>JAGFZM010001739.1:205692-301239 GCA_017657215.1 Limnothrissa miodon | reverse complement strand
CCCCCCAACAACTCCAACACACACACACACACTCACTCACACTCATACACACACACAAGCATTTTTCCCATTTATTTCAATGAGGAGCCCCCCCAACCCATGCATTTCTATGAGAAAAAAACGACAAGAAAAAGAGGTGTCAGAGTTGGAACGGTGTCTCTAACTCGAAAGCCCTAGGAGGAGTAGCGGCTTAAAAATCCGGCGGAATAAGAATAAGAAACTTACGAAGAACAGTAGTGGACTTTGCCACCTAGATTAAAAGAATTATTCTCACAAAATGCAAATTGGATGAAAGCATGGCTGTCCCTCTCATATCAGGGTCTAGGTCGCTACAAAGTAACAGACCTGTTTTGGAAGTGAGGAAAAACTACAAACCTCAGATTTGTGTTTTTGCAATATTTTATGAAATATCCGTTCTTGATATGTATTTGAAAATTTGAGATGTGTTAATGTTTTTTTATTTTCCATAGGCCTATGAAAGGTTTGTAATAATGTGCCTAGCATGACCATCTCTCCCTGCGTCCCTCTCTCTACTGTATCACACACACACACACACAGTGTGCAAAATAGTTATGTTAATTTGAGTTGAGTGGAATTGTTCAAGTCAGAAATTTGTACAGTTTACATGAAATATAAGTCATATCAATGCTAGAGCCTTTGTGTGGTCAAGGGTCCACATCCTTTGAAAATGTAGTTAGTTAAGTTTAGTTAAGATTTTTTTTTAAGTTAGGCTTTTTAAAGTTTTGAGTTAGGCTCAGAGTTCAGTGTTGTAATGTTTTCACCAAAGATGTTAAGTAATTGAAATTGATTTACATCAAGTCTCAGCCTACTTTGTGTGGTTCAAGCCTCACATCTTTTGATAATAGTATAATCTTTTCACCAAAGATGTTTAAAGATGTTTTTGAATACAAGTTTATTTGACATTTAACCATTGTGCATATTACAGACATGCTGATTTCATTAATTTTATCGGCAAAAAGTATTTGCATTGTAAGGCATTTATTTAAATGGACAGCTATTTTTCGCACAACCCTTTTCAGTGTTAACATTCAGGAATTTAATATTAGGGGCAAAACTTAGCATATGCTATTCATTCACATTGTCAGTTGTGGTAAGGATGAATAAGCGTTACTTTGAAAATATGAACACACATATCAAACTTTATCAATAAAAACAAATGAGGGAAGCAATAAAACATATGCAGCATGCCACTGTATCAGATTTTAAGCTCTGACAGCAGGCTACATGGTTAGAGATATGAGATGATGGACAAATAAACTCCTACATCTGATAAAAACAGTAACAATTTCACCAAATCTGTGATTTATTACGTTTATGGGAGGGTAATGTAATAAGTTTTTTCAATGTTCCCACCAATGTAATAATTTCCTGCAACACACACACACACACACACACACCCAGAAGTGAGGAGCATCCAAAATGTCTATCAAAACAAATCAAGAATAATTGATGGTTTGCAATCATACTGACATGCATTGAAATCAGATGTTTCAATTCTGCTTTGTGTTTTATATTTAATATTTTATTATTTTTGTTAATATTGAACCCATTACACTTTTTTATCAGTGATGATATTTGGTGATACCAATATTATGCAAAATGACAAGTAACCAGTGTATTGTTTCCAGCTTCAGTTTCATTATGTCATTTCATAATATTTTTTCATTGAATCATATAGCCATCTTTAAGTAATGCCTCTTTAAATATCACTTGCTTTCCTTTCATTTCAGAATGACCTTTAGTGAACCACATCTCATAATGCTGTATAAAACCACATCTCTGACAGCAGACAAAAATACTTTCATCCTTTTTTCAATAAGCTGTGTGGTAAGATTGTTGAAAGTGCACAGGGAACCTAAGATTTTTATATTGATTGACTGGAACTGTGTGAGATGGCAGGTGCATTTCTCAGGGAGATTTTTTGAAGACAAACACCCATTATTAGAAATGAGGAAGTGAACTTTCTTGAGGCAGGATGAAGAGTGGAAAAAAAGCTGAGCACTGTCAGTACCCTCTGAATACTAATACTGGTACTTTTATATGGTGCATTTGCAAACTTGGCCGGGGCGGGGTCTTTACAAGGTATAGTTTGTGATTATACATACATATACATACACACATACACACACGCCACTGGCCACACTCGTTAACAATTTCAATCACACTAAGGCTCCATTAACTAATTAAGTAAATAACACACCTGGCTGCAGCCGAAAACAAACAATCGATGGCCAGTCTCCCAAACAAAAACACAGACTCAGTGACACTGACTATAGAATAACTGAGCTACTGCAATCACTGGGGTAATCCACCTGCTCTGATTGTCAGCAACCATGTGTTAGACTGTAGGCTTAAAGGTCATTGATTAGACTGTAGGTGTAGGCACTGCAGACCAGTAGTCATAAACTACAGCAACACTTGGGAGCCCTTTGCCATTAGCGCAGTAACATCCTTGAGGGAAACAAGTTTTCAGCAGTGAGGATATTACTGCGCTGACAGCAAAGGCCTCCCAAGTGTTTCTCCACCATACATAGTTCTCTTTGTTATCTGCTTAGAAAATTGCTTCGTTTTATTTTCTGTCACCACAACCGCCTTAGATAACTATTCGGGTACCCGCCTGTAAATAGGAAAGACGTGGATGCGTTTGGTTGTTTCTAACGCCAAGGCTGTTTGGATGAACTGAAAGGCCTGGGCTAAGCTAAATGCTAACAAAGTAGCATCGCGCCCCAAAGCGATTGCGTGAACGCGCAGAAACGAGACGGGTACATATCAACTCATCTAAGTTCGGAGAAGAACATATTTCAATATCGAAAATCGGTGGCGTGTTGCTTTAACCTCTGTTTCCAATGAATACCCTGGGGCCCATTGAGCAACTAAAAAAATTGACATTGGAATTGCAATAAGCAATATAGACGTTTAAAACTAGTTTAAGTGATAACCTGTAAATGCACTCCATTGTACATGATTGGGCTGGCAAGAAACATTCACTGTAAACAACTTTCACACATGTTCTGGTCATGCCACAAACTTGTAGGTTATTGGTTGTCAGTTTTTGATGTTTTGTCAAATGTGAGTGAGTGTGAGGCCTTGTGCTTTAATTCTTCGGATGAAGAATCTGACAAAAAAAAAAACAGAGCAATGTTGTTTCTTTTGTAACTTTACTAGACCGAAGGCAGATCTTACTCCATTGGAAGGCAAGTTCTTCACCCACATCACCTAGGTGGCTACAGGATGTGATGCTCTTTTTACATCTGGAAAAGTTTAACATAAGAGGGTCAAAAAAGTTCAGTATGAGAGCCCCTATATCATACTTTAATGGCCTTCAAGAACTCCCCACATAACAATTATTTATAATGTCTATGTAGGTTATAAGGCACTGATTATGGTTTGTCTACTTCAGTGTAATGTCTCTCATCCAAATGGCATACATGTAAATTTGATTTGAGTTTTTTTTTAGCATTATTATTCCTGTATTTGTTTTTTCCTTTTTCTTTTCACTTGCTTTATAAGATCCAGTCAAGGGTGGGTGTGTGGGTGGAATGGGTGGGTTTACTGTTTAAAAAAATGTGTAATCTCTTAATGTGTCATTTTTAAGACCTCTTTTTTCAATAAAAAGAAATATATATATAAAAAATTGGTCAACTTTTTTTTTACAGTGTAGGATGCATAATGGAAGATGCACTGTCAAAAAATCGATTGGATGGTTTATGCTGGTTCTTGTGGGGTGTGGGGTGTGGTCTTCCACTGTTTAATGCTGCTGTAATTTTAGCTGTCACATGCTTGGACCTCCTCCACGTCTGTAGTACCATTGAGCAGAAAGCACACAAAAAAATCAATAATGGCTTTATATATGGATGAATGGATGTATTGTGTAGGTACTTTTTCAACAACTGCAAAAAAAAAAAATTTTTTCACAAAGCTTCAAATGTTTCTTTGCTCAACATAAATCCAATAACCATCATTTGCATGAAAAAGACAGAACCTTTGGGACTCCAAGCCAATATAGATCTCCACACAAGGCTCAAACAATAAGAGCAAGAGATCCAAGAGGCAGTCTTTACTCAGATCGAAAGCAATACACCCAGCGTGTTCTTTCCAATATTGTGTGCAATTTTCTGTTTTTCTGTCAAGCGTGACAATCTCTTTTAGTCTAAGGCAAGAGTTGGTCTGGTGGAAGTTCTTCTCCTGTTTCTCAAACACTTGAAGATGGAATATAAAGGTTACACAAGTTGCTTTCAGTAGTTTAGGGAAACACTGGGAGTAAAACCTTACCTATTATATTCAATTAAATTTTATTTATATAGCGCATTTTTACAAAAGGCATGTCTCAAAGCACTTAAACCGGGACTAAGCAACATTCTGTTTTTCTCTCTCACGAGCTCCCTTTAAAGACCGCTGTATTGCATTGTATTGCACTGCATTCTATTGGAGGCGGACTGCGCTGCTGAACATTGCAAGTGCTGTATCTACCGCTATTGGCCACGGTGGCGCATTCTACACCGTTTGTTCGCCGTGTAATGACTAATTTTAGCATCCTAAACAGTATGAAACGGATTAATTAAATGAAAAATGTTGCATAGTGTGCCTTTAACACAAAGAGGCCCAATGAGCAACAGGGGCAAGGAAAAACTCCCTATCAGCGTTTTTTGTTTTTACTTGTTATGGTAAAGGAAGAAACCTTGGGCAGTTCCGACGGCTCAAGGGGCTAGCCCAACTGCCAAGGGCAAGTTTTCAGTTATATTATAAATGTATAAACCTCTAGATATCTACCTACCTTTATGAAATGAGGCAACGCATATTCTCAAAACAGAGTTAGTACTCTCAGAAATGTTTCTGCAATGAAATGAATAAAAATGATGTCCTCTGTCAGTATTTCATGTCCATGATTGAAACAGGTTCCTGGTGGAGAGCACACCCACCACAGGCACTGCATTTCTTCCCCTCTCTCTCTCTCTCTCTCTCTCTCTCTCTCTCTCTCTCTCTCACACACACACACACACACACACACACACACATACACACCAGTCTAAGTCTAAATCGCTCAAGAACTCAGAATGCTCCCTCCAGACGCTAAGTCAGGGTTGTGGAGGGGGTATTAAAAGCCGATATGACATAGAATAAATCAGCTCTCTTGCTCCTGTCTTTTTTTTTCTTTCTTTTTTTGAGATGGATCAAAATCCAATTACCCATCGGGAACAGCCAAAGACATGCATGTAGGAATTCTGCTTAGGATGTCACTGAGCAAACTCCAGATTACCTGCTTAGCATTATGCTGCAATGACAAGTGGTAGAAGGACATGCGAGCAGGATATTTATTTGGAGGTGTACAAACACAGTTGTGTGCTCAACTATTCAAGGTTATGTTGTCCCATGGACCAGAACTGCATATACTGTATTAACTACTGTCCTGCAAAAGTGGTCTACCTGATTACTAATAGTAATCAGTTAGACCACTTTTCAGTTACCATAGTACAGTATCACTGGAGTAACAAAAAGAAAATGGCTTGATAAGAAAATAAGTTTGAGACAGCTGTGGTCTCAGACTGGTAACTGAAGGGTTGCATGGTTCAATGCATGACCAGTAGGTCAGACAGGGGTGGGGGATGGAGGTGGGGTAGGGGACTGGAGAGAGGAAGTGATTGAATGGACAGAGGAAGTGATTGGATGGAGAGAGGAAGTGATTGAATGGACAGTGGAAGTGATTGAATGGACACTGGAAGTGATTGGACGGAGAGAGGAAGTAATTGAATAGACAGAGGAAGTGATGGAATTACCCACTGAGCTATTGAACACAGGAGGCGAAAGGCCTATGACGTATCGGGGGTAAGCGAGTTTGCGAGCCAGTGTCATGGGGCCTGGGTCCTCCATTGAGAATGAATGGGGCTACGTGACTTTGCATCCTCTAGTACATAGTTGTCAAACGCTGGCCCTCAGTGTAATTACATTTGGCGATCATATCACATGTGTATAAAAGCTGGTCTGCCAGAAGTGCACACACCACTAATACTAAGTCCCTGAATGCTTTGTTGTGAGTGCATTGGTTGGGGTCACCAATAACGCCTCTTTTTCAGTTGACAGTCATTAGCATCCATGCTACCAGTCAGCTTGGACAAACTAAACACACCCCTCCCCAAACATGACCAATCAAAAGATGGAAATCAGGAGGCTGGAGGCAGATTGGACCGCGACTTTACCACAGTTTTTAATTTTGGCCCACTGTGAATTTGAGTTTAACACCCCTGCTCTAGTATCATTACCAACCATCTTGTGTATGTGTATGTGTGTGTGTGTTTCACCTCACTGTCTGTTTACTAAGATGTACGTGTGTGTGGGATAATCGATACAATTCCTCACTCCTGGTCAACAGGTTAGAACCGAGGAAGCCGTTTGTTTGAAAGGTAAAAACATCTTCAAGATATAGTTGCGTACAACTTAGCACCATATATAACAAAAGTAATCTTGACTCAACACTTTCTGTCCGCTTTCATAACAAGAAACTTCCTAGTTCCTACATATGGCAAAGAAAAACAACTGACTTTTGTCTTCAGGATTTACAAAAAAAAACTTGTGTGAGTATAGACTGAAAATATATGTATTTATTCTGCTAGACAATAATTATTGTCATTGTCACAGAGCAAGTGAAATAGTATCATTAGTTGTCATTATTATACTACATATACTACACACACACACACACACACACACACCTGTGTAGTATATGTAGTATAATATCATATATATTGTATCACCCCAGATTAATTTGTAACATCTAACCTTCTCAGAGGCTGCAGTGTAGTCGTAACACTCACATCAGATGATGTGTGCCTGCAAAATGTATTTGTGACATTCATGGACCCCGTGTGGATGCCATGTGATTAGAATTCATTTTCTTTTCTGTGTCCATGGGAATAATCTGTTGAGTTGTTGTGTCCTCAAAGGGCATACAGTCTACCATACCAGTCTCCATAGATCACACCAAGAGATCAGATGGCCTTTTAGAGATCCTTGGGATTGAAGTCCCAGCAGCCTGCTGCTTCTAAGCCTTTTTGTTGTGCTGTTGGTGCTGTTGAGAATAATAATGACTACTTCCTTTACAATTTCTAATTAGGATATTCACACATTTTATGACAAAAACTGCAGAGAAATAATTAGTTTGCATAATTAGTTTGAGAATAATTAGTCACACTATACATGTATTTTTATGTGTACTTGAGATGTCAGTGATCCTGGTGTTTTTGAGGCCAGACCATGATCTCAGATGTCAAGATAATGGAAGCTTATCTAGACAGATTGAATTCTTATCTCCAGCTACTGGACTGTACACAGCATTCAAGGCACATCCTCACCCTAATTATGTGTGTGTGTGTGTGTGTGTGTGTGTGTGTGTGTGTGTTTAATAAACTGCATGAACACAATATTTTCCTGCATTTTGAAATACATTAGTACATTTGGCAGTGGTTATTACAAATTGCTTGCTCTGATTGGAAATTCTTTGATTTCCAGGACAATGTAACAGTGAATCTAGCAGACATTGAGCCCCAGAATAGTCTGATCTGCTACAAACATCATCATTTTCAATGTCATGTCATCTCCAGCTTCCATTAAGGGTTAATAGACATACATGTAGATCCAAATATATCTGCATGATTGCAAAGGAAGAAGAGCAGGATGCTTCATAATTCAAATTCAAATTCAAAAAGCTTTATTGGTGTAACATGTTGCCATATTAGAAAATTGTCTTTGAATGAAAGGCAGTCTTTTCTTTAATTGTGTGTGTGAGGTGTTTGTGTACTATGAATGTTCTGTGTGTGTATTGCATTTGGTATGAAGGAATAATTGGAAATAACACACATGTTAAGCCCATCTGGAGCGGTGGTGGCGCAGGTGGTAGAGGAGCCGTTCGGTGACTGCAAGGTTGCAGGTTCAAGTCCCACTGTACCTGACCCCATCGAAGTATCCTTGAGGAAGACGCTGAACCCCAAATTGCTCCTGGTGGCAGGCTGGAGCCTTTCATGGTATTCATCTCCACTGGTGTGTGACGCAGCGGCATCTGGCTCTCCTGACCGTGCGCATCACTGTGGGATAGCAAGAAACATAATTTTGATTCCTCTGTATGTCCAGTATATGTAGAGAATTGACAATAAAAGAGACTTAACTTTAACTACCTCCATGGTGTTGGGGTAAAAGTCTGTTTCTGCTCAGTTCACTCTCTAAAGAAGCAGGGGAGAAAAACCATGAGCGATGAAAGAAAGTGGAGATAGGCCTCCTGAATATACTAATATGCATAGCCGATCAGATCATCTGTGTGAGATGCAGGCTAGCCCCAGTCTCAAAATGAGCGATGTCTCATCCAGAAACATCTACGTGAAAGCACTGATTTTGGTCTCCCTGGCCAGACAGCTTTCACAGAACAACCCGAGAACTATGGTCTCTAAAAACAGGAAAGTTTCAGTCAAAGTATCCTTGGACGCTAAAACATCAGATCCAATGAAAGTTGTGTAGATGTTCTCAGGGTTCATAATGTATAAGCTACAGTGTTTTTCGTATTGGAAACCTGACAGTATTTCAGTATCATGAATTCCCATCCATTCACATGCATTTGTTTGCCAGCCAAGAATTAAAACTGGCAAAAAAAAATGTGTTGACTGATAACGCAATATATTTGTAGTGTTTATAAGTTAATTCAGTTTTGGTCTCACTTGATATTGAGAATGGAAATGAAATGCAGCAGGAGCATCCAGGAGAGCCCCCCCCCACAAAAAAAATGACCCATTACACAATTAGAGTTTATATAAAGCTGGTAAATGTCATGCTAACTGGTGGGGACTTTATTTTTGTCTCCTACTTCAGATCCTTGATCTGTGGGGTGCTTTCTAAAGTCCAAGTCCAGATTTGACATCTCTCAATCACACTGGCTGATTTCTGTCAGTCAGGAAGCTGAAGATCCACTGACAGATGGTAGATGACTTAGTGAGCTAAAAGAGTTTGGCAGTGGGGATTTCAAGTATGACAGTGTTCAACATGAGCTAGAGTTTATAAAGAGGATCCCTGCGTAGAGCCCTGGCTGGTCTTGAAGAATGAAGTGCACGGCCATGTTCACTGCATCATAAGCTTGCCCATGCCTTGTTTGCCCTGCAGGCGAACTGTAGGATCCAGCTAATGGCCTGTGATTTTTTTAAGATCAATCAGCACAAGATATTCAAAGGACTTGAAGGTGACTGAAGTCTCCTGACCGGTAGTCATGGCCTGTAGTCATCCAGTCCAGTCCAAGATTGGGACTGTGATTAAGGGGTAGATTTTGAAGCGTGAGGGGAGTTTGCATAGCTCCGGTGATGATGCATACAACTGTGTTGGTTTATGTATGCCAATAACAGCTCACAGAGGTTCAATATAAAATATTATGTTAAAGAAAGAATTCATACAAATTTGTTTTTTTGAAGAGTCAAAGGTATGTACAGTGCTTTTGTGTGACTGGAAAATACAAATGGGTTTTGTTCCTCTGGCTAAAGTCTAAGGCCTCATGCCATATGCCATTGCTGTTAACTGAGGGTGCATGAAGCATAAACGCAAAGGAAGGATGCCACCTCTTCACACCTGACCCCATTGCCCAATTTATTTGAGTGTCTGCTTACTCTCATTTAGTGTCCATCGGGGGAAGTCTGTATATGGCCAGATAACGGCTCACCCAAATCCCTTCACAGCAAATAAAATTCCAGCTTAGGCTATACTTCTATTAACGGCTGGGATGAGAACACCTGGAGGATCCAGGATCTCTGCAGACTGAATTAATAGCCTCCTTGCAGGCATCCCCCTACCCACACCACACACACACACACACACACACTTACACAGATAATCAAGGTGGTTCTAATTCTGATATTTTCTGCTTGCATATTTGCAACCCTTGCTAAAGGCCCCAGACAGGGCAATCATTGGACTTGGCGTTCAACAAAAGTCTGCAAAGCAAATCACTTTCATTCCTCTGAGATGTCATTCACAGCTGGGAGAATGATTCCTGGATAAAGAGTGAGTAAATGCTGTGTCAGACAGGAGTCAGAAAAAGTAAGAGCGTATTGATGTGCACACCGGAGAGCTATCATTGTTTTATTTTTCATGTCGAGTCCTTACAGCCCTTCTTCAGACTAACATTTTTGAACACTACTGCCCCCTTTACATACACAGTGTCATTAATCACGTGATTACAATTACAAAATCTGCAGATAATTCACATAATCATTCATAAATCCAAATTACCAATCTGTATAGCACGCACATACACACAATCATGAAAGTGTTAGAGTTAGAAAAGTGTATTTCAACAAGACCATTTTCTGTGTAATCTAAAACTGCTTCTTTGGTTCTTGATTGTGATTGGCTGATTCTGCGTTCCAAGCCGTTGTAAAATGATTGTAAACACACACCAGTGCCTCTTCACTTCTGTATTACTGCGCAATCAAAAGTCAATTAAAAACCGTTACAATTGTTCAATGGTCTGCCCATCTCAGCGAAGCAGCGTGTAGCGCTGCCTGGCAACCACTCTCCAAAAGGAACTATATGTTTTGGCGGAAGAATGGTTATTACAATACACTATTTTATTTTTAAAGTATATGGTTATATGGGATGAAATTTAATAAACAATTTACTTAAACAGTTTTAGATAAGCAATAAGCCACTCCGCTTCGCGTCATGCGTTACAACACCCCTCAGCTGTTCTAAAACCAGCGTATAAGCACGGCCTCTCGTGGCTTATTGCTTAATTAACATACATATAAGTACCCATACATATATACATCCACATAAACATCCACCCGCAATTTGGCATCCCCACAAGGAGTCGAACAGGACTCAATGTATTCTGATGGAGGGCAGTGAGGGAAAAAGACACTCTAAGCCTTGATGTGTTTCATGAATGTATTTGCATAACGTATTACCACTTTAAAGAGTCAACTGAAAACATTTAAGTTCAAATCATTTTAAAAAGGTGCACCGTGGTAAGAATCTAAATTAAACTGTGTCTAAATATTGAGTTAATCCCTGTTTGGTTGGTTATATGCACTTTCATGATGGAGATTGTATATTATATCTTTCAGATTTTAATTTCTAAAACGTTTAATAAATGTTTTCCTGCATCCTCCCCCTGCTGTGCTCTCAATGTAAACTAGATTTAATTTTGGTGTGCTATTTAGTGGAACTTGAATCAAAGTTTGGACTTAGATGTCAAACTGTTTTGAATCAAGGTTTGGACCTAGCTATCAAACTGTTTATGCATTCTGTGATGTCAATATAATTCACTCACTCTAGCAAAGAGTAGTTGTAAAAGTTTTGATCTGGACATCATTTTGTTGAGACAACTACTAAAATATTAAAATAAAGATGGAACTAGATTTAGCAGTCAAATCTAACAATAATTACTGTAGCTTAGATGACATGTTTACAGTCTAAGAGTTTTAAGAGTTTCCATGATAGATGACATTAGATGACATGTTTACAGTTTATGATATTTAGAGTTCACTGAGACGTTGGCATTTAAAGTGTTCAGTCAAATAACTATATAATCTCTATATAACATTCAAAAGAGTTTTTGCAACAGGGTATTGGGATAAGGGAGTTGGAAATACTCCAGCATGGATAGACAGCCATCTTGTCTGGCTGACATTTTCGGCGCCAGTCACAGACCCACCTATCCACTCTGGCGGTGTAAGCAGTGACCAAGGTGTTGTGTGATGGGTAAGGTGATGAGTGTATAGAATAAGGAGTGTAAAGGTGCATATGTGTTTTTGTGTGTGTGTAAGTGTGTTAGAGATCATGTCCTGGGGATTGGGGATAAGGAATGAGAGAGGTCACACACTGCTCCCAGGGGAGTTTGTTTTCAGCAGTAGCCTAGCCAAGGCCACACAACTGATTAGGGGTGCGGGTGCCAGATAATAATTTGTTGTGGTTTCGTGTAAGAGAGCTGTAGTTTTCTATAGCTCTCTCTAGCGTCGTGGTCTCTCCAACAACCTTTCCAGAGCTGTACCTGTAAGCCTCTCCACAATGTTATCCCTTTTGTGATCAAGAGTCCCCAAGTATCTCCAATTTTTCGATCCAGTGTCCCAATTGCACCCAACACAGTGTCCAATTTACGATCCGAGCCCTGAACAGCAAGTCCCAAAAATATTAACAAACAACAAATAAACAATTTATCAGCTTGACTGGGAAAGGTTTTCTAAGCTTCATCAGAGAGAGAGAGGTTTATCTCATCTTATCAAGGGAGATACCCTTTCCAACATCGAAATGGATGACTTTTATTTAACCTTTACAAATCACCTGTGTTTGAACTCAGAAGAAATAGCTTTTTCAGACCACATGAGCAGTTGGATGCCAAGTTGTGCTGCATTCTGGAGAGAGTGGAATGGGTTGTAATGACTTGCGTACAGAGCTGTGTATGCATTATTCAGAACCAGCATTTTGTCAGGATGTTCACACAGGATGTGTCCAGAGTTCAAAGCATGTAGAACACAGGATCGTGAGGAAAAAAGGATTCCATAGATTCTTACTTTTGTTGGCTGTTGGTTTTGGTGATATAGTAAAGTTATTCACGGTATAAAAAGGATGAGGTCATCATAACCTTATGAAGATTTGGCGATACACTGCAATGTAATTCAACCATTTTTCTGGGGAAAGTTATCATAATTTAAAATACTAAAACTAACTCATACTTACTTTCTAATTAACACAATGCAGACTCTGCATATATTACAATGCACAAAGCCATCAAAACAAAATGTACATTAAAAAATATATATATATACATATATATATATATATATATATATATATTGTATATATAGCCTATTGCACTCAACCCTTCCAGCTCTTCTGTACTATAAATAACATAAATCACATAAATAACATAAAAACAAGTCATTGCTGTTGACATGCTTATGAGGTTTAGAGGAGCTCTTTTGACTCCGTATGACAGTTCACCTCCACCCCTTCAAATATCGAGAGTGCCTATTTTTTTAAAATTCATATGTTCCTTCTGCCAAGTTCTCCTTCTCATCAATCTCTCTCGTTCTCTCTCTCTCTCTCTCCCCCTCCCTCCCTCTCTCTCTCCCTCCCTCTTTCAGGTTTGTTGGTCTAAGGGAATTATTAGTATAAGAATCAGCCCTGTTTTCAAGGTCAGCCACCAGCGACTGTCAGATGCACTTTGCCTTAATGAAGCCCCCCATGCTCCTCTGGCTACCATGCTCTCTCTAATTAAAGCCAGCCAACATGTGACAGGGCTGTTCAGCCCATCAACTGGTTAAGATTTCTGATCACGATTGACTGCTGTCAATAAATGTTGGCTATGCAGCACAAACATTTTGATATCTCTTCATCTTTCTGTGGTATTTTTAGTTCCAGCAACAGTCCTTACGTGTCTGAAAATCTGTTTTCAACAAGCCTATTGATCACGTATGGCTCAAGGCTTGTTGCAGAGAAAGAATATATTTCCTCAATGAATGGCCAAGCACTCATTCAAACATGATCAGTCAGGCTTACACTTTCCCAACCGTTAATGTTTTTATGATGTTATTATTATGATATTTATAAAGATTGGTTGATATTATTCATCACTGGCAGAGAGAGAGAGAGAGAGAGAGAGAGAGAGAGAGAGATTTGCTCAACAACTATTTCACCTGAGAATTAAAAGAGCATTCATGTGTCATTTGATTTGGCAAAAAGTCCAGAATTTGAAAATGAACTCATAGCTTTGAGATGGACACCAATTAGTGAATGTTTCTGGAATCAGACAGCCTGGGGTGTTTCAGGTTTCCCATCTGATATGAATAATATCAACACCTTTATGATCAACCAAATGAACTGCCCGCTCAAACCACACCATCTCAAGTTATGAAAGATAAGGGTAGAATAGCTATAGCTTTAAATCTTTCTTGCTCTATCTTTTCCCCTATCTCTTTTTCTTTCTACAGTGTGTCTGTTAAGATCTCCAATAATAACTCAGTGGAGAGAACATGTACAGTGTTTTACAGAGAGGGTTCCTATTTAATGTGATTTAAAATCACAATATCCCCTTGACATATTTCCTCCCACATAAAAGTGATGAGAGATGGTTTCTGGTCTAAATCTCACTAGAAAAAAGTAATATTCTCTCATCATCTAACACAGAAAAGACTTCCACTGTCCATTATAAACAAAATAATGACATTTCTTTTTGTGCAGTTGTTTGAGTCTCAGACCAGCTGCTAAGAAACTTCCCAAGAGCTCTCTAAGAGTATCTTAGGAAACCTCAGTTTGCATGTACTGTATGTCTCCGAGATATCTGAAGCAGAGTGAAACAGAGAAGCGGCCTGATCAAAAGATCTCAGAAAATGGCAGATGTCATGTTCAAAGATGAAAGATATCATTAGATGAGAGAGGAAGAGGGAGACAGAGAGTGGGTGGGAACCTTGGGAGCCTCTCTCTCTCCCTACCAGTGTCAGCCACATATAGCCACATGTCGGACTGATGCTTGTCTTCCTGCACGTAATTAACCACTCAGTGTCTCCATAGAGTTTAAAGGGAAATACTTTCTTTACACAAAAACAACGGCTGTTAGACTGAACAAAAAAAAAAGATTTGACTGTCATATAAAACCTAAAGGGATGTATTAACATCTGGGGAAATACAGTTATTTTCCACCTCTCTGCAAGTTAAACGAAAGCAGTGATCCCTGAGAGGCTATGAATTATGCTGGTTAGGTGTTATTATTAATATTGATAATTATAATTATTAAGCATTAAGTGGAGTTGTTGACACAATGTGGAAAACAGTGGAATATAGCGGAATGGATTAACACATTGACCACTTATGCTTTATTTAACGGAAAAGCCAACAGTAAGAAATGTAGCAAGCTATTTTTAGAGAACAATTCCTCTTCCAAGAAAGGTATTTTCTTTATGAATAGTTGCCAAGTAACGCACAAGCGCAGCCAGAATTTACTTTTATGGCGCATAGTCATGGTTAAGTGTTGGCACCCATGGAATATTTCCAAAAAAGGCACCATTTCTCCCAGAAAATTACTGTAATTACAAATCTTTTGTATAGCAATTTGTATGCATGTTCATTTCATAAAATTATAATTCATTATAATTCATATAATTTCACACAAAACAAAACAAAATGGGCCAGACAATAGGCCAGACTCTAGAACTTTAAAAAGTTAGGTAAAAAAAAAAAAAAAAAAAAAATCTAAAATCTGAATCTAACCATCAACAAGCTTCTTACACGTCTCAAATGGAATTTTGGACCTTTCTCATCCAGGTCTCTCATTGAAAGCCCTTTTGGAATATCAAATGGAGATGGAGATGCTCAAACACATTTCAATTTAGACCCATTCCTGGCCACTTTTTAGTGTTTATCGCAAATCATGAGGGCTTTTTGAAGGATGTTTGTGCCCATTGGACCGCTGAGAGGCCTGACCTCTAATACAGACCAAGCTTTTGGACATGGGCCCCACATTTTGCCCCAAAATCTTTTGGAAATCTTTAGATTTCATGATGCCATGCACACAGTCAAGGCACAGATTGCCAGAAGCAGCAAAAGAGCTCCAAAAGATCTTTGAACCTTTATCATATTTTTCAACTAGAAACTGTGTTTTTTTCGGGCCTCATTCCATTTTCTGAAAAATCAAAGCATGAATGGTTGAAGACAAAGCACTGCTGCTTAAAAAGCACAATTGCTTTGAACACTCTCTGTAGTCTGTTGACATGGGAGTGAAGCCATGGCTACAGTTAATTCACCATTCATGGATCATCAGCACATCTGAAAAATAGGCTCTTCCTTTGTCTACAAGTAATAAAGGCCACTGATCTCATGATAGATTGCAAGGTCCCTTCATTATAACGCTGAAATGAGTGTAGTTCCATGTAGTGCAGGTCCCCAAATGGTGGGTATTCCTTTATGACAAGATTGAACAATGTGAACGCTGAAATTATATTGCAATAGACAAGAGATCAAGATGCTAGAATAATTTTTGAATAAAGATCACTAAAACATTGGTGCAAGAGATTTGGGGTAGCCTATGCCTGCATACTATAGTCCCTTATAATTTTCTTAGTTCAGAGTATCGTGATACCTCGTAAAATATCACTAACAAATATAACATTTTCAATCACGCTAATTATTTCCAAAACAATGAGAGATTGATTATACCAATACATTATACCAATTCAATCCGTCACCTGGCAGCAAGGGGGAAAATGTGTTTACATCAAAAACGTTGCCAGAAGCTTTCGAAGTGTCCAGTGATATGCAGAGCAGAGCCCACAACAGATGCTGGTGGTGATGCGCCAAACCACGCTGTCCAATCCCCGAGAATTGAGCTCTATAAGAAAACATACCCGCATGTTGTTGATTCCACAGCGAGTTACAGTCTCTCTCTCTCTCTCACACACAACAAGGATGTGCAAGGATTGTGAACATTTGTCATGACTAAATCAATGTGTCGTTTTGCTTTCAGGGTGCAGCTGTGATGGTCGCAAGAAGGTGGAGTTGGACGTTCTGAGCCAGTAACTTCCATTCGTCACAAAAATGTAAAGTTCTCCTTTGCGGCAGCAACTGAAGGTCGTCATGGCTGGGCAGGACGAAACATTGTGACTAATGGATGTGATTGCCGGTAGCTACAAAGCCAGTAAAGAAAGTGGAAGGAATGATAAAGTCGGAATAGGATGGAAGTAATCAGTGGAATAAATACTTCTCAGACCTTGGGGGTGCAAGAGGAACTCGTGGAGAATAGTACATTTGGCTCTCTCATAATTGCTTTAAACAATTTTAGTGTCTTGATAAATAAAACAAACCAATCCTGGGAGGACTTCTACAACCTCACAGATGAGTTTGGTAAATCCGATTACATGGGTGATGGATGGGGTATTCTGAGAATAATCATTTCTGTTATTTATTCCGTTGTTTGTGCACTTGGGTTAATTGGAAATATTCTTGTTTTATACTTAATGAAATCCAAACAAGCATGGAAAAAATCATCTATCAATCTCTTTGTGACCAGCTTGGCCGTTACTGACTTTCAGTTTGTTTTAACACTGCCTTTTTGGGCTGTGGAAAACGCAATGGATTTCACATGGCTTTTCGGAAAAGCAATGTGTAAGATCATTTCTTACGTGACTGCAATGAATATGTATGCAAGTGTGTTTTTTCTGACCGCAATGAGTGTAGCACGATATTACTCAGTGGCCTCAGCGCTCAAGAACAAACGACGCCGTCTGCACTTTTCTGCAAGGTGGATGAGTGTCGCCGTGTGGATCTCCGCGATAGTCGCTGCGTTGCCAAACGCAGTGTTCTCCACAACAGCCACCGTGTCCAACGTGGAACTATGCTTGGTGAAATTCCCCGTCAGAAAAGGAGACGCACCATTTTGGTTGGGGCTTTATCACGCACAGAAAGTATTAGTAGGGTTTCTGATTCCATTAGGAATTATTTCGGTTTGTTATCTCCTGCTTTTACGCTTCATTACAAACAAAAATGTGAACACTTCCAGCGCAAAGAGACGCTCTAAAGTGACACGATCAGTGACTATTGTTGTTCTCTCATTTTTTCTCTGTTGGTTGCCTAATCAAGCCTTGACAGCTTGGGGAATTCTAATCAAACTCAATGTCGTTCACTTTAGTGATGAGTATTACACGACTCAAGCGTACATATTCCCAGTGTCTGTCTGTTTGGCGCACTCTAACAGCTGTCTGAATCCCATTTTGTATTGTTTAATGAGGAAGGAGTTCAGAAAGGCTTTGAAAAAACTGTTTTGGCAAATGACATCTCCTTCTGTCACCAATATGAGACCCTTCACGGGCTCGACAAAACCTGAGCAAGACGAGCAGGCGAATGCTTTGGTTCAGCAGAATCCACCGGAGCCCGCGCTTATTTTCTATCCGCCTGGTGCAGTCATGTACAACGGGAAGAATGACATTCTTCCCAACAGTACATAACTTCTAATATACTCTGAAAAATGTCGGATATACGTGTAACTTTGCTGTTTCATTGACTAGATGTCCATTTGACTTTTTTGAATGAATCCCATGAATTCACCCTTGATCTCCGGTTCGGTGGACAGCGCTTCATAATGTTAAATTGTGGTCATAATAAAGGTTTTAAACCTGTAATTCAATGTGTAATAGCTTTTTTGTCTTTTTGCTATCTTGTGAGTGACACAAATGGGAAGAGTTGGGTAATGAACACTGCTGTAGATTAATGATATGTGAGTCTCACCGATCGTAACAGTTGCGATGATTAGGTATAGCCGATAGCCTACTACCATCCATTGACCTACACCTGTTCCACAGCATGTTTCCCTCACAGAGGAAGCCAAGTTGCAAATCACTAATAAACATTTAAATATAACAAACAAAGTAAAGGTAGCAAGTACTTTTATTATATAATATTATATTATAAACTTTTTACAAAGTTTAATCCACATGCCTGATGAAGAACGCAATGAAGATACAACCCATAAGTGAAACTGTTGATGCCGAGAGGACCACCACTATAACGCTGCCGGCCAGATTAACTAATGCTCCAAGTCCAGCGCCAACAATGATCTGAGCAAGTTGCACCATACAGGTGAGGGCAGCACAGTCCACACCCGTGCCGCAACCACGCCGAGAGGGGTCGTCAGTTCCCATTTTCCGCTGTTCCTATTGCAGTGAAGAAAAGCCAGGGGCCGGGGGAATAGGATTGGGGAAGAGAGAAGGAGAATCAGTGTGTGTGTGTGTGTGTGTGAGAGAGAGAGAGAAGACAAATAATGGCAAGTCATTCAGTGTGATCAATTGTCACTATGAACACAAAAGCGTTGAACAGCGTTAGCGTTTTGCTTGAGATCCATGTTCTGTCACGAGTGGAATTATTATTATTATTTCCTCCACTGCAAGGGCCTCTTGCTTGGAATAACTATTTATTCTAACTCGTGCTTTGAATAAATACTTGAATAAATACTAATTCTTTCTTTATTCTTTCTTTCCCATCCAGGAATTATATTGCCTTCAATAGTGTGACAAACATCCAAAACCCATATATTCCCCCTTTGGAGCTTTTGCAGGCATTCCCATCAAGAAGAGAGTAGTAATCAAGGTTTAAAGTCTCAATTCACACTGTCTCAATTCACAAGAGCTCTCCCTTGGGTCTTTAACCATGTCATATTCGAGCTACAGCTGAATTCAAATAATGGAGCATCTAGCAAATGCAGTCAGACTCAGAACACATGGTGGGTCATGACGTTAGTGCCAGCCCATCAGCTGAATGGCATGCTGGGACGTTTTCCACCCAAGCTCCCAAGCATGAGTAGATACGGGTGAGAAATTCAAGCATGTTATCTCATTACTGGCACACATAAAGGCATAAACATATTCATAACAGTGATGCATTGCATTAGAATGGTGAATACTGCCAAGCAGATTTAGAATCAACATGAAATAGTACCATTTCATTTTGCAACATAAAACAAAATGAAAAAAAATTATCAATAAAATAGCTACACCAAAATGTACATTTATCAAAACAAAATTGTAATTAAAATAACATTTTTGTTTTAATGAGCAAATAATTAATGTTGGCAATGGTGGTTTAGGTGGAGCAAAAAAACAATACTCATTTTATTTATTCCTTTATTTATTTATTTATTACTATTTATTCCTTATTTTGGGTTTCATTTTATACTCATCTATAGTTGTTGTACCTGTGTAATGTAAATGTTTCTGGCAATGTTGTCTCATTTTACGGAATACTGAGCTGTTGTTTAGGTTTTCAGTCACGACACGATTTGCTAATTATGAGAAAGCAGGCAGGAACATTCACCCTGAGACGTATTTCACAGGCATGTTAATTCACAGAATTTTCATGTTTTTTTGTTCATGCCACATGCTGTGCCCTACGATATGCCATAAATTATGGTCGTCTAACGAAAGGCAGGACTGTTTGTTCCATGTAATTTTATTTAGAAGACAACCAGTCAATCCTATTCTGTACTATTCTGGAGACACTGCTATCAACTTGTATGCATTTCCCCATTTCAATGTCATCTCTGAGCACAAATACAAGTGCTTAGGCATTTACACTAATCCACTGCACGTCGGTCACTGATCTTAAAATATAGCCTATAGCATCAGATGTCATTTAACATGCCAACATCACACACAGTACTAAACAGAGTGCATTTGAATACTCCTTTTTTGCATAAAAAATTAAAAATGAACGACCTGACCTGACTAAATAATGAAATGACCTTGAAATATTTAGGAGGCACGAAAAGCCCCACACTTCCTTGCACTATGGAGCAACAACCAATCAGCTTGGCACGGTAACACCACAGTAAGTGGATTAGGATTCTCTTAAAATCCCTGTTGTGAGATGTGGGATCTAGTAACTAGTAAGCTGAATAAGTGAATGACCCACCAGGTGCATGTGGGTTTCCAGTGAGTTTCTAAGGTTACCTTAAAGCCCCGCCCACACACGTCGCTACTAGTTACTCGCTACTCGCCTACTCGCTCACTCACTACTCGCAGAGACACTTTTAACGGTTTCCTTAACACTGGATATACTCTGCGTGCCTCTGTATGCTTTAGTGTAATCAATATGTACATATAGTATATGTATATTTTTACTAATACATGCAAAAACAGACATTCCCAGTTAGTCACTTTGATTGGCACCATTAAAGGAAACTGGGAGAACCTGACGGGACTTGTTCAATAGCCAACGAGTTACTAGTACATGGCACATCCATACATCCTGCCCACCTGCTGTCAAAATTATGCCTAAACATCGACATTCATTCAAAATGACCCACAACTAAAGTTTGTGTCTGGGCTGTCTAACTATTTCAGTTGACCAAATTTGAGATAATGAGTTCTTATGACTTAGTTGAAAGTGTGTATTTTTTTTTTTACAGTGTGGGATGCCTACATTACACGTTTGAAAAACCACACGTTCAGTCTGACAGCGCTTTCAGCACTCTGAGTTACTTAGTTTGATTTGGTCCAGCCAGAGGAAAATATTGCAGTAAACCTTGTAAACCTTTATAGAGTCCCTGTGAAAACATGCTAATTAGTATTTGATTACAGATAGCAATGTCTAGCTGTTATGGATTTCTTTAATTCTGTGGTGAGTTTCTGACCTTCTCCCTCAAAGACTGTGCATATCATGTATGGCAGGCGGGAATAACACTTGTGTTTATCAAACCTTTGTATAATCCGACCTATTTTAATTTGGAGATGGCACCACAACAATTTGTCCGATAAAAAGAATATCTCTAAAAGTTGCCGTCCGTCTGGGACAGAAGGCAGACGGGCAAATTCTCACCTCTTCCTCTCTGTGGTATTCCGAGATGAGGTTGAACGGCATGGTGTAAAGTGTGCTGGACATGACTCCAAACACACTGCACAGTGTGAGCGTGGCGATGACGTTGGGGAACAGACCAATGAGACTAGTCCCCAGTCCAAACATGAAATAGCCCACAAAGTAGAGTCCCTTCAGGCCAATGTAGGGCAGAAGCAGCCTCTGTGCATCTGATCGCATGGACAGAGAAACAATCAAAAGATTAGCAAACGTGGTTAAACTTTAGCGATTAGTCCACTATGCAATAACTGTTAGGGTAATTTACCACCTTAATAGGCACTTTAATGGTTAAATGACACATTACAGGGTGAATGTAAGATCTCTTAGCTTTTCAGCACAGATTTAATTTTGTCAACCTGTTCTGACCCCTTCTCAAAATACTTAAAACTCCATCTGACCCATACTCCACAAATAAAATACTGCGACCTACCTGACCCTCTCAATATAAACACTGACACCAGACATGTGATGAAATGGATGGTACTTTACAGTTTATTCAAACAACCATTAACTCTGGAGGTCCACCGTCACGTGACTTGGAGAGAACTGGTTACAGCAGTCAGCAGATGGAGAAGCAGACGAGGCAACAACACAAAAGTAGCCCTGTGAGACTGCCTCTTCACCAGCCTGTTGGGAAGGCTGGGTGTGCTTTCAATGCTTTTATCCTCAACATCTATAAGCCTTTGAGCTACAGTGCTGAGACCTTTATGTGAACTGCTACATTGGTCTAATAAAAATGGCAAAAACTTCAGGTTTATGACAGACTTTATGAGAGGTGTTCACAAGGTGTTCAGCACAAGACTGCAGAATTATGCCATAGGCTTATGTTAGCAGGGCCTAGTCCAGCTTTGGAGGCTACTACTATGACAGGGGCCCTACTAGTAAAATCATATAAATGAGCATTCAATTAGTAGCCCAGGGTCTCTTATTATGGTTCCATTTTGCTTGAATTTTACTTGAATTTTTTAAACTTTTCACAATAATCCTCATTATTGATCCTACCAAGACGATTCTGTCTCTGAAAAGTCACTGAAAGACTCTGAAAGTATGAGCAATATTAAATTACATTTACCTTGGCAATCAACGTAACTCTGAAAGTATGAGCGAAATTAAATTACGTTTACCTTGGCAATCAACGTAACTCTGAAAGTATGAGCGATATTTAATTACATTTACCTTGGCAATCAATGTAACTCTGAAAGTATGAGTGATATCAAATTACATTTACCTCGGCAATCAACATAACTCTTGTCAATCATTGACAAATACTTCATAAATGATCATTACTAGTTCCTATATGGTCCCATCCCCTCTCTCTCCCCCACCTCTTTCTCTCTCACACACATAAACACCTGAAACATATCAGCAAGCCTCCTAGCTTTTTGTGCATGATCTGTGGCAGCTAGGTTAGCCCCTTAAGCATTGACCTATAGCTTGACTGGCATTGACCTATGACTAGCACTATTTTTTGGAATCATTATGGCGCTCAGCCATGATCACCTTGGGCAAATTGCAGTCATGTAATTATAGTGACGCTGATTATAATAACCCTAAGAAATTGAGTTTGCTCCTTTAGCTGTGGATCCGTCCTGTAGGGTTCCTTCCTTGACTAACACTGAAAAAACCAAAAGGAGTCTGGTGCCCAGCTCACAGGTGTTCCTTCATGCGCTATGAGACAATACTATGTGTAAAAGATTCTCTATGAATAAAACAGAATTCAATTGAACATCTTTAAACCTTTGAAGTCTATCATTAAATATAATATTAGCTCAATAAATACTGGTGCACAATGTGACAGGCACAACTTAAAATGCTGAATTCATACAAGCCCTAAATAATGACTTGTAATTATAAATGCATAAATACAATTATATATAATTTTAAATATATAATTAGGAAGGTGACTTGGTTCAGTGTTCATTTGTCATCCCTCTGACTGACTGTCCCAATTAAAATGATAATACATGGGGGAGGGGAGGGGCCTATAATTACTCCCTCAGCCATGCCATCCCAGCATGTAGCTTAATCACGGCCTGAGTTTGCTCAGGAGAGCGGTTGCCTGAGCGCATTGAGAAAAGACTACTGGGATCAGATGCATTGCACCCAGTCTGACCTTCCCAGCTCTTTTTCTCTCTCTCTCCATCTCTCTCCCTCCTTCTCTCTCTCTCTCTCCTGAGATCAGATGCATTGCACCCAGTCTGTCCTTCCCAGCTCTTTTTCTCTCTCTCCCTCATTCTCTCTCTCTCTCTCTCTCTCTCTCTCTCTCCTGGGATCAGATGCATGCACCCAGTCTGTCCATCCCATCTCTTTTTTATCTCTCTCCATCTCTCTCCCTCCTTCTCTCTCTCTCTCTCTCTCTCTCTCTCTCACCCTCATTTTAGGAGGACACCTAAAATCAAGCTGTCCGTTAAGCCAGTGATGTATACAAGGGTTTTGAGGCGCAGCTAGAGGGGGAAGATCAGGAAGCAGGAGGGTATCCAGACACTGTGGGAGAAGACCGTGCTGGCTATTAATCTTGGCTGCTACAGGCCTGAGTCTCTGCAGTTTGTCAACAGGCAAGCTCTATCAGATAACGCTTGCTACGCTGGGAGTTGTATGCCTGCGAGATGCAATCGCGAGACACATCTCGAGGCAGACGGACTAGAAAGCGTTGTGCAAGCGCTGCAGTGAGACCCAGATCACGTAATTAAATGAGGATTTGCAGCTAAAGGGAGTAAGCAAACCCATTATTGACTGGCTCCACAAAATAAACAGAGGTCATCCTGGCGGCAAGGTGTGCACACACTTCCTCACAGTGTCCTCACAGAGTCTTCCCCTCACTCACATTATGCAAAGCACACAGTGCAAAATGAAAGGAGCCATAATCACAGGTCGGATGGACAAAGAAACATAATTTCCTTGTGGAAGTCAAATGCACACGCACATACGCACACACACACAGACACACACACACACACACACACACTTAAGCATTGAGCACTTACAGGAGTATAGAGCTGATGACACTGCGTTAATGCATAATCCCCAGCAGCCCACCTCCACCCCTCTCTCATAGGTGGCATACGCGGTGGAGTTGTGGTCAGCATACGGGTTCCCCTTGTAAACGATCTGGGAGAAGCACAAAGGAGCTTGATTAGAGTGCGCAGATTGACAAAGGAAGAAGAAAATACCCTTCATGAAGGAGATGCAAAGAGATTAGACATAAGATGGACCAGAATGGAACAAGGAAGATATGGTGTCCTTGGCAATCTCTGTGAACCCCTAGTGATTCTGAGATGAAAGTTGAATGATCTGAAGAGTCTGATCTGATGAGTCTGATCTGAAACTGATAATTGGTTTGATTGAAACTAAGTGTTGTGTAAAAAGAAGGAGGTCTGCTGTTTTAAAGCAATTCCCATACAAAAGACATCACAAAATAAATCACCATAGTTATCAGATCACGAGAAACACACAAAAACACATTTATGTTTAAATTAGCCTGCAACCAAAGACTATTTTAACCATCTCTGTTGCAAGTCTACTTAATACCAGACTAACAGCGAACCGCCATACATTATATTGACTTCCTGCTGCATTTGCTCTGAGCATGCATTATTTAATCAGGCAGGAAACAGTCAAGTAGGAGTCAGACTTCAGTGGCCGTTATTTAACCCCGCCTCCTGCTGGGTTGAAGATTTTATCTCCTCAAGATGGCAACAGTACAAACTTTACATACTCAAGTAGGAGTACAGATACTTAGGTAAAATAAGACTGATAAAAGTGTAGGGTACATGTAAGCAATGCCTTGACTTCCTCACCTCAGTAAAAAGTACAGGCTCTGAAATGAATTTAGAGTATAAAATTTAAAAAAAGTATACTTCAACCTGTTCAAAAGACTCTTTTCAGGATTAGGGTTAGGATTTTGGGTGAAGTAAATAATTGAAATAAACTTATGTAACAGTCCATAACAATGATTTCACTCGACTAATGGTGTTGACTATTGTTCCGGAATTGGCTTCAGTGTTGCGAAGGCACCTTATATTCCTACAAACTTAATAATACATTTATTAACTAAAATATCAAATCACGGTACAAACATGCAAAGAAAAAATGTCAGAAAAACTTCATAAAAACGTTAGAGTACTTGAGTATTTTTTCACTTAGTTACTTCCCAACCCTAAACGAGATCTCAGATGTCATTTCTTCAACAGGCTCATTGTCATGTGTACCATGCACGAACCTGAGCTCAAGCCTTCACTTGCCATCAATGACAAACAGTATGTGCCCTCACGTCCTGCTGACACCTTGATCTGACAGGGACCGCCTTGTCACGCAGAGCTTCTCGTTTTTAATGCAACTAAAGTACAGTAACAGACCTTGACTTCCCTCCAGAGGACTTACAGTATCCATGCTTTGTCTGCAGTCTTTACGACCAGGCTCTTCCTGGGGGACAAACACAGGCATCCAGTACAGGCGGCCCACAGGGCAACGCTCCGTGCTTCCATTATCATAATTTAGGCATTCAAGCGTGTCCTTTCAGGCCTCTGTTTAAAGGCTCAGTCATTTGTACAGACAATCCATTCAAATGAATAGAACACAATGTATACAATACAATACAATACAATACAATAATGAACTTGAGTAAAGTCTCCCCTAATTGCAGTGCCTAGGGGCAGAGTGTGCCAGAGGATCCACCCACTCACCTGGCCCATGAAGTCTGTGAAGAAGAGCATGTTGCAGAGGAATGCGGTCCAGCCTAGTAAGTGGGATATGCACAGACATCGGTAGTGGCTGGGCATGTAGATCATGGCCAGGAGCAGGCCCTTCAGTGTCATCCGTTTCTGTACCTGTGCAGTAACACACACACACACACACACACACACACACACACACGTGTACAAAAACACACCCGCACACAAACATAAACACACACACGTTGGTTTCTACATGTGACACAGATGGGTCAGACTGTATGTGCAGCGGACAAAATCAGCATGGAAGTGCCATCGCTATGGCCACGGTACTAAAGGCTGACCAGAGGACTAAACTGCCTAACTACCTAACAGTGCATACTTTAAAGTTCATATTTAATATGATAAAGCTCTGAAAAGAAATAAGAGACCACTTTAAATAGTAAACCCCATTTAGAATGGTCTCTTATTTTTTTCCAGAGCTGTATATTATGCTCTGACTGCTCATGCATCCATTCATCCTCACACGCACATCGCACCATTTATCTTTGGTCCAAAGTCCAATGACAACAGAGCAGGTAGTGCATTTGACAGGATAAACCATGGGGACTCAAAAAAGATAGAACAGTCCCTATTTAATGAAAGAATGAGGCCATTTGACAGCACACCAAAGGATTAGAATAAAAGCATTACCTTCTTTATGCTGATAAGCTAGACTATTACTCTCTTCCTTCCTCGGATGCAGACCAAATCTCAGCATTATTTCCATTTATTTAGCATTTCCATTTTCTTTTTGTTTACTTGAAAACTTGAAAGCAGTCTGAGCCTGTTGTGCGTCTGTATAACCAGTCAGAATTTGGTCTGCAGCATGTATGCACTTTTTAGGTAAATGTAGTTTTTTGCTTTGAAATAAGCTATTTTTGTTTTACCGCTAATTTACTTTCATTTTACATTTTTGTCTGGGGTGGAGGGGCTTTTATTACTAAACAAAATGTCAAAATGGAGCAGGTAGTGGATGATTTCTTACCCTCACTCTCTCACACATAAACTCTCTTGGTCCAACTATTACAGCAATTTTTCATTTTTTATGCTATTCATCATCTTTATAATTTATGCTACTTTAAGGGAGCTACAGGGAAAAAAGCCTCATCAATACAATAACAACTATTTAAACATGTATTTCCAGTGTCATTCTGTGACACTTTAGCTGTTGTAAGCCTTTTCCGTTAGCATTCAATAGTTTGCATACCTCCTCAGCTCCTTATGGCTGTGGTAAATGAGAAATGTCCCAGGGCCAAATATATTATTGAAGCACACATTACAAAACGTGTCTATTTGAATGCGCATGCAAGTCACGCCCAGACAAGACGCAATAGGAAACGTGCCATCATGAATACATCCTAACCCGTGTGCGGATGAAATGAGCAGAGGTAAGTCTGCCACATGAGCAAAATGACACCACTTTATTTATGTCTGTCTCCTTGCCCATAACAGTCTCAGATTTCCATTCAACGTGGGTTTAATTTGCATGGATACTGCATATTTGGATGGCGTTGAAAGCTCTTTTTGGGACGTGTATGTCACGTGTATGCCTTTTTAACACCCGGAGATGGCAAAGGAACAAAGGTATGAGTGGGAGTGAAAACAGGCCTCCAAGTGGCAGGAACACGATCAATCTAATCCAACAGCCTACAGTGAGATCAAACTAAAGAGAGGAATCCAGTCTCTGAGGTGACCCTCGCTATCGTTTGTTCAAGCACACAATCACACACAAACAAATATGACTGTGTTCATTTCACTGCTCTAATCTTATTATTAATAGATTTTAACACGCCTCAGCCATACCAGCAGCACTAATATACTATCATATATACCTACTCTCCTCCCGAACACACACACACAAACAAACAAGTAAACACTACTATAGTACCTGCATATCAGCCCCTCTCTCTCTCTTTCATGCACACACACACATACAGACTAGTACTCGCCTCTCGAACACACACACACACAGTCGACTAAACACTAGAATATTACCTGCATATCAAGCCTACTCTCTCTCTCTCTTTCATGCACACACACACACACACACACACACACACACAAACAAACCTACCCCCGGTTAAAACACACACTCCATATTTCATAGCTTGGGCTCATCTCCACATATTGACTGCAGGGGCATTTAATGAAGCCTCCCGCGGAGCTCAGAGCCAACCAATAAGCGCTGGAGACAAGGACCTGTCTGCTGTATTATTTGCCTACCTCTCAGAGGTCTTTTTTCTTTGCCTAGTGAATTGCACAGACACCCTGTTCACACTGACCTCAAGAATCAGCAAAGGAATAGGAACACGGAGAATGAGTTCTTCTTCAAGAATATTATCTGGGAGAGGGGAGGTTTTTTTTTTTTGTTGTTGTGATAAAAAGAGAGAGACAGGCAGAGGCTGCATAGTTTATGGATGGGAGCTTTTGTGCCACCTCAAGTAAAAGGAGACCTTCAGCACATACACAGCATGCTTTGTACCTATGTATTTAAGGACCAAGTGGTAGAGTTATATCAGAACATTGCCATGTCAAGGCATTAATTCAGGTTGTATCAGAACATTGCCATGTCAAGGCATTATATTAGGTCATGGATTAGGGGTGGGCAATATAGACGATATATATCGTATGCAATATGAATTTTGCCAATGATAGAGATTTTGGGTCATATCGCCATACCGTGATAGGCTCATTGCGTTTCCACAACCATGTGAAAAAATGTTTTCCTGTAGCTTCACCTTATTGATAGTACCTTTTCATTCTTACAACAAAACTGTAAGAGCCTATAAATTGAACAGCTACTGCCTGACACAAATGCAGCTTACCAGTTTACTTCTGTGTGAATTTGAGAGTCCAATATAACCTCCGAACGATGACTAAACAACTGTTGTACATATTGACTTTATGCTATGGTAACCATTAAGAAACTGTAATGCTGTAAGTTACATACCAAAGTATACCGTGATATATATCATCTACCGTCTATGGTTCAAAATATATCGCAATATAAATTTTAGACTATATTGCCCACCCCTATCATGCATTACATCCGAAAATGATTGACATGATTGTCGTCATCTGCCACAGAAGCAAATGTGTAGGTCACTATTTGTCTTGACCTTAGGTCTATGAATGAATTTCACAGCAAGGAAACAACAGGCTGAGAACAGCCTTGACGAAGTGCCAAAAACTGAAGCAGATGCCTCATTGGGGTGAGACAGGGAGACCGAGGAGCTCTCCAAGTCAAAACAAAACAAACATTTGTTGTTCTTTTCATCAAATTAATGAGCTACCTCCTGAATTCTTTCAGGATGCTTAATGAGTCATCAGCACAGAGTTATTAATTACTCTGTAATTCACATTCTCATAAGAAGACAAGACACAGACCAACTCTCCAGCTTTAATGAATGTCTAGAAAGGGTTGGTAGAATCAAGAGGCCCCTGATGAAAGGTTATGACTGAAAAAAAAGGAAAGAATGGTACAATACAATAGGATAAGGTAGAAAATAATGTGGGAGAAATGGTAAATAGTAAACGGACAAGCAATCATTCACAGGATCGCAGAGACTGCCATGTAAGTTTCCAACCTACTACTGGGAGCATTTAGGTTTAGTGTTCAGTGTCTTGCTCAAGGACATTTTGACAGTGTTAGGATGAGCGGGTTTCAAACCTGCAACCGTCTTGTTACCGAACAGCACCTCTACCACCTACGGCCACCATTGGCACCGTGTGTAAATGTGTGCCTGTTCTCATTTAGTTTCAGACCAAAATGTGCAGGTGTTAAGTGTGTGTACTGTATGTGTGTGTGTATATGTGTATGTGTCTGTGTGTGTGTGTACGTATATGTGTGTGTGTCTGCATATGTGTGTGTGTATGGTAAAGCATACTCACTTCCTTGTTGGGTTGTTTGGCGCTGGGAGTGACGGCGTTGGCTTCGCTCAGTGCTGAGAAGGAGCGTGGCCTGATCTCGGGTGCGGGCACCGTCACAGGGCACAGGTCTTTGGAGAGGGCCCCGTAGCCCTGGTTACCGTTGCCCAGCAGTAGATGCGTGTCGGTGGACGAGGGCGAGCAGGAGTCCTCCCACACCTCGCGCCTCAGCGGCTTCTCGGGGATGCTACACAGGTGCACGATTAGGAAGATGCCCCAGGTGAGGGCAGAGAAGAAGTAGATGACCTGGTACTCTGAACCCAGCACAGCACCCAGGGACGAATGACCCCAGTCCATGGCCCCAATGAGGTATCCACAAGCACCACCAAGTCCTGAGACGCAATACAACACAATAGCCCCGTTTATACTTGGGGCCAAACCTGGTGCTTGAACTTAAGCCCAGCCCAGGTAGTTTAACAGAGTTTAACAGTTTAACAGAGTTTAACAGTTTAACAAGCAGAGAGTTCAAGCTAGGTCAGTATTCAAGATCTTTGGTCCAAGCCCTGGGGCTGGTTGCACCAACTGGTCTTAGCTAAGCCTGGTCTTAAAGTCAAATTGGTCTTTGTTAAGACCAATCTTTACAATAGATTTTAAGTCGGTTGCACCAACACAATTTACGCCTGGTCTTAACTAAGCCCGGTCTTAGCGATGCGCGTCCATGTGAGGATTCGGAATTAGAACTAAGAATGAGCGTTGCTAAGATACAATAAACGACAAAAGGCGAAATTGCTGCAGACTTCGCGTTGGTGAGCATAGCGCGGAAGATATGGCGACTCAGTGACAAAGATTTTCTGCGAATGACACGAAAGGCATTTGTAAATACCAATCATGTCCCCTACAGTGTTTTGAAAGGCATTGTTTGCCTAAAATCGCAATCTTATAAGCACTTGCAGGTCTTTTCTGCCGAATTGGAAACTTTCATTGAATTCATTGTCCTTATACAAATCTAGGGGATTACTCCTGTCCCTAATTATTCTTTCACGTCTAAACGCTCTCTCCTTGTACATCCTATGTATCAGACGTGCAATGTTTATTGCAATTAGATTGCAGTTTTCGTCATAACTATGGCAACTAGGCCATATTTTAATATTTACGCAAACCCCTGACTAGGCGTAAAACTTGCGACCGGTCTTAGCGAGTAGATGGCTTAAGACCACTTGGTGCAACCGGCGTAACAATCAAGTTGGTCTTAGAATGTTGAGTTACGACAAAAATAGCTTAAGACCAGGCTTACGCCCTGTTGGTGCAACCGGCCCCTGGTGCTTACACATCATAATCTTTTGTTACTACGGTTACAGAGTTTTTCTTAATCTGCTCATGGAATGTTACGTCTTTTTAATTTTTGTCAGTTAGCCACATTGATCTCTAAAGAATAACTGGATAGGACATCTACGTCATAAGGTTGAAGCCACAGTGGCAGCCGCCATATTTGAGTTCTATCCATTGTCACTCTGCCTGCTGAAGAATTCCGTTGGTCCCAATGGTCCCAATTTGGCCGCTGCCTTGAGCATTCTATTGGCTTCATTGTTGATGGGGCTCTAACAATGGGTTAGCCTATCCAGTTATTCTTTAGAGATCAGTGGTTAGCCACTTGGCCCTCTACAGTATAAACCCATCAGGAACTCTAGCCCTGGTGTTAGCAGCCTACTCTGGGCTTACACAACGCAAGGCAACATAACAAGACAATATAACACAACACAACACAACGCAACACAGCACAACACAGCACAACACAATAAACTGACACAACACAACACTGAGAAAGATGCATTATTGTATTTGATTTCACGCTACTGAGTAACTCAGAATTTATAGGAATTAGGCTATACATTCAACACCTATTTAGTATATATATAGGCCTAAACATTGCATAAATATTGGATAGGATGTAATAGGCCTACTGTAATAAAATAGGCCTACTAAACTTTTATAATAATCAACTTGTGCAATAAATGTTAAATGCAATTCAGCAACAGACTAACAAAATAACTGAGAAACTTTAATGTAGGCTATGGTTTAACAAGGCAGCAGATATGTTATTTTTCCAGCCTCCAGTGATGTAGAGCCCTTGTCTGAATTGTCTGTCCAATCAATAACAGCTTTGGCAGAGGGCTAACCTGGATTTTTAAGAGCGGGAATAATCGCATGGAGCACATCTGACGCAATTCACTCAAGGAATCCTGCAGGAATTTGCCAAGCAGAGCACGGTAGCCTACTACAAAACTCACCATTCAGAACAAATGCGCCTGATCACTGTAACAGGGATGCTTGTAAAGGCACCGCTTTACTGCTCATGAATGGCCGTATTATCATTTTCTTTCAGCCCTGATGTTCCCTTAGAAAATACAGATAGGCCTACATGTACAGCAAAATCACATATACTTTATCAAAACAGTATTTCAGGAAATATGTAGTAGGCCCTATGCAATCTGTGATGCAGTTTACCTAATCAAATTTCACATCACCATAGTACTACAGCTAGCTTAGCCTACAAATGTCCTACAGGTGTGAAGTGTGATTTTTGGTGCATCAAGGAGGTGTATATTTCAGGTTGATATTCAGACAGAAATAGGCTGCCTAAACTGATGTGCCAAAAAGTGCAGCCTGCTACTATATGTGGGCCTAAACCAGAACAATTTCACATGATTTACTTAAAAAATGTTCACTTTTACATAACTCATGTTATGTATCACATGAGGGAGTTCAATGCACAACGCAAAGAGACCGCCAGAAGGAATTCTTTCCCATGACACCTTTCCTGGGTTCCTGGTAGACCTAACACCGACTTTAATAAGGCTAGAAAGGCATGGACCCTGGGGCTGAGCTAAGTAGCGTGCGCACACGAACAAACAGTGTACAGACAGATGGGACGTAGAGTAGGTAAGGCGAAAGTCATGTGGCTCGTTTCCGCGTTCAGCTCCAACTCATGACCGCACCACATGACGAGTGTGTGCGGGATTAGAACGCTCGGCTGGCCGCTCACACCACCCCGTGTCTGCTTCGTCCCCGTCAGACTGCCGCCAGGGCCAACTGTATGTAGCCTTATTGCATGTTTGCCCACCAGCTATACTAACACTATGAACACGTGGAAGAGCTCTCGTGCCACACCCTCATAACAAGAAAAACTGTCAGCCGCATTCCATAAATTCCATAAGCCTAAACAAGACATTCTGACATGTTTGTTCACAATATTAAAGCATATTGGAGACATCGGGCTTTGGCACGACCCTGTTCTAGCTATTCATTTTAACTCACGCCGCAAAAGATGTCCTCTAGAATTACACATAACCTAGTCAAGTCTTCCTGTTTCTATGGCCAAGTTCTGTTAACGTGGTGTCCGTTTAAATACACACATCCACTTAACTTCACTCCGTTAAAGCAACAAGATAATAGGCAACACTGTGCTATCAGGGGCAGAAAAGGCGAGAAGAAGAAATGTCGAGCCCATCAGGTGTCATGTAAATTAATATCATACAAGAAAGGAGATACCAAAAGATCCTAAGAAGCCGAATGATGAAATAAAAAGAAATTCTACCTTAGGTAACATTATAAGCCAGGACATAGATCACTGAGGTATAAAGAAGGCAGGGACCTGATGTTACAACTATTTCAGTTGTGCATGTAAAGCAACAGTATGTCGTTTCTGGTGTAAAAGCACTGTAGCGGATAAGCCACTTTCCATTTATTTTGTAGACCCTTACTGGCACTGCTAGAATATGCTAATTAGTGTTTGATAGAAATGCAGTCAGTAATGTCTTGTTGCTAAGGGTTTTCCTTTTTGTGAGGGCTTCCACCCAACAATAATGCTTTTCTGGATGACACATATTTGTATTCACCTCTTATATGACTTTATGCCATCCAAATGTTTTTTGGAGATGGTACCAAATGTCTAATATAAAGGATACAAATAAAAGTGTTGAAAAATCAGTGTTGCTTAAACTAAGTGCATCACTGTTAAGTTGCCAGCAGATCATGGTCAGGTTTCCTTAAAGCAACTTCGTAAAGTCTCTTTTAAGAACATCTTAGGTTTTCTGCCCATCTCCCAAAACTATCATTGTATTAGAATAATATAGTAATAACTCACAGATTTACTAGAGTTCAACAGATAAACACTATCCCATGTTTGGGAAAAACCCAGGAAACCAAGACAAACTTAAGATCAATCATAATGTATAAGGGAATAATTCATTTAAAACTGAAAACCAGGCCGAGTTCTAAAACTTCAAGTAGGTATGCCTCCTTCAAGAGGACAGTCAAGATCTTCTCTACATGAGTCACATTTACCTCTTGTAGATGTAGCCTAGATGAGATTAATGGGAATACTACAAACCCTGATCTTACAGCAAGCAGAGTTTAAATAAATCTGAACAAACTAAGATTGAAGACATTCCTCTTTCTCTCTCTCTCTCTCTCTCTCTCTCTCTGTTTGTGTGTGTTTTGTGTGTGTCTTGTGTGTTTCCTCTTCACTGAACTCCCTCGTTTCACACCAACAGGGCTCTCATGTGAGAGAGCACAGATGGTGCCTTTGCTGGCAGCCAGTCAGGTGTCCAAGGGACCAAAGCAGGATGCTGCTCAAACTTCACAAACTACAGTAATGACCCCAGGGCCCTCAATGCCCGCCATAGTCCACTCATACAGTAGCTATACAATTCTCCATGTCAGATGAACATCCATTGCCTGCAACTGTTCCACTGAATAAACAATTACCTGCTACAGGATAATATAAACTGTAACACACATGACTGGATTAAGGATATCACAGTGTAAATATAACACATATTACTTCAATACTATTGTACGGAGAGTTAAGTAGAGAAGACATATATTTTATCACCCATGCTTGCAGGCGTTGTATCAACAGCCAGTGTTTTATGGACCACTTTTTCTTCTATCAAAACCGTAAGCTAGTGCAAGTAATGTACCATTATAAGTTGTCCTGAGAGATCAGCTTCACGCGACAAGTTGTCCTGAGAGATCAGCTTCACGCGACAAGATTGTGCTACTATCTTACCTGTGAGCAGAGCATGGTAGTGAAGCCCTCTTTCCTTGTCCTGGTAAGAAGTAACGTCAAATAAATAGGCCTTGACAGGTCCATCAATGAAGTCTGCAGCAAAATCAAACAGGACTACTCCAGACATGACCACAACAATAGCCCATATGGTCTTCAGTCCCCTGTCTTGCACAATCGCTGCAACAGAAGGTGTGAGTAAATTAGAAATGTGAGTAAATTAGAAAAACATTTACGGAACAAATTATTGTGTTCATTTCGAATCACTGCCAAAACAAAAACAATCACACTGTAAATAAACTGTCAATAGTCCCAATGTATGGCACAGTTCAGCAAGCACTTCTGTGTAACCATCAGCACAGACAAAAATGTGTTATTTTGACAGACTAGTTCATAATTCATTATAAATGTTGATAGTAAACCCCTTTAAATAGTGTAAAGAAAGAAAGCTACAATCTTTTGTGCTTTTGTTTACTTTTAGCAGTGGTTAGTCCCACAGCAATGCACACCTTAAATGCTTATAATGTTCTTTAGTGTGTGCATGTATATTAACATGTGAAGGCCAAGACCAAATTACAGTTGTGGCCAAATGTTTTGGCAGTGAAAAGTACTCTGACTGCAGTAAATCAGAGTAAATCTCATTCATAGGGTCATTACGATGATGAAACTAGGATACACGTGAGGGGTTGGTCGAAGGTGATGTCTAAATTGGTGTAATAAAAAGGCTTAAACGCAAGAATGTTTCAATGGTTTTGTAAACAATAAACAATAAACAGTAAATAATACACATTCCACATAATACACGTTCCAGAGTGAAGGAATGTGTTTACACAAGCTGACCAGACTCATCATCAATAAATAAATGGCTATGTAGAGAGATGAACAGATGATAATGAGGAAGAAAGAATGAGAATGAAAAACAGATTTAATAACTCTTTCCAAAGATATAAGTAAGAGAACTTTTACAATCAAGTCATTAATAATTGAAGTTCCAATGTCTTTGTGCCTATTCAAAGGCCATCTTAAGCTTGTTTGAATAATTGCTTGGTACCCACAAAATAGCTTGCTTCCTTTAGTGATGGCTTTCAGTGCACAATTACTCAGTAAAGAGAAAAAAAAGTAATTCTGCAGAATTAAATTAATATTTATGACTTAGGGCTGTGCAATTACTCGAAAAGTAATCGTAATCGACATACAGAACCTAGTGTATAATTGATCAAATTTTCCCAGGTCAATTATTTAAATTAAAAACACTACTGCATGTGGAGTCACGTGATCCCGCTCCGTTTCGTTATTCTGCAGAGCAGCTTGTGACAAAGATTGTGATTTCAATCATGACCAAAATAATCATGATAATGATATTTTCTATAATCGAGCAGCCCTATCATGACTTCTCACAGGCTCCAGACAGACACATATGAAGTGATTTTCTTTTAAACTAAAATGTAATGTAATACGAAATTGGAATCACCTATAATAAACATTATATCTCTAAATATTCACACAAAAATATTTGGTTATTATATTGAGTAGTTACCATTGTTTCAAAACTGTACAACATAATTATGTACTTATTATGTACAATAAAGTACATTATAATCATAAGGAATGATATAAGCAAAACCATTATAAGACATCACCTACAAACTTTAATGTTATTTCTTATCAGCACGACACAATTAGTTGAAAAACTCTGAATAAGGGGGGAAAAAATATACAGAGTAATTACTAATTAACATTCAGTAAACGCAAATGCACTGCTTCCTTCCAACACAGTGGTGTTAATTAGCCCAACAAGTCTCAGCCTGCTCCTATCTGTCTAAGATGGTATATTTTAATGGCCACTCAGCCAGAGAAAGACTCCATTAAAAACCATCAAAGACATTAGGAATCAGGAGCCACCACAGCGAGGGTCATGCCAACCCATTATCCCCTGGCATAGGACAGTCTCACACCCTAAGTAAGAAAACACTTATCAAGTAAAAAAAGAAAGAAATGAAACAGGCGAGCAAAGGACTCACCCGATACGAACGCGTCCCCATTGAGAAACAGTGTCAGGCCCACGAGCATCATAATCCCCAGCGAGAGAATGTAGGGCCTCCGTCGGCCCCAGGGGGACTTGCAGTAGTCACTGGCCGAGCCGATGATGGGCTGCAGCAGGAAGCCCAGGATGGGGCTGATGAGCCACACCAGGCTGTAGAGGCTCCGCGGGAGTCCCACGCTCAGCAGCACGGGCGTGACGAACGCCGCCTCCACCGCGTAGCAGAACTCCCGGCCGAACATCACCATCCCGTGCATGATGAGGCGGCCACGCGACCGACGCGGGGGTTCTACCGCCCCGAACACGGCAAGTCCCGCGCCCACGCTCTCCAGGTCCCCATCCTTCTTCTGGTCTTTCCCGGGCCCCTGGCCCTTGTCCTCTGGGCCGCCGGGCAGCTCCATGGCAGTGATGTGGCTCCCCGGCTCGGGGAATTTGCAGGGCCTCTCCTTGGTCAGGAGAGTCATGGCTGGAGAGAGAGACGGACGGACGGATGGAAGATGGGAAGGGCCTGGCTGGCAGTCAGCAACCAGAAACTGGTGGTCGGTAGCGGCGAGGAGCCTGGACCCTCACCCACCAGGCAGGCAGGCAGGAAAGCTGGATGGGCTGGTGCTAGTAGCTACTGCATAGCTGAGCAGTGGGAGCTGAGCGAGACTGGCTCGCTGGCCGGAGAGAGGCGGACTGAGCAGAGCAGAGCAGAGCACAGCCAAGGGTGGCTGAGGGAAGAGAGTGGGTGGGGAAAAGTTTGGGTGAATGAAGCAAGTTTTCTCCCAAAACTTCCAGTACACTTATACATGCGCTCTCTCTCTCTCTCTCTCACACACACACACACACACACTTTTCCCCTTATGACCTTTGTGGAACCTGACATAAAAGTTGAAGGCACGTGACACAGATTAAGTGCTTTGATCCTGAGGGGATTCCTTACCTTCTCCTAAAACTCTCTCTCTCGCTCGACATACTCTAGTTACCTCAAAAATGCGTTACTCACTCCCAGTGGGACCATATAATCTCACTTGTGAAGTCACTGGGGACCATATAACAGTACACCAAACAAGAAAAAAGGCAGCAATTGACATTCAGGCAGTTTGCCTTTGCTAGATAAGGAAGCTGGCTGCCTCAAGAATGCTCACAAGGTCCCTTTCTTCACTGTCTGCAAACAGCTGGTCTGCTTGCCCATTAGCCCAGTCAACTGGTGCAACATGTGATTCCCTCAAGGGAAAGAACAACACTCACGGTTATAAGGGAGGAATCAGAGCCATTTCGTCGCTAAAATCCTCTATTTTAGGTCAGTAGATCTAGGAATTAATTTATCAATGAGTGAAGGAGAGCCTCAGAGTCTGTTGTTCCTTTCGTTTAATTGTTTACAGGAAACATTAGAGTCTTTCGTAAAAACCTTGTTAGGAGCCGTCATGGGACACTTTGCCTGGTCGGAGTGGGTCATGTGAGGCAGGGCTGAACTCTGCTCCTGGGGAGGGTTTGTCACGACAAGGTTGGGTAGAGCTGGGGATGGGGCTGGGGCAGAGGGGAGGGCTTACAGCACACTCAGCCCCCTAATGTGAGGGGGTTTGTATCAGATTGTATCACTCAGGCATACCTCCACATTCCCATATCTCTGGGACACCAAGCACTAGTGCGGTCACAAACTAATCCAAGCTGGGACAAGACAGAGCCAGTGTGTGGATGCGAGACAGAGAGAGAGAGAAAGAAAGAGAAAGAGGCAGGATAAACATTTAAATATGCACAGGCTGGTGTTAGTACCCCCCTATGATCATTTAAGCCCTTTTTTTTGCGGCCCAACTTCTCCAAGTCCATAATAATGTAATAAATGAGACAAGGCATTAGGAGAAAGGGACCTAAACACATTCAATTTGACATTTAAACTGAAAACACGTTTTACGGACAAACACTGTTTAATCAGTTTAGTAAATCTTCTGTAATGTAAAATTTGACAATTAAAAACTGTACATACCATGCATAGAGAAAAAAAAAAATATCGTTCATATTAATCTTTAATAACAGGCTTTAGACATCTGAACAGGCAGATCAAACTAAGAAGAAAATACTGTGTTACATTTAGGAATTATATTTCTATCTATATTATATTACATTATATAATACTTTACACAGCCATATATTCAATGGCAGGAAAAGATGAAATAATTATATACCAAATACCCAATTACAGACACAGACTGCATTGGACAGATAGGGTTTCACATTCAGCCTTTTAAGGCGTAAGTGCAGTTCCGGTCCTGAATTGCTGCACCTGCTGGTACAACAGCACTTAGGCATCATTTGGCAACTATTTGATTACCACGTTTGCTCTGTGTGCCAGCCATTTCCCCTGAACCACTGTCATTATGGGGGCGTGACAGACAGACAGACGGGGCGGCAGACGTCACGTTACAGACGTGCTTTGGTTTCCTTACACTCCACGATACCCGCCGCCTCCATCTGAACGACCTCCGCGGGTGCGTAGCCATAGTCCAGCAGGACGGCGCGCGTGTGCTCCCCGACGGAGGGGTCCCGGGAGAGGCAGGGCTCGGCGGGCGAGCGGGACAACAGCGGCGCTGGCCGCGGGCTCTCCTCGCCCTGGGCGTTCCGCAGAATGGAGCCCCTCTGCTGGTTGTGGGGGTGCGAGCTCATCTCGTCAAGCGACAGAACGGGCGTCACGCAAGCGTCCGTGCCGTCGAAGATGCGACCCCATTCCGCCTGCGTCTTGCTGGCAAACGCCTGCGTGAAAGTTTCCTTCATCTCCGGCCAATCAGAGGTGCTCATCTGGGCCGGCAACGCAGAGGCGTCCAATCCCAAGCCTGCAAGGTCAAACACAGGATGCAACTCAACAGAGGATGCAAATTGAGTTCAATAGGAGGAGGCGAGTCAAAGGGCAGCACCAGAAGCCATACTAGATAATCATTAAGACTTCATTAACTCAGAAAGGGCAGCAAATGAAACGACAAGTTGCTGATGAATAACTAACACATATTGAGTTTATCCTGAATGCAGGTCAGCCAGGAGAAGCCCCCTATTCACAAGGCAGGGAACAGTGACCTTAGGCTTTTATTCTGAGAAGAAATACTAGCCTAATCAAGGTCAGTGGGATGCCCTTAACGTTAATGGATCAGCTGGAGTGGACTCAAGGACTGGTTATACACACATATTTATTTTCTTCATGTGGACTGGAATACACACTCACACACACACATAAAATGGTAAACATTCTACTTCTTCCTCTGCTCTTTTGTATTTGAATACACAACAAAAACATTTATACTTGCAATAATTTTCTCTGGGAATTGGTGCATTTTCTGGAAAATTGAAGGACTGGCAGCAGTTTTAGTATATCTTTAAGAAAACTATAGGAAAACTTAAGGAAAAAATATATATTTTTGCCTTTGTTGATGAATCACAGTCAAGAAAGACAGAAATGAGAGAAAGGAAGGACTGAGACTGGGCCAGGAAGTGGCCTGAGGCCGGACTTAAACCCTGAGGCCTGTGCAAACATAGACTCTCATGGGTTGGGGGGGGGGGGCATGTGAGCGTTATAAATGGTCAGGAGTAAGGCAACAGCTATGAGGAGGGGTCAATTAACGCTACTCACACACATGAACAAGGAACACATGGACTGTTATGTATGGGGGGGGGGGGGGGTACATGTGAACGTTATGAAAGGAGAAAGGCAACAGCTATGAGGAGGGGTCAATTAATGCTACTCACATACATGAACAAGGAACACCCAAGTGCAACTTCCTTTACTACGGGAGAAATCCTGGGCAGATCCAGAACTCAAGGGGCAAACCCAGCTGCCAGAGATCATCAGGAAAGAGGGAGTGGAGGAGTGGGGGATCTGTCCTCTAATGTATATAATGGTAAATGGTATTGGCCAGTCTGAGTCTATGTGGCTGCTTTGATGTTAGTGAGCAGCTGGGTTATATGATGTCATTCAGCAGTGCATCCAAACCTAAAGATGGGACACTCCTGAGAAACACCGAGGCCCACATCTTGGGCAAGGAGGCCCTCTATGCTCATCTACAACAACCAGCTTTGAACAGAGGAGGGGTGCTACTGTATGCTATAATCTATCTGCTACAATCTATAGCATGCCATGAGATCACAAGCTCAGCTGCTCACTAACATCAAAGAAGATAAACTCCATCGGGACCCTGTGATCATTATGACATGGGTCATGAACAGTAATTTTAGTGTCATAAACTTTTTTGTAATGTCGAGTTGACACATTTGTGGAGGTAGGAGAATAAGTCAACCATGGCAAAAGCCAAATGACACCTAATTACACAAACATTTTGAAGTGTCATTACATGTTCATGACACGCTTCGTCTTTATGACACATAAGTTTTACTCTTGTGTCAAAATGTTGGGTTACACTTTATTTTAAGGTTCACATATTAGCCGCTAATACATACCTAATTAATGCCTGTATTAGTGACTTGTAAGGCATGTATTAGGCAACATTAATCATTTGTTAGGCTTGTATTTCGCAGATTTCTTGTTCATGACAACAGTCATAACAGTCCATGTGTTCCTTGTTCATGTGTGTGAGTTGTTCATGACAACAGTCATAACAGTCCATGTGTTCCTTGTTCATGTGTGTGAGTAGTGTTAATTGACCCCTCCTCATAGCTGTTGCCTTACTCCTGACCAATACAGACTTTTTGCCCATAATACATGGGTTATACATATTCTATTGTGGTAGGTACTACTAATTAGTATGTAGAGATCAAGGCTTATTAGGGCATTATTAAGATTAATTAGGCCTTTATTCTTGATATAGTCATGAACAAGAAATTTGCGAATACACGCCTAACAAATGATTAATGTTGCCTAATACATGCCTTACAAGTCACTAACACAGGCATTAATTAGGTGTGTATTAGCGGCTAAATTAAAATAAAGTGTTACCAAACGTTGCTTTTAATGCATGAATGTGTTAGCATTAAGACATTTATAGCAGCTTTAATGAATTCCTCACAAAGCATTCATGGTATATTTTATAAGATTACTCTAGATTAGATTGATTAGATTAGATTAAAGTTATTCATCTCATGGGAAATTAAAGCATCTCGGAGCATCCATAAAAAGATATACGTGATCTGTGTACAGATACCCATGATTGACATACACATCCCTACATATTGTAAAATAAAAAGATAAGATGAAGTCTATTTTTGAGTACCAAGTTAAATTAAAATTAAATTGCAGAAGCGGTGATATGGAAATGGGCAGAAAGATGCTACGAAAGAGTGCCTACACAGAATAAAGATAACACAACCAACCACATTCATAACACAAGTGATTTGGCAGTTTAAAATATCATAAGCAGCAGCATAGATGATCATGATCATGAACATTCACACCCAACCTTACAGAAATGTTGAGGGCTGAATGTAACCTTTATATAAGTGTCATAACTTGCCTTTACTCCAATGGAAATGTGTTCAATCATTCCAGTGTCCTAAAATAATTACTGGTCTTTAGCAGTTAGTCTCCAGTGATAAGGTTTTTTTTGTATACTTCCATATACAAGGAATTTGCCTTCTGTAGGTGTTAGCTCTCTAGACAACCAGCAAAGACATGCAGTAGTTTACATTCAGTGGGCAAGATGAACTGTACTATAGACATATAATCTGCAACCATAGACAATAGTCTATAAGGTATATAGTCTATTACTATATAAGGAATATAGTCCATCACCATTACATACAAGTCATAAAAAAGCGATTATGAATGCCTAACAACTGGTAAAGTATGCAACATTTGGAATGGACTACAGAACACTAAATTAATCAGTCTTTGTAAATATTTAAGTCTCTTTTAAATTACACCTTACTATGCAAGCTGTGAATGGGATCACTTTTGGTATCATAGTTTCCCTCAGCCTCTATGTAAGGATGGATATGAATATGTTCTGAAACATTGATGAAAGCCTTAAGAGGAAGCAATGAGAACTGCTATGAATGTGTTATGCTCTGAGCTGTTTCTGAATGAGACTCGTCTGGGTGCCTATTATAATTATTGTGCGAGTAGAAAAAGATGAGGAACGTCCAAACAGTTTCTCTCTACCTTGAATAAGCTGCTCGTAGAACTGTGGTTCTATGGCTCCCACGGCAACGTACTTTCCGTCAGAGGTCTGGTACGTCTCATAGAAGGGAGCCCCACCATCCAGAAGGTTCTCCCCCCGACCTTGGCTCCACAAGCCAACACTCCGGGATTTCCACATGAAGGAACCAACATAGGCTGCTCCTTCAACCTGCACAGAGGAGGATATTTTTGTGGACCAATGCAAAGACCACATTAGATTTAAACCATTCATTTCAACACACATGAAAATATACCGGAAGGATTGTTTTAAAAGGAATGTGCAACAAGTTAACCCAAAAGTTTTCATTAGTATGTTTTTATTTATAATAATAAAAAAAAAATTATACATAATTGAAATAAAATAGTATAAAAAAATAATATTTTATATTATATTATAATATAATAATAATAATAATAATAAAATAATATTATATATATATATTTTTTAAATTATGTATCAAGATTTTCATAATTATGTCTTTAATATGTTTTTTTTTTAATTGCAAACACCAATGCAGAGACCACATTAGATTCAAACCATTCATTTCAACACACATGAAAATACACATTAAAGCAGGGCTAAGCAAAGTTCTGTTTTTTTGTCTCACGAGCTCCCTCTAAAGACCGCTGTATTGCATTGTATTGCACTGCATCCTATTGGAGGCAGACCGCTGCTGTTGAACATTGCAAGTGCTGTATCTACTGCTATAGGCCACAGCGGCGCATTCTACACCGTTCGTTCGCCGTGTAATGACTCATGTTAGCATCCTAAACAGTATGAAACGAAAGAATTAACTGAAAAATGTTGCTTAGTGGGCCTTTAAGTTTGAACCCAAAGGTTTTCATATACATGTTGTTTAATACGTATATTGCTCAAATATGCCTCTCTGTGGCCGCAGGTTCCTCCAACAAGGTAGACTTGATTGGTAGCTCCGGAGTAAAGCATGCTAAGCTTTCAAGTCCTGAGACAAATCTGCCTTCATAATTCAAAGACAACTAGCTTACACTAGCACAGTGAAGATGAAAAACATAGGTAGAGTAGAGGCAATTCTGCTATCATTTGAACATCATAATCATGGGCGTTGGTGGTGCAGCTGGTAGAGGTGCCGTTCGGCAACCAGGGGTGTGCATGTTTGAGCCCCACTTCATCTGAGCCCATTGAAGTATCCTTGAGCAAGATACTAAACCACAATGAATGCATGTGTGTGAATGGGTGAATGAGCGTTGTAAACCATTTACCATAACACATGATGCATACATGATTTGACAACCTCATCTTTGCACAATGCAGCAATGAATGTGAGTTAAAAGAACACATTTTGTCTCCTTTGTCCACTACTAACCAGTTCTCAGTGCATACTTGGCTGAAAACACATTTAAACAGGCAAGGCCCATCCTGTCTCTGAGTGTTTTTTTTTTTTTTTTTTGCATGGACTTTACGTCAGAGAAGCTGAGAGCGACAAGGAAAATTCTAGGGGGATGGAAAATGCAATGGAGAGAAAGAAAGCGGAAAACAGACGCAGAGCTAAAGTTGGCGTCCAGGGCAGCAGGGGGATAAGTAGCGAAGGCTGTACCGGAGCCCTGCGGAGGGGTGCAGATGAGATGAGCTCGCCCATATGAAAGAGGCGCCTGCTCAACTCCCTGCAGGAAACCAGAGGTGCCACAACAAATGAGGTTGCTGCAGCATCCTAGTGCAGAGGCAGACCAGGTTAAAGCACATTTATATTATTATATTATGACATGTATACTAGCTGCATCATCCTAGCACAGGGGCAGACCAGGTTAAAGCACATTTATATTATTATATGTCTTTACTAACCAACTGCAGCTTGCAAAACGGTAATGCTCGCTGACAGAACCCGTTTAGAAGATGATAAGAATTATTATTAATATTTATATTACTAAAGCATTGTTGTTGCGTTGACAGAACATTAATGAAGACAGATGAAGGAAATAATATTTTGGTAGGCCATCCCTTGCTACTGCAGCTTCACTCTAACATCAGCTTTCAAGTCACATGACCAACAAGGCCCCTTTGGCCAGCAATATTACAGCTCAGATTTAAGAAGCAAGATGAAGCCGTTCTACAGGTTTCTCCTTAGGGAAAAAACACACAATAGGTCAATACAACACACACACACACACACACACACACACACACAGCTGCAGCTCTAGATTCACCATCTGCTGGGGAACGGTGCCAGAAAACACCCCTTAGTTTGGGATGAAGGCGGCGGAAACTTTTCTAGAGACCAAACAACCAAACCAATCACATCCAAAACATTCATGTTCCCCTTTTTGTGTTCAGAAATCACGATTGGACAGTTCACCAAACACATCCAAAACATTCATGTTCCCCTTCTGTTCAGAGATCACGATTGGACCACCAATCTGTGAATTTTTTTTCACTTGGACAGGGAATGTGCACTCACTCGCTTTCATGTCATTCTCATTGGATCACTGCAATTCCTTGAATATATATGAATGAATGAATAAATGAATATAACCAAGTCCAACACAAATAGGCTACAAATATAGCATATTTTAAATATACCTTGAAAGCTCATTGTTTAAGCCCGTCTTAATATGTTTATACTATTTTAATGATATCTTGATTATATTTGTTCATTTCATCTTATCTTCTCTCGAATGTATGCATTTAGCACTTACAGAGAAGCACTTCCTGTCAACCTTTGTTCTTTTAAAAAGAGCTATTAAAAAACTGATGCAATCGGACTTCACTTCTCATCAGAGAGAGTGACAGTAGTTCTAACAGAAGAACTCATTAAGACAACCCATTAAGAAAGTAATTGCGTCGCTCATTTTCTTCTGTGTGGAAGTTGGAGACATGGCAATGTCTTCGTTGCTTTTATTATCTGCTTGTTTTGGATTTCAAACTTTGTATACTTCAAGTCTCTTTTATTGTCAATTCTCTACATATACTGGACATACAGAGAATAAAAATTACGTTTCTAGCTATCCCACAGTGATGCGCACGGTCAGGAGAGCCAGAGGCCGCTGCGTCTACACGCGCCGCCTGCTATGGCATTCACCCAATCACACACCCATTCGCACACAGTCACACACCAGCGGACGGGATTACCATGCACCACCAGGAGCAATTTGGGGTTCAGTGTCTTGCTCAAGGACACTTTGATGGGGTCAGGTAGAGTGGGGCTCGAACCTGCAACCACTACTTACTAAGCTGCTGGGACCTTGAATTTCCCCTTGGGGATCAATAAAGTATCTATCTATCTATCTATCTATCTATCTATCGTATCCAAGAAGGTTGATGCCAATGAACAGTTGCTACCCGGGACATTTTCAGGACAGTTAGCCTTAACCGAGAGTCAGACAATGCAATCATGGTTTAAGTGCACCTATCTTTTGGGAAGCCATCACCTTCAAACCCCCATCTTTCTCTCACTCATCTACAGCATACACACACACACACACACACACACAATGTAAGGCTGACAGCTGAATATTACAACCAAGTGGACACTCGTATTCGTCTTGAGTGCATTGCGTCTGCCGTGAGTGTGCGTCTCTGACAAACGACCCATGACTGAGGCCTGATATTACCCAGAGACCGGTGAACAGTGACAGTGATTTCTGCTGTCTGCCAGTGCGAGCCATCTGAGCCACTTCATCTCTGTCCAGCAGAGACTTGGTGGGAGGCCCCAGAACAATCTAGCTGGAGGGTGAGGTCTGTTACAAGCCCTCCATCACCAGAGAGGCGCAGGCCTGAGATTTATAAGAAAAAAAAGGCTTCTCTTTAAAAAAAGCGTTTAAAGGGATAGTTCGGTTTTTAACACATTGAGCCCCTTTCACAGGTTGTCTAAAATGAAATAAAGTGGTTGACACCAAAATCTTGATGATTGCTCCTGTCTCGGCTATTTGGGAAATATAGAATCGCCTCTGCCTGCCTTTAAAATGGCTAGCAATGGGCATGTGTTGTTTCTATCCTTTAAACACTGGTTTTAAAAAAAAATGCTACTCATGGAGTGATTAGTGGCGCTTGCTGATGTTCCAACTCAAGTATCGTAGCAAAATACAGTTTCTGTCATGTTTTATTTGCCATTTTGTAAGTCCCATAGGGATCTATTTGCTCCTTCATGTAAACAAAGTGCCAAATAAAACATTTTGGAAGCTTTATTTCGCTACGATACATGTTTTGGAATATCATTGAGCACCACTAACCACTTGGTGAGTAGCACTTTTTTAAAACCAGTGTTTTAAGGATAGAAACAACACATGCCCATTGCTAGCCATTTTGAAGGCAGGCAGAGGCGATTCTACATTTCCCAAATAGCCGAGACAGAAGCAATCGTCAAAATTTCGATGTCAACCACTTTATTGCATTTTAGACAACCTGTGAAAGGGGCTTAATGTGTTAAAAACCGAACTATCCCTTTAAACATAAAACAAACCTGAAGGACACGTGCGGACAATCAGGGAAGAGAAGAAAGCTAAATTCTAATTAAGGTTGTATATTAGGCACTTGTTGACAAAAGAAAATAATGAGGCTACAAGTATGTACTTTCTGAAGTCCCTTTTATCCTTCAATTGGTAGCAAACAACCTTTCTAATTAGATGCAAAACTTCAGCAGTAAGGACCTCTGGATTTCATGAACTTGTAAGAATCCTCTTAAAGTAAAATTACCACAGGATGAATGAACAGTACCCGTCTTGTGGGTACTCCACAATTTGTTGTGCATTTAAATTGATAAAAAGTGTTGCATCATTGTTGGATTAATACATAATAGCTTTAATTGTTCAGCAAAGTATTCGAAAATGTGTTAGTCGCATGTATGTTTGTTGTTCACACATATCTGAGGGTAAAATATTTCTTCTCATGCGAGCCTGCATCGAATTTCCTCAACGACGGTATGATTTTTCTCTCATTCACTAAGGACAGGAATCACAGCGTGGACATCAATAGAAAAGCGCTGCCATGTTTTTAAGCCTACCTGCTCCATAGCCAAAATAACAGAGCCATTAATAGCACCGAGAGACCATAAAATTGTCCTGCAGGATGAGGTAGTCAATCTCCCCCTGACAGCTAAAAACATAGAGGAAATATATGATAAAATAGTGATGGGGGGAAAAACAGCCTGTCAGACTGAAGTGGAAAAGCTTTAAAGAAAACAGAGGTGACATGTACCGCAGGCTGAATGGATTTGTACGCAGTGTGACACACAAACACCAGCTAAATAAATAAATAATAATGAATACCGCCTGATCAATGCAGAATTGATTTACTTTCCAACAAAACCTCTAAGGGATGGTGTTAAATATCAAAGTCACTAATTGGAGCAGGACTTACCATGCTGGCATCTACAACTTGGCCTTTGCCTGAGCGGCTCCGTTCTAATAGGGCCAGCACCACCCCCAAAGCGCAGGTGAGCCCTCCACCTGCAAAATCCGCCACCAAGTTGAGTGGGGCGTACGGCTTCTCGTGGCTACGGCCCAGCATAGAAAGCAGCCCTGCGTAGATTACAAAGAGATGGATAAAAAGATTCTGCAACGTCACAGACAACCCAGCAAAACTAGACAATGCCCTAAAGTTCAGTTCTTCTGTTGCGATTCTGAATGGCTATGAGTCACTGGCTTTACAAGTCTGTAATCTACTGTAATCACCTAGTCCAGCACACAGCAAACCAATGGAAGGCCTGGTGTCTGTATGGGACTTACAGTATATGCTACTTGCTTGACCAAATCTGACATTTATTCCTTCTACTTAAATTTTTTTACATTATGAAAAACTCTTCAAATTCTTGGAAAACATAAGGAATAGTATGAAAAGTCAGTGTGTTGACAGATTGGATTAGACTGAACTTCATTCATTTCAAATCTATTTTATTTGTATAGCGCATTTTACAAAAGACATGTTTCATTGCGCCTCACAACAAAGAGCACCAATGCGCAACGGGGGCAAGGAAAAAATCCTTATCATCTTTTTTTTTTGTTTTTTTTATCTCGTTATGGTATAGGAAGAAACCTTGGGCAGTTCCGACGACTAACCCAACTGCCACTGTAAGAGTAAAAAGAGACCAGCACAACGAGATGTCTTCGTCTTTGAGAGAGATCATACTTGTACATCCTGTCATGCATGCTATTTGTTTTCATTTAGTATGTGTCTATGATCTTTGTTGCCTAATCTACCCTTACCGTGATGTACTGTTTACTGCAGCACTTTAATTTGCTTAGCTTGTCTTTGCTTTACTGTGTTCAATACATTAGAGCGAACATTTTATAAAAAGAAACCTATGTGCTATTGGTGGTTGTTTTTTTCCCTAAAGACAGACTTTTTTTGCTAGGTTCAGTCAAGGTAGCAAAAACGAATGCCTCTGGTATTTGCAGTGCAAACTGGCACACCGTCATATATTTCTGGTTTCTTTTGAGACAACACAATTGATTGTGGCACAAGCCTTCAAAATTAGTCTCACCATTTTTAACTGGAAAACAATTAGTGGCCGACATAATATCCAACGTAATCAACATTAATCAGACAAGTTCAAACATTTTTTAATAATGAGTAACTCGTTTCCTGGGATTCAACGTAAGGATGTGCTTTTGGCCAGCTGAATGTAGATGCAACCTAAAAAATGATTATCAGTTTTTAATGAATCCTCAAGGATCCTTATTGTGAATAAGTGTGTTAATGCTACAGTAGAATGTGGAAGTGGAAGAACAACATTTGGGGAAGGGAGGAGTAGAGAAACAACATTTTAGTTTAGTTTTCAAAAGGGCAGACTTCAACCTCAACCTCAGACCTCAACCACCTACAGTTCTACTCAGAAGTTTTGGATAATGTAGATAATGACTTGTTCTCTACGGAAACACAATATAATGTAACTGCAAAGAATAAAGACATAAAGTCCTGGTTATAAATATAATTACTGACTATTACTGAACGCGTCCTTAAACCCACTCTGTGTAAGTTTTATTTTTTTCGTATGAGAATTTCTCCCATCTATCGGCGAAGTGGTATACTGCACACGTTTGAATAAAATGTATTAGCCCGCCCCTTCCCTTCCCACGGTCCTCATTTCCAATGGTCCTCATTTTGAAAATGGTGGCGCAAAATGGATATTCTCATATGGTACCCAGCCACATCTATATATAAATGGAAATTACCAAGCTTACGGGAACACTACAATTTATTCATGGAGGTAATTACCATCGTTTTACATTATATTTTAAAAATAAAAAATGTATTTTTAATAAAAGACGAAGATAAATAGAAGATAAATCCTACACATAGTGGCTTTAAAATGTGTTAAAAATCAGGCCTGCCGGCCATACAAAAACCTGACAGCCCTTGTTAACCTGCCCTCCACCCACCACCATACGTTCATACATACAGAACACTGCTCAAACAGTCCTACACACCATAACCAGCCCTGAAAGAATTACAACATCATTTAACCAATACATGGATCTCATCTGTCTATTGAACCCAATGAACCACCCTCGTGTAGTGTAGCGCCACCTACTGAGAAGCCAAAAAATTGTTAAATGTTTTTTTTTTTCGTTTTATTTTCTGTCTCAAGCGAGTTTCTGTGGGCTCCTCCATCCCCGTTCTCACATCCCTAGAAAAGCAGCTTAGCCCAACCTGCTACTGAGATGCTTCCAAGCCTTCATGGGGCTTTGCATTCAGTTTAGTGGCGATGAAAGTGTGCACTGTGCAGGCACTATTATAAATAACCCTGCAGCGCAAGAAACAGCCAACCCTTTGGGGCCGACCATAGTCTCATACACTCATATATGGTCAGGTCAGCTAGTGACCTTGTGCACACATCTGTATAGCACATCTGTATAGAGTCCTTCGCTTATTGGATGCATTTATACAGAGACGCCTTGCGCACAAACAAGCGATAACGCTGCAGTGCAGCCACCAGTTTCCATAAATGGGAATGCTAAACAGTGAAAAGCAAATGAGAGTGTTGATTTCAGGGATTCCCTCCCTTTTAAAGAGCCCATTTTTTGACCATCATAAAATGGTCTTTGAGCCTCAATAACTGTGTATACAAATTTGTGCGGCTGAAAAAGACCCAGGAGCATTTCTAGGCTGTCCATTCCATGCTCAGAGATGTATACTCATTAAAAATGTTTGTATTTCCCACCCTGTGGCCAGTTTCCCGCCCCCTGGCGCTGATTGGCTAGTTCATTGTGAGGCCTATTGGCTGTTTTTTTGCTGAAGCAGATTGGCTCCCAGACTACGTCTGACCTCAACTAAAGGCTTTACAGACTGTATGCAGATTACAGTTTTATCGCTCCCCTTTTAACATTACCGTTTTATTTTATATCGCGCTACGTTTGCACCTACGCTACTGGCAGAATCGGTTGTGCTTGGAGAATAGTTGGAATAGATCCTGGTTTCAGGCATAGTGTTCGTGAAAAGCCGGATTGATACAGGCCGAGGTTGGCGGAACAATCAGGGGTGAAATGACCAGAGCAACTGACCAATCTTGGATTGAAATTTAGTGGAACATGGTTGTAGATAAACATCAACCACTCCCGTTGAATGCGAGGTTCTTGAGCAAGTTCCGGACAACCCCAGTACATCCTGGAACGTTACACGCCCGTGCTGACATTTTTTGTATGTTCTCCAGTCAAACAACAGAGCCGTTAGCCGTTCTCAATGTTAGCTAGCTATGCCATAGACTACAGTTCGTTTATACCGCCGAAGCAACAGGGGGCTGTACAAGAGACTGTTCCAAACAATTTTGATTGGACCAAAGATTCTAGAGCTAGAGCTCTTTGGATTGGACAATGTAATGGAGGAGGTATCGCTTTGCACTGTCTACGTACACGGAGCACTAGTTTCAGAATGTTTTTTTTTCAGCCCGCCAAATTCTATATAGAAGGAGGCGGAAGATGGTGTTGAGAGTTTCGGAATGGTCCGTTGGATACCTTAAGCTACCCAAATTCAACAATAACAAGGTAAATGTGGTTTTGCATTCTATGGGCTCTTTAAATCATTTTTTAAACTCTTCTTTGAAACAGGAAACATCACACACAGCTGTTAGTCTCCAGCTGAGCTACCTTGCCTCAGCAGGAGCATAGGAGGAGGAGAAGGAAGAGGAGGAGGAGGAGGGCAAGCTATACCTGACATGGCCAAGTAATTGATGTCGTGTCCTGCAGCTTTGGCGTAGGAGCCTGTCTGCCCGTAGCCCGTGAGCCGGGTGTAGATGAGCCGGGGATTCTCTTTCAGGAGCTCCTCTGGACCCAGGCCCAGTTTCTCCATCACTCCTATAAGAACAGAGGAGAAAAGAAGAGAAGAGAGAGTGAATGTATGAATGACTGAATGAATGAATGAAAGAAAGAATGAGTAAATGAGTGAATGAATGAAAGAATGAGTAAATGAGTGAATGAATGAAAGAAAGAAAGAAAGAACGAGTGAATGAATGAAAGAATGAATTAATTAATTAATTAATGAAGAGAACAGAAAAATGAGTGTTTGAAAACGTGACAAACAAGCAAAGAAACAAGGTTGAATCTGTAAACAGGATGAATCTCATTTGGCCTGCAAAACCAAGAGGCATCTGGATTAATTGGCCCCTTCTGAACCTGGGGTGTCAGGCAACCAGCAGTGCTTTCCGCTCGAGTACAAAGAGACTGCATATTTACAGCTCATATATGAGGGTGTTGGAAAACACTGTGCCAGTTGGATTTAATTGGGCAACGCATTTTCTGGTAGTAAAACTATTAATAGTTGACATGAAGCCATGGATTAAGATAGCTATTGCCTCAGGGACAGAGAGAATTCCTGGCCATTCCAAAAGAGCAACATATTTACGGTACTTGGCAAACCATAGAAGTCAGTCTCGTGGGAAATGAAAAAAAAAAAAAAAAAACGGTTATTCCCTTTAATTGCTTCAGACTGGATTTATCTTGTTTGGATCAAACAAGAATTCTGGTTATTAAGATAAGTGTTTTCAGTCCCCTAAAGATAAGTACAGAAATAGAAAGACATCCAAAATGGATCATATCGCATCAGTGCTACATATAAAGGTCCACTTAGTTTGACTGAGTTGACTCTGCTATTGAAAGTTTGATACAGATAATTACTGTAGTATCACCTTCAAATTAGCCAAGTCACATTTAGGTCTCAGAGATGAACATGACCATCTTCTAGAATGTTTGACCCTTGAAAGATTCTTCTGGGATCCAGTGAGACAAATATTTTTATTTAAAATGCGGCAAATGCACTACTTGAGTTAGTAGTAGTAGGTCCATGTATTTTGGTAAGAAACACATGTATTTATAAAATACTGCAAGTTTAAGGTTAAGGTCCACGTGTACTGGTCAAAGAGGATGCACATTCAAAATATAGCAAGAGAGCTACTACAGAAAAAAACTTAAAAAACAAAAAATGCTAAATAAAAAGTTGGCACAAGTTATAGTGTGTCTATATTGTGTTTCACATGGCACAACATAAAAAGAAGACAGAAAATTGATCTCTAGATGTTAAATAAATGGTTTGATACTACATGCTGATACAGGTGCCGAATACTGCAGCATACGGTATACAAATATACAAAATACAAAGAAATAAAACTACCTATGCCACTACTTCTTTTCTTCTCTTTAGTGTCGTTTGTTTTTTGGAAAAACAGGTTGCCGTACATGTTTGTGAGTCTTTGTGCAGATTCCTACTGATTAAAAAATACAAATAAGTCATATGAAGCCAATGGTCGGTTTGACTTGGGCCAACTCCTCTTGACTGAACTGGTGTAACTGGGTCAAGTTTGTGGTCCTTCTTGCTCACACTCTTCTTTTTAGGGCCGCCCACAAATTTTCTATGGGATTGAGATCAGGGCTTTGTAATAGCCACTTCAATATCTTGACCTATGCTAATGTTATGCTTAGTTATGCTAGAGGATGCTTGAGTAATTGTCCTTTTGGAACACACAATTGCACGCAATCTTACACTTCCTGTCTTAAGATGTTATTTCAATGTGTCCACATAATGTTCTTTTCAATTGATCCCATCCCATTGTGAAGTGCAGCAGTGATTTTCAAAAGCAGCCAAACAACCACACTGTATTACCACCCCCATACTTCATAGTTAAGGTGTTCTGAAGCTTCATGGCTCAGCTCTTTTCCCTCCAAATATAATGTTGATCAGTATGGCCGAACAGGTAATCTTTTGTACTGTTAGACCACAGGATAAGATTTTTGTCCGCATGTGAAGCTTCAGAGGTCGTCCATAAGGTGACCTCATACCAGACATACCAGACTATGCAAGTTAGCTATGAGGCCAAAATATTCAAACTGTAAGTGAGCTATGTGGCAACAATTACAATTGCTTCACAAATTATTCCCATTCAATTAATTATCAATAGTTAAAATATTTAATTTATTGTATTGTATTGTATTTTTCTTTTTAATTGATTAAACTGTTAATGTTTATATACATGATGGGTTTGCATTGTCCATATGTCTGTGTGGTGCCCAGTATTATTTTACTCTACTTTTGATGACAATGATAAACAATATCTACGGCTTCTCTTTCTTGTGAGTCTACTTTTTCTGTGTCTTCATGTTGCTGAAATATCTTAGTATATCTTAGCAGTTCATCGTAGTAACCAGAGAAACATCAGAAACATACAGTATCTGCGTCCCCTGCCAGCACTTACCATGACGAAAGGGCTCAATAAGCACATCCGACTGCACACAAAGTCTCCTGAGTACAGCAACACCTTGTGGGTGTTTCAGGTTAAGTGCCACAGACTTTTTACCCCTGGCCTGGGTGTCTATTGTCATGGCGACCTTTGTTTTGTCCACACGAATCACCTTGGCCCCAAAGTCTGCCAGGATCATGCCACAGAAAGGTCCAGGGGCCAAACCTGCCAGCTCAATCACACGCACACCAGCTAATGCCATGTCAAATCTGTGAGTGAGACAGAGTAATACTGCATCAGTGTTTTGCAAGCTGTAATGTCGACCTATGATATAGATGGGTCATTCAAAGTCCAAGAGTCTAAACAGTTTCCACTGATAATAGTAGGCAGCAACAGAAAACTAAACACATTCTCTGTCAAGTTCCAATAATTTGACAGCTAAATTATTTTAAATGTCAATCGGTTTCCTTAATTGATACTAAAATAAATACGTTTTAATGGGTTTAGGTATGAATATGTGTTTAGAAATAGGCATCAACAGCAAACATTAGCTAGAGCACAACTCAGGCAGTGGAATTGTGTCAGAGTTCATTGCCAATGTTAGTTGGAGTGCAGGAATAGAATAGTTAACTCGCTATCGTTATTTTGACAACCAGGAAACCGGTTCCAAAAAACAAAGACATGACTGTATAAGCTTTCTATTCATAATGTTTACTTAAGCGCAAAAAGCAAATTATGTGTCAAGTGAAGACGTTACATACCAAAGTTTCCCCAGGTTTGCAGCCACACTAGACCTGGCTGACGTTTATGGCGAGTAGTGATGACATCACTATCAGTCGGGACTTGTAGTTATTAGGGGAGTTGAGGCAGATTGCAAGCCTACATTTTCAGTTTGTCGGTTTCTCCAATTTCGGATTTCTCTTTATTGGAGAACAATTTCAGGGTTTGGTTTGTTCACTTTATAGCCTGATGTTAATAAAATAAGTATACAGAGACAGATATTGTTTATGTTATAAATGATGCGTAAGCTAGGCTATGCATTAGGGCCTATGTGCAGCACAAATGATAGGCATCAGGTGCTTGTGAGACAAATTTGACAGTAGGCTGCCTTTGCATGTGCACGACTCAAATATGTGTAAAAAGAAAATTATGAAAGTAAATTAACACCATATCAGGGAACATTGCTCCTGGTGGCAGTGTGTGTATGTTTGCTAGAAATAACATTTATGACAATATTGTAGGCCTACATTTGTATCAGTAATCAATACCTACTTTTAAAAATGTACAATTAAAATGGTCACTTTCAGGAAATATTCAGGATTGCAGCTTCAGTACATCTAAATAATATCTACTGCAGAAACATTGCTGTTATGTTTAATGTATTATGTTTTGCTGTTGTGTCCAACATTCTCCACTTACAGTCGAAAAACTAATATAGCCTACTATTCTGATATGTCATGTCTGAATTGGCAACACCACACACCAAGCAGTGTGAGCTGCAGTGGCTATGAGGCCTGCAGTGCCAGATAGACACACCAGGGTAGGCTTAGCCCATGTTAAGAAAAAATGAGCTGTAATGAACAGGCACACATTTGCACAGAAAATCCCAAACAAACAACTGCTTTTTCAGTGAGGTCAAACTTTGGATGTCAATTTTGTGGTTTAGCAGACATAGTCATTCACAGACGAACATGATTTCACAGCAAAGCGGTGTTCAAAGTCAATGAAATATTTACACTATTACATTTCAGATGGGGTAATTTGTAATTTAAACACATTGCAAAGTAAGTTTCCAAAGTAAGTTTCCCTACTCTGGTATTGATGCTGCAAACATTGCTCAAGCAGAAGCTGCTGATGGTTCGTCTAGGTTCCATTTGCCAAGTCCAGTCTGTTTATGGATCATCTCTGGCCATTCTACATTACCAAATGTCTTCTGGAAGGCGGGCTTAACCTGCGTCCATCAGATGCCTCTGTATACTACTTGACGAATCTACAACCAATCAGACCACTCATTCTGATGACGTATGCGTGAACTCGTTTCTCATTGGGACCCACAGATTTGGGAAAAATAATTCCTCTAAATCGGCACGATGGCCATACTGACTTGCTCGCGAAATTGAATGTAGCGTCACAGGAAATATGGGCGGGACCAGGCTAGATAATCTCTGCGGTGGTCAAAGATGCTGGCAATTAGACATATTAGACAGATGCTGACATCAGAATATCTCTGGCTATTCCCATCAGAATATGTGGGCTTTATGATCTACCAGCTTCATACCAGAGACCTTGGCTAAACGCCACACCTCCCTTCTGACTTCTGACGGCCATGAACAAATAACCACACACGTCTCATTGTTTCATCCTACTTTTTAGTACTGAAAATCTGCCGTTTATGAGTCATCATTAACCAAAAGACTTGGACAGAAGATCATAACAATGATGACCATTTTCTAACACCAAAATTGTTCTATTTTCCTTATTTGATTTTATTGGTTGACACTTTTCCTGTACATTGTGATATGGTTGTGGTATATGAAGATTTGTAAAATGTTATGCTTTTATCATAAATGATTCAATATAGATGAATTACATTGAACAGCGATCAGAAAATGGCCATCATTGTTATTAGGTGTTGTCAAGTCATATGGGCCATAACGGTGTCAGGGGGTGGTTGCAGGCAAAGACCCAAATGCAGACGAAATGCTGTCAATTCTCCTTTTATTACGAAAGGAAGGTACACAGGTAGCCGGGGAGCATTAATCCAACAAAAATTCATAAAGGGCAAAGCACAAAAGATCTACATCCAAAAGACCTAAAAAGTTTGAGGGGAAAAGTACAAAGACTAAGGGTAACTCAGGAATCTCTTACAACAGAGCTGAAAGCAAACACAGACCTTTCCTCCGGCTTCAAAGACAAACAAGCACGTCACCAAACAGAGCAGGCTTAAATAGTGGGCGGGGAATCAGCAGTATTGATGGACAGACACAAAATCAATTGAAGTAATGAGGGGGTAGGTTTGACCTAATTAAAGGGGCGGGGTTAAAAATCAAAACAAGCAGGGCAAACAGAACAACTCAAATGCTGACAAATGGTTCATTTTAGGTCATCACTTCAGAAGTGCTGGACCCATTTACCTCTTATTGCACAGTGTGGACCTGAGAACTTGAGAGGCTACAGGCTGAAACAATATCTCTATATAAAGCATGCATGGGCTGTCTTGCTTTTCTTCAAGCATACCAGTAAGGTCGGTAGCTTATACTCTGCCTCAAAGCATCAGAAGGAATGATTCAACCCCTGAAATAATTATCTCCACATTCTGCCAATAACAGAATGCAGAAAATGGAATTGGAGCAATCAGCATAGCAGTAATAATCCCATGAAGATCATACCGTGAAGACCCTCCGCTCATTGCTGTCTGACTCAAAGCCTGCAGTAGGTGTTGCCTAGGGGATGCGTCCGTTCCAATCTATGGAGGTTGCTATTTTCAAAACTCTTTGGTGCTGCTTTAATTGCTTTCAGTGCAACAACTGAATTATTGTAATATTGTCTAAATCAATCTTTCTTCCGTTTTTAATGAATACAGTTTTGAAATTGATTGAAAACAAATAGAAAAACCTTGGGGTAATACGTATATAAATTTACACATGGCCAATGCTGAAGAACAAAATGAGAGGAGAATTTGTACATTGTACTGGGTAATCAAAACGTTAATGAAGTTTGCTCCAAAGTTGCAAATTGTTTCAGGTCATAAGAGCGTTGGAGTCTTAGGACTGGTGATGCATTACTCTTGAATATTTCTACATGACAAATAGAATTTGATTTGATTTAATTCGTTTATTTAATTAGTATCTCTAATTGAATAAAATGCCTCACTGACCAAATATGTAAATCGGCCCGTGTGAGATCACAGCAAATTACATTTCACTTCCTCTTGTGAATAAAGCTTGGCATTTTGGAAATAATCAGTCAGGACTGTGATCTTTGGGTTCTTTGTGAAACCTGACATTTACAGTAGTGGGTACACCATGTTCAATAACAGGAGTCATATGTAACCATGGAGCTATGACGGGTAGGCTACTGTAAAAGCCTAGAGGAATAGAATGTATCACCAAAATACATCAAGACTTAAACTTATACATATTTTTTCTGCAGAGAGCTATTGTCAAAAAGGTATAGCCTAAAGTTTCCATGCTTTAAAAACTAATTTTGGAGCCACTGATGAAGATATGTAGCCAGCCCATACTTCCTTTGATGCTATTCAATTTCGCGAGCAAGTCAGTATGGCCATCGTGCCGATTTAGAGGAAATCATTTTCCAAAATCAATGGGCACCAATGAGAAACGAGCTTCCCTCCCCCCGGCACGACGGAGGCGGGTGTAACGTGATGACGCAGTAGTTCTGCGACCGGAAACCATAGCGGTCTTCAAACATGGCGTGTACCGAGCAGCAACAATCGTTCGACTCTGCTGTAGCAGCTGTTTTGAGAGATTTTCATGGCAGATTTTCTTTGAAACCGGAGCAGAAGGTAGCTCTTCAAGTATACATCATCGGAATGAGTGGTCTGATTGGTTGTAGATTCGTCCAATATACAGAGGCATCTGATGGACCCTGTTAAGCCCGCCTCCCAGAAGACGGTTAGTAATGTAGGATGGCCAGACTAAGTTCCTATGAGCTTTGTCGCGGAAGCCAGGCTAGAAGATATGGAATTCTGTAATTCAAATTGATTCAGTGACCTCTGCAACCTGTTCACCAGTGAACACATGCTCAGCATTGCAACTGGGCTAACCAAATGTCAGCTTGTGCTGTTTGTAAGTTTTAGAAAACATTTGTAGGATAGTAAAGTTTGTAAATTGAAGAATATTGCAAAAGTGATATTTTCCCAACCATATTTTTAACCGTGAGAGCATTTAGTTGTGGATGAGCACATGAAGGCCTGGTCTCTCTCTGCAGATGGCATGTACTGGACTGGTGCCAAGCTGACCTCTGTTTTTTGCCAGCCCTGGCAACCAATTGGATTTCTGTCAACCATGACCGCATGAGCAGTTGGCACCTACATGTTATAATGTAAATGCTCTTATAGTTTTTTTCATGACTGTTTGTGGCAGATTGCATGCAACACCCATCTTGGCAAAAATTAACTGCATATGATTTAAACAAAATACTTGGATTATAGAAGCACATTGCAATTCTGTGACTCATTCACAAAGATTTTGTCTCATTTTGTCTTTATCCGACTGCTGAGCTTTTCATGTTGTAAATCCTTTAGAAAGATTAAAACACTGGTACTGATATGAGTGTGTGCAATATAAATAGTTTCAAGTGTATGGCTGTGTATTATACTCATAAGAATGTATCAGTAATGCACTCTATTGCACTCAAGTGCCAGTAATCATTTTGTGCTGACAAGTACTGACAAAGCTCTTGTGCTAATGCTTGAGACTCCTAATAAAAGGGTCAAATCTCTCAATATAGATGTGACAGATCAGGCAGCTGTTTGCCGTTATCTAACTCTGACTTGCGCAGTCAAGGCATTTGCCTGATATATTAACAGAAACAAATTTCCATTGGTACAAGTTGCAACTCACAATACTGGGTTTGGGGGGTTGATAGCTGGCATAATTATTAAAATGTCGTATAAACTGATCAAATTGCCACAGAGTGCTTCCAATCCACTCAGGCCAAAAATACTAACAGCCAAACTTGGAAAAATAACAGTTTTTAGCCTACCTGTCATTTTTAAAATCACTCAGTGTCATGCAGTTTTGATGAAAATGATTCAAGCCTTGGGTAGTGATCAAGTGCTCTGTCACTCTCAGAGAGCATGGAAATTGAAGGCAAAGCCTTTTCCATTTCTAACCAATAACAGGGGTGAAAGAGGGATTTTGTTTTTTCATCAAACGGAATCAGTTGGTGTAGCTGTATACCTGTGTGCCCGTGGATGCCTGCGAATGTATTATTGCAGGGACATGGAAAGGTTTCTTATAGTACATATAGCGTTAATAATGTAATGATTGAGTTTATCTCTGTGGCTTTGTAGTGGATTTTGATCATCTTATTCTTTAGTCATCTTCAAAAAACACATTTTTCAAAGGAAGATTCAGCCATTGCAGTCAGTTTTGGGCCATCCCTGAGTTATATTGATCAATTATTCATGAAAGATCTTAATCAATCATAATACAATTTTACATTGGTGGGACCAAGCCTCCAGAATGCAAAGGTACACATTGTATTTTGAGTTCCCCAGAAACTAGTTGTACTTTTTATATGTTTAGTGCTTTATCGTTTTAGTGTGTGTGTGTGTGTGTGTGTGTGTGTGTGTTGCTCTTAATCCACAGTGAATGGTTTATTCCTACGGGGTTGAGGCAATTCATATTTCAGGTGACGATTCATATTTCAGGTGAACTGTAATGTGTCAAGGGCATTGTTGAGGTCACACAGGTTTTAGATAGGTCTTAGACCGTTGGTTTGAAAAATGCTGCCATCTGATGTCACCCACGATACGTGTCTGGCCTTTAAATTGGCACCTACACATACATCTGTCGCAAGAGTAGTGTCATTCTGCCTGAAAGAAAAAAAAAACAGATCTTGATGAGTTGACTGTGAAATCACCTAATCTTCCAAGCATATGTTGTCGGGAAGAGATTCTGTCTTCAACTGAATTCTGACAGGTGATGGGAGTCTATGGCCAGACTGAGAAACCTGTTTCCAGCTTCTTCATGGATCTCTAGGTGTAACATTTTTCTTTCTCCACACCAAGAAGTTTTCTTTTCATTTAAAATTTCTGAGCGCCTGAGGGACATTAAACCCGTTCAAAGTTTTTGTTCTCATCATTAGAGGAAGCAGTAAAGACCCCTTGAGGGACTTGACCCAAAACTCCCCATTGCACATTCACCACCCCAGAGTCCTGACTTGAAAAGGTTTTCTTGTGTCCTTTTGATATTGTATGCATGGAGAAACGTTTTGAGAGCACATTGAATGCGAGATGAGGGCTGGTTTAAGCCAACTCTCTGAAGACACGTATGACAGACCCCTGCTGTTCTGGATTACCGCTACAGCAAAAAGCACCACCAAAAGCCAAGAAAAAAACAGCCGCAACTTAGACATTTATATTTTAAAGACCCTATACTCCTCAAAACAAAAGAGTGGTTCAGTTTTTCAAGTGGAGAACATGTGCAGGCTTATTGAATACATTAATACTGTGTCAAATCATTTTTTTTTGAACATTTTTAAAGATTTTTAAAGAACTGAGGTGTTCTAGCCAAAAAGTGTGAGTTATGGATAACCAGAGGGCGGAATGTTCATGAGCATCGCTTTCATGGAATTCCTTTGGTACTAACCTAACCTGCCTAGTTTTTCCAATTTATATGCACTTTGCGTACAGATACAAAGATTGATAAATATACAGACAGATGTAGAGATAACATAGAATAACTACAAAGAATAAATAAACATGATGTATGCATTGCATAGGTAGAGTCTATAGACTAAATACATATATAGACAGGGTACATAGATGTATAGATAATATAGAATAAATAGATAGAATAAATCAATATGTATGCACAGTACTGTGCATCACATTATCATCTCCTCATCATCATCTCATCATCACTGAGCACAATGCACTCTGACAAAGCAAGTCCAACCTCACAAGCCCTTTCACTTGTTTGCTTCCAGTCCATGGAGCAGTAATTATGATAAGATAGTTGCATGAAAGTAGCCTAGAAGCTGTGGGTTCAAATCCTGGGTACCATCGTTGTTTTCTTGAGCAAGGCACTTTACCCTAAGTTGCTCTCTGTGAGAATAAGTCGCTTTGGATAAAGGCATCTGGTGAATGCATACATATATAATCGAAAAGATGTTGGTCATCAATGGTTTCAAGCACCACCACATTAATTTAAATACATTGTTTTGTCTTGTCACCTATTATGCTTTCCGTATACATAACTAAAAACAACTGCAGCAATGGACTCACTGGACTGGCTCACTTTTCAGGTATGCTCACGCAACTGCTTTGGTGGTCCTTCGAGACAAAATAAAAATGAAAGAAATTGTATTTTGTATACATTTCTCAGAAAAATTCTCTGGGTTCTCTTATATGATAGAGACTGAGAGTTAGTCTAGCCTGAGTCAAGCACTGGGCAGGAAAGCAGAAGCAGTAGACATGAAAGCAGACTCCATCACAAATCATTTCTCCCATCACATTTACTACAGAAATCTCTTTTCAGCTGCTCTCATTACACAGGCACTTTACAGTGTCTGATGAAAAGCAGAGACCCCCCCCCCCCCCCCCTGCAAATATATATATATATGGACAAATAACCGTGTTTACTTTAGTAAAATTTCTGTAACTTAAGTCTTTGTGCCTTAAGCAAAATACAAAGCTTTGATTGACTGAATGTTGTGAGACATTGTGGAAACACAGCTACATTGTGGAAAAAACACAATCTTCACAGGCACTCAACATCAAAAACAAAGCTTGCAGGTACATCATTTAGCTCCAGCTACAGGTCCTATGAGACTGTGGGATTGATTTACCAAAACAACAACAACAGAAAAAAAGCTGTGTGGATTTATTTACCATAAAAATGAGACAAGGAAATAAAGTAATTGTAACTTGCACGGGAATTAAATGTTAAATGTGGAATTTACAGCTTTTTCACGTTTACAAAATGGATGTTATGAACTTTTAATTTAATACAATCCATTAAAGAGTGAAACCAGTTTGTGAAATATTATGTTTGGACAACCTTTTTCTTTATTATGATGTATGCATACATTTCATCCCATCAACAAGAAAAACATAAAAGTTGACAAAAAAATGAAGATCATGGAAGAAAAACAAAAAAAAACAGACTCTGTCTCTATGGAGGTGGGCCTTGACATCTTTAATCAAAGATGAACACACATACTTTTTATTTGGGTACTATGCCTGCACGTTTACAGATCTGTATGTTCAGTGGAGTGTCTCCAAAAAATCTCTGTTTTAAACCAGCATCCAACCTCAGCCTGTTTGGTGAAATAAAATAAAATTAAGTTCATATTATTGTGCAAATGAGATCTCTACCCCTGATGCTCAGCTCTGTCCCCATGTCTACTATCATTCACAGTCACATACTATCAAAGACCACCACTAACTACAAGGCCAACAGCCTCTCCTAGGCTGTTTAGTGGAAAAAGAAATCTGTTATCTTCTTGAAAAAGATTACTGTATAGCAATCCCTGAGACTCTTGTTAATGACTCATGATCTTCCCATGTTCTTCCCAAGTTTTTCCTCATTTTTCCTCATTTCATTATTAATAGGTCAAAGGTTGCCATGAGGCAATGTCAACAGACTTGCCCTCTTATCTTAAACTTACTTGGTTTTGTCCTCACCTTAACTGCACATTGTCTGCATTTTTGGCTACAATCTGCTTCCAACCCTTCATATTCTTTTGGCCTAAGATGAACGTGGAAGGTCCACACTTGTTTGCCTTTTGTCATCATTTGCCACATATTGTTTGTAGTGGAAGACAACTGCATGCTTTGGGTTTTGAGATCTTACACTTAAGATCTCTTACCATTCCATGCATGCAGTATGTTCCTTTTCAAAAAAGCCAAACATAATTATTATTCCAAAAACACCCTTTATTCTATTAAAACTGATGAGAGATGATGACATATTAGTCACAATGATAAATGTCACAGCAGCAGAGGGCAAGCAATTAGTTTCATCTGCAATCTACAGTTTCAATCATTTGATGAAAATGATTTGTGAGGCAAAAAGTGTCAGTTGTACAAGGCTGTATAGTAATATGAACACCAGTTACCAGTTACGACACTAATGTGAACATGTGAACGGAACTAGTTACAGTGGCACTAGACAGACAGTGTGGAAGTACAAGGCATCCATGTCCAACTCTTAGCCGACATTATGCATGAATGCTAGTGTGATTTATGAGTAGGCTCTCAAGGTGATGTCCTGCTATATGAAGCCTCGTACCTCATTAAAGCAAAACAATGAAGCTACTTTTTGACACCTTTGTGCCCACAGCTTATGCCCGTATCTTTTACTGCAAGTCATGAATACATTATGTTGTTTAAAATACTAAAAATAATAATAATAATAATAATATTACTAATAGGTAATACAATGGCTATTGTATATGGCCATTGTGTGTGTGTGTGGGTGTGTGTGTGTGTGTGTCTTGCTATGATTACACGAATTGTAACATTTTTGTTTGTTTTTTTCAGGAACTAGAATAGATGAATCCTTCCAGCTGCCATGTTTGCATAAGTCTGACTAATTACAGATAACACGCAAAACACCACCTGCACCTCCTCAAGATGTGTTGTGTCCCTCTTTCTAGCATAATGCTAGCATGCATAGACACAAATGCCAGGTGTTTTGTCACACTGGCAATAAAGCACGGACTTGGCCTGACCTGATCTTTCATAAAACACTGCTCTTGCACTCACACACACATGTAGCAGAAGTGGCTAGAAGCTAAAGCTAAAATTCACCCTTTATCTTTGCCATAGATCTCAGATAAAAGGTTATGTGTTCAGGCAAAATCTGTAGGCTGAAAAAAAAATAAAAGTCACTTTTTTTTGGATTATCAGTGACAATCCATTCCGCTGAGCATCCCTTGTGAGTTTGTGTTTTAAGCAGTGCCAATTATGTCTCCCTTACTGAGCCATCAGGATATAAAGTACACCATTTATCCATCAACATCACTGCAGCCATGAGCCTTTCACAGGAGAAGTACTTAGCTCTTACAGCTGACAGCTTGGTAATTGATAGTTCTACAATGCCATCACAAAAGTGTTTAAAAGACCATCTTGCATAATTTTTCTAAGCAAACACACAATCTCCACCTATGATTTATTACACCGTGCATGGCACTCTATTTGGTTTCAGTTTTTATGTATCTGCGAATACCATCTGGAAATATTATGCACAAAAGAGGGATGGTCAAAACCCACTCCATCACTAGCATGAGGCCAAAATAAACAAACAAGCACAAAAGCTTTGCAATAACCAAACACAGTATGTGAGAACCAAATGTGCAATTAAACTAATAAATATTTTTATGAGGCCTTGTGGTACGAGCGAGGGGTGGAGGGTGTAACAAAAGGCGAAAGAGAGGTTGGACTTTAACGATTTTAACTAAACAACAAACCACAGAAACAAACCAACAAATAACTAGGCTATACAGTAAAGTGAGACATGTTCAAGTCAGTCACAATGTATGAATGTTGTGTGAGATTTGAGTGTGTGAGTAATGTGTGACATGTTAAACCCCATTGTAACAGGGCAAGTACAGTAATCAAACAATGGAGCCCCAGGTAAGGGGAAGGGGCCCTAAAATGAATAACAGCGGGAATGACATCACAGCGCTAATGTGACCAATCACAGTAGCTGATCAGAAGGAATCACATTATTGTAAGACTGCCACTCCTTGATTATTGTAGTTTTTGAAGTGTTTTGAGTTGTTAAGATTCATTACATCCTTTAAACTACTTTTCATCTTATTAATAACATATAATAATAATAATATTAATAAATAACACTGTTCGGTTGTTTCTGCTTTGTACTTTACAAAATAGCCACTGTGCACTGTGGTTCCAAAGTTCTATTATGTATTACAGCCCAGCTTGTTTTGGACTGCAACATAAAGGGGACAACACGACAAGATCTAAGTAAATATGAATTTATTTAAAATTATACCAATATGGCTAGGGGTATATAGGTGCGTGTAGGTAGTGTGATTTGGATGCAATGTATGAAGATTCAGTGTCAGTGTGTTAGCAGGTACCACAGAAGAAAAGTTTCCCCTGAGAGAGAGAAGAGAACCCCTTCAAAAACCCAGGTGCGCACAATCACCGTATTGCCTACCAGACCCAGCCCTGCCCATGCAATGACAGGCCAGGACCTGCAGGGGGCAAAGACGGTTGTCACATATCTATCATTCCATAGCAGCAACAACTGTGTAAACTCCACTTTAAATTCCATTGTCAGTCATATTGGGGAACCCCCTCTAAAAAGGCCCCACCCACTGGCTTGCTGCCAAAACAGACAAGCACAATTTACAAGTGACCACTTTAAATAAAGCTTCGTATACCTACTGTATGATTTAGGGGAAATAAAAGTCAAGGTATGAGGAGTATGAAAAGAAAAAAGAAAAGACAAGTAAAATCTGTTACTTTGAAGCCTGGTCCTGTCACAGATACCACAGAATTATATCAAGGCAATAGAAGTCTTCCTGCTTATGATTAGTTGGCCTGGCTTCATGCCTACAGCAGCCAGTGGTAACTAATTGAGCAGTACATGTTGGCAGAGCCATGGATTCAGGCCATCTGGTGGCAGTAGTGTTCTCTGAGGACCAACCTAAGACTATAGTCTATGATGCTGAGATGAGATTACGGTATATCAAGGTGTTTATAATTGAAATTCATTGTTTTAATACCTTGGCCTTTAGGGACAGTATGAGGTAACACTTTATTTTAAAGGGCTTTTATGACATGATGACACATATAACAGACATTAATGCAGATGTTCATGTGTCATTTGATTTTTGAAATGCTGTACTGGATGCAGAAAGTACGACCTGAATGACACTTACATTTATTAACATGAATAAATTATCAATTATTTATAAACACTCATGAATGAATGTATAATTGCACAAAAGATCCCTATATATATAGAGGTAGGTTGGGATATTAGCTGCTTATGAATCTTATAAAATATTAATAATCAAAAGTATCATCCACAATTTTATTTGTTTGTAACATTTACATATATTGTTTGTAACATTTACGTATATTGGTTGTAACGTTTTTGTAAATATTGTTTTTATGGTTATTTTTATGAGATGACTTCTTGTTTAAAGGTGCTCTGAGCGATGCTGTTTCACGTCACTCCTTGTTGACGTTCGAAGTATTGTCAAACAACACGGAGGAGAGCTCACTCCTCCCCCTCCCTCCCATGCTTCCTGAAAGACTCATGAACGTGCATTTCCTTCTTGTCGTTTATTGGCTGGAACACTGTTATGTTTCGTTTTCGTTTGTTATGCTAGGTTTGCCCACTGTGTTTTTGTTGCCGTTTGTGGAGCCTGGGCTGTCTACAGAGACCGCGTTTTTTTACAGTGTGTTCAGGGGACAGGCAGCTAGCAGATTGTGAGGAGATGTTTGCTGTATGTAACAACACATGTTTTAGTCCTAAAAACGTGTCACATCGCTTAGAGCACCTTTAAGTGCTATTTAAGTTTTTTTGTTTTTCAAAAATCAACCTTTTAGTTTTTTATTGTTTCCGTGCAGGTGTGCCATCTTTTTATTATTTCTGTAAATGTATGCATTCTCTGTTGAATACTATTATGGATAGATGAGTAGGAGATGCAACCTTGGAGGACCAACTTTTTCATTTTTTATTGTTTCTGTGCAGAACAGAGAGTAAAGCTAAAGTGCAGCTGTTGTTTTGGGTCATCATTTAAACAACACAATGCAGAAGTTACCCCCGGTTACATATGTTTATAACAAGCTCATGTCACAATTCAGCATACCACCAAGAAATCACACTGAATCTGCTGTTTTTGTGTCGGGCAGTAGCTTCACAAATTAGCTGATGTGTATTGTATTTCATGCTCTATTACTTAGTAATCCATAGCAAAGACAACAGTAGAAACCATAGACAACATGTGTATGATATGGTATAAACTCCCTTTGATCAGTCATAGGTGCCTCCGCTCCGCCCCCACCCCTAAATAGGCCCCACACACTTGCTTGCTTCATGATTAAAGTGCCAAATTTAAATGAAGCCTAGTCCTGCTATCATTTAGTTGAAAAATGCAAGACAAGTGGAAGGTAAGAAGAAAGGAAACTTAAAAAGTCTGTTACTTTGAATAATTAATGTGTATATGCTCTTGTTTTCCTGGAGTCCCCTACCAACTTCAAATGGCCCTTTGCATGCTTAAAATCAAAGGAAAAATGGCCTCCCAGGCTCAGAGAGGACACAGTTGTTTTAAGTGCAGACCTATGCCCACAGATGTGACTAATCAGATCTCTAGCTTCAGGTTTACCTACTCAACAGACAGAAACAGCGAAGAGAAGGCCCAGCCAGCCATAAAAAGCAGCAGATGTGAAAATAGGAGAGCCGAATGTCCCCACATCTGTGCAATGGCAAAGACAATCATTTTCATGCATGAATTTGTTTTATCAGTGCAACAAAATTCATCCTAAAAATCGACAGCCAATTAGCTGCATTAAAAGCTCTCCCTCTGGCTGTCTTCCTCTCACTCTTGTCTCCTCTTGTCCCCAACCTGAGTGCTAGATGTGGGTGTTGCATAGCAGCAGCATCTCAAATACGTTTTTATGTGCACTATTTGGCATTGCCCTCTCTTCACATACATTCATGCAAGGCAAGCCTCAACAGCTCATCGCTGAACATCTTCACTGCTGTGAAAATAAAATGGTCTGATTACTCAGCTTGTTGGATGATAGCTTACCCAAAAAAACATAAATGCAGTATTTTCAGTCAGAAAATGCTTTGTGCTGTACAATGCAGTAAATGCAATTTTGTAGATGTTTTTTTATTATTTGGTTGATTTTTTGTGTCCAAGACATTGAATAAATTGCAGTAATAATGTAGTAAACTGAAGTTGTATGTTAAAAAACTGCAGTTTTGCCGCAGTAGGCCTTCAACACAGGTTTTTTTTCCCTAAGGCCGTCATCCTGAGAGCTACCTGCCTGACATGAGCTTGTTACAAATATGACATAGGCTATCGTAATCATGAATATAGTGTCATTAATGGTCCATGATGCGTGTCATGTCATTTTAGAACTGAGTTCAATTACCATATTGATTATCTCACCATGAAATCATCTCATCTGAGCATCACGGGCAACACCTTGTGAGACAGGCTGGCCCTTTCCCACCAGATGGGCCGAGATTCATGGCAACGCCAACATGCAGTGATCAATTAGCCGCTGCTAGCTGCGGCAGACGCAAAGCCAAGCCAACTAATCATAGGCAGGGAGACATCTATCGCCTTGATATAATTCTGTGTTGTGTGTGACAGCTGGAGAGCGGTACTAGGGATTCCTCTGAGGTCAGTGAAATACACCTTGCGACAGCTAATGAGGTGTAGATGGGTGCGGTAGCCAACATAGAATAGACTGGTGCAGCTAATCCTGTGTGTTTCAATGGCACAGTGTTTCACTTTTGATGGAGGAACCATAGTTACCTATTAGCACAGAAAGCACAGTGAACTGTTGTGTTTTTAGCAAACTAGCTACAGTAAGTCTGTAGAGATAGAGATTCTATTGAGATGTTTCAAGGATTCAAGGATTTTATTGTCACATACTTTTTAAAAAGGTTTAAAATTGTAGTGAAATTATGGATGTTGTCTGTCAATTGTGCATAAAAAAGAGAAGGGTGAAGAATGAGGGAAAGTAATAGGGTGTGTGTGTGTGTTGGGGGTGTGTGTGATGGAGAGATGGGGATTGGCCTACAGTATGAAGTTACTGTAAGTGTGGAGAGGCAAGAGTTAGATAGATAGATAGATAGATAGATAGATACTTTATTGATCCCCAAGGGGAAATTCAAGGTCCCAGCAGCTTAGAAAAATCACACACAACATATTCTACAGCGTACACAGGATGATAAGAAGCAGATCAACAAAACAACATGACTAGATCAACATTACTAAAAATAAGAATAGAATGCAAAAACTATGGGTAGAGATGTGCATGAGTGTACTGTGGTACAGTATGGGGTGTGTGTTAAGGTAGTGCAAATGAGCCAGTAGTGCAACAGTGCAAATGAGTCCAGTAGTGCAGCAGGTTAAAAGTCTATTGACTAGCAATAAATATGTGCATATATAAGAGGACAACAGAAAAAATAAGCATAGCACTTCAACAGTTCCAATAAAGAATATGGACAATAAGATAAAAATTAAAAAATAAAAATAGCCTAATAATATAAAATTTCAATGTCAGTGCAGGGATAAGTCTAACAGAGTCATAAACAGGTTCATGCATCAGTCAAGTATGCAGGTCAAGTATCAGGTTACAGTTACTGTTAAGCTGGATTTATACTTCTGCGTTGCGTCGTCGCAGACCTTCGCCGACACCAATCAGACCTTCGCCGACACTACGCATACACCTTTCGTGCGCATGAAAAAATTCCTGACTACGCGTCAAAGTGTCGCCGACACGGTACGCAGACCGACGCATACGTCATGGATTGTGATTGGTCCGCTTTACATCAATTCCAGTTCTCCGCCTTTCCAGTGCGTTGTGTGTACAAGACCGGCATTTTTGAACTTACATAAATGGCCTTATAACTACCCATTCACCTGACAAAGACAGTTGACCATAGAAAGTAATGACCTGATAACTATGCTTATTAACCAGACAAAGCTTCCCATCAACGCATCCGACACAGTTTGGGAAGTTCCACAGTCAGTAGAAATCTCCGGCTATCGTTTCCCACTGGTTAGTTGACGGACAGGGCAAAAACTCGGGCTGCAGTGTTGTCCACAACGCTTGCAAACCTCTGACACAATAGATGACACTGTGGATGAGGCCAGCTTGTAGCTTGCCGCTAGCTACAGCCTGTTGATTTGCACCAGAATCCAATACTCGCAACGCAAAGACCGGAAAACACACACGCAAAGGACCCTTTCTAAACTCAATAACCCCCTAGCGTTGTGGCAGTGAGCTGCCACGCGCAGCAATTACGCGGACGCAGAGGTATAAATCGACCACGGAAGTATAAATCAAAAACGTCGGCGAAGGTGTCTGCGACGGTGTCTGCGACGACGCGACGCAGAAGTATAAATCCAGCTTTAGTGGTCAAGTATGTAGTTACAGTAAAAGGAGGGGTTGTGCATATGGGCTAATGTAGCCAGTAGGGCCCCTAGGCAGTGTGAACAATACACAGTATTGTAGAAAAAGTCCTGTAAGTGAATAGGAGGGTTCAGGTGCAGATAGACTATGCAGAGAAGTCCAACTCTCCTTTTCCTTTCAGTGAAGCATTGTAGAGTTGAATGGCCCTGGGTACAAATGACTTCCTAAGTCTGTCTGTTGTGCATGTCAGGGAGGGTAGTCTCCAGCTGATCAAGCTCTTCTGCTGTATGATAGTGCTGTGGAGTGGATGACAGTCATTGTCCAGGATGTTGTGTAGCTTTTTCAGTGTCCTTTTGTCTGATACTGAAGTGGTGCACTCCAGTTCAGCTCCCACAACAGAGCCAGCTTTCCTTACCAGCCTGTCTAGTCGCCCAGCATCCCTCTTCTTAGTGCTTCCTCCCCAGCATGTCACAGCATAGAAGAGGATGCTGGCAACAACAGACTGGTAAAATATCCAGAGGAGCTTGATGCAGGGACCGCAGCCTCCTCAGGAAGTACAGCCTGCTCTGCCCCTTCTTCTAGAGTGCTTCTGTGTTGACTGACCAGTCCAGTTTATCCTTTTCCAGGTGAGTGTGTGTCCTGTGCAGGAGGTATGAGATGGCATCATCGACGCCCACTTTCTCCTGATAAGCAAACTGTAACGGGTCTAGTGCATGTTGCACCTGTGGCCTAAGTATCCCCAGTACCAGTCTCTCCATGGTCTTCATCAGGTGTGATGTGAGAGCGACTGGCCTGAAGTCATTAAGCTCACTTGGGTGTGGTTTCTTGGGGACAGGAATGAGACATGATGTCTTCCACAGTGCTGGGACTCTCCCTAGACGGAGACTCCAGTTGAAGATGTGCTCAAGTGGCTCTCCCAGTTCTGCAGCACAGGCTTTAAGCAGTCTTGGACACAGTCCGTCGGGCCCGGCCGCTTTCCTGGGATGGAGTTTCTTCAGCTGTCCTCTGACTTGATCTGCCGTGACGATGGGGGGGGGAGAGGAGCTGAGGGGGAGAAGAGTTACCATGGTCATTATCACCTTGAGGGGGATGGAGGGGGGAGAGGTGTGTCTGTGTCCTGTGGGGGATGGGTACATCTGGCGATGGTAAGTGTTGCTTTGAGAGTGAGAGGGGAGGTGTGACTTGGGCCGTTAAGCAGACGGTGTCTGGGCAGTCCACGTCCATTGAGACTTGAGCACGGCCATCAAACCTGTTGTAAAAGCAGTTTAACTTGTTTGCTTTGTCCAAGTTTCCCTCCACAGAGCAGCTGCTCTTCCTCCCCAGGCCAGTAATGGACTTCATTTCTTCCCAGACCTCCTTCATGTTGTTTTCCTGCAGTTTCTGTTCCACCTTCTCCCTGTATTCCTCCTTGGCCTCTTTCAGCCTGACTTTGAGTTATGTGGGCAAGGAAAAACTGTCTTCTTTGTTTCTGCTCCGATTTTTCAAGAGATGGACTTAAAGATCTAAAATTCATTCCAGATACACAATATTACCATTTCTCTCAAACATTGTTCACAAATCAGTCTAAATGTGTGATAGTGAGCACTTCTGCTTTGCTGAGATAATCCATCCCACCTCACAGGTGTGCCACATCAAGATGCTGATCTGACATCATGAGTAGTGCACAGGTGTACCTTATACTGCCCACAATAAAAGGCCACCCTGTGCCGTTTTTTGCTTTATTGGGGTTCTGGGGGTCTGGACTCAGAACCGGTCAGTATCTGGTGTGACCACCATTTGCCTCTTCTTCGCAAAGAGTTTATCAGATTGTCAATTGTGGTCTGTGGAATGTTGGTCCACTCCTCTTCAATGTCTGCTCAGGTGAATATTAGCAACACACCTTCTGCTCAGGTGAATATTAGCAACACAGTGAGTAATGACAGTGTTTGGTTTAATTCTTGCCATTATTGATGACAATAATACATTTTGTTATTTAAAAAAATTACCTTCATTAGGCCACTGCCTAACGTCCTCTACCCAATGCTCAATTTCCATCGCCATTTAATTTAAAACTGACAATGTCAAAAACCAGCAACCCCAAGAATGACAATCACATCAACGGCGAAATATGACTCCAAAGGAATGCAGCGATGGCTAAAAACAAGATGGAGGCGCCCACTATACATACAGTACTGCACAGTTAAAGAAGTACTAAACACAGGATGGGCATCAAGACAATAGACAAGCATTCATTCACTAGAGTCTGGCACAATATATTTTGGATTTAAAAATAAATAATAATATTTTTTTATAATGAACTAGGATGAAGAGCCATTTGTCCATAACAATCTATGACCTTTCATGATTGCTCTGTTAACACCAAAGACTGGCGGATATAGCGACTGCTAATTGCAATGCTCTCCATGACCCTTGGCACTTGGGTTAGACCCCTAAGCCCCTTGAGCTGTGCTTCTGCCCAAGGTTTCAGATAAATAATACCGATATTACAGAGTTTTTTCCTTGCCCTTGATGCTCACTGGTGCTCTTTTGCAGTGAGGCGCAATGAGAGTCTTGCTATTGTATAAAGCACTGAATAAATAAAATTGAATGGATTTGATTTGAAACTGTCGGGGAAACGGTTTAATACCATCAGAAGAATGATGAATGTGTTTTATGTATTCAGTATCCCACAACAAGGTTATGTTCTGAATGAAGATGGAATATCAATGACATCTCTCTCACTAGACACACAATTTTGACATCATGCTACTGCACAGCTGTTGAAGTTATTTTCAGGATTTTAAGACTACTTTCTGTAAAGTGGATCATATTTCAGATGTATGTGAAAAACACTGTGTATATTATAGGCTACAGTCTTGCCAACAAACTATAAAACCGTCCTGTTGCATCTCACTTCACTCTCTTTCTGATAAAGTATTGTACATGCCATGTAACAGACTGTCGACACTGAGAAATGGCTTATTTCTACGACAGCAGAACAGTTTTACAGCTTGAGCCAAGCCATCTGTCATAATACCTAGATCAAAGGCGCTGGTTATCACGCACTTCCGCTATCAGCAAGATGTTTTTCCTCCTGAGAGGTTTCGAGGGCACACCCTTCATCTCTCCCCATAGGTGCCCTATATCTCTCTAACCAGCCCTGAGAAAGCACAGCCATTAGCCAAAGGTCACATCAGGCTCTCTTTACTCACTGACTTTACACATGACTTTATTACGCCACAAAGCTCACTCTCTCTCTCTCTCTCTCTCTCTCTGGGGCTCAATGGAGTGGACTAGTGACAAAGGGACTTAATGGTTCTGATTGCCTGTACAACTACATCTGCAAGAAACCATTGACCCGCAGTCCCTTGTTTGTCGACACAACGAGACATAAATCTGTGCACACACAGAGAGAGAGAGAGAGAGAGAGAACCACACACGTAGACGACATGGTGTATCTTGTGTCACGTGACGCATGCAAGTGCCGGATTCCTATCGTTCTTTGATCACTGACATCAGGGCAGCAGCGTTCTATTTATGGTCATGCTGGAACACGAGCTTGTGTGTGCAGGTCACACTGGCCAGTTGCTGTTGGCTGCGTGCTCTCTGGAGCTCACTGAGGGACTTCGGTGCAATAAAGCGCCCGAAGAAGAGCGGCTCTTCAAAGCTTTATCAGCACGAGGCTTATTTGTACTGGGTTTGCACTCTGCAGATTGAATTGGCCACAGGGTAATTAGGCCATAGAGTGCGGAGGTTGTTTCCTTCCGACACAGTTCTGAATCTGAGGCAATAGGGGACTGAGGATCCCAAAGGCGTTTTCACTAGAGAGACACCGGAGTAAAAGGACTGAAGTGTGGAGGAGATTCTTATGGCCATTGGCCAGCAGGCTTTCATTTTTTTCAACAACTTTTTCAAATTAGGCGAACACAGTATGAGGTGAAAATGGAAATTGATTTAAAACATGCTCAGTAATAATTAATATACTTCTGTCCAAAACAACTAATATCTTATCTTATCTTACTTTTTGAGTACATTGTATGGAACCCTCAGGGGTTATTGCAATTGGACAGGGTTTTTGCTCATCATTTGACATCATTTATCATCCCAAAAAAACTTCAGGACAATTTCCTTGACATACCACAACCAATTTATTTTAAATGTCTGCTACTTCATCTACTGACAGAGACATTGGTAAGGAACATACCTGGTGAGTGACAGCAGATGACAGGCCATCCGCATGGGAGCCTTATGCATAATGCCAGGCCATCCCCAGGGGAGCCTTATGCATAATGCCAGGTTAGGCAATGCACCTGTGTGTCTGTGGTCAATGAGACAGTTACATCAATGGGGGTTGTGCTTTTCTTTTTTGTGTTGTGTTGCATTTCTGCCATCGTGTGTTATCCATGAGTACCTCGTCTCCGTGTCATGCCACATGCAGATGTTCACAGATAACACTGTGATGGTGGGTTGTTCTAGCGATGAACAGGAGAGGGAGTACAGGAGTCCTTGTGGAGTAGTTTCTCACATGGTGCCAATCGAAGTGGAACAGACTTCCGGTTTTACACCAACACCAAAGGTAGTGCACTTCTAGAATCCCTGGCCTCTTTAACGAGACTCAGGGAGAGAGAGGGAGACAAGACCCTCAAAGCAGCTGAGTGACGGACTGGACAGGTCTCTGATATTCTGTCAAGAAATAACCATGTCTGGTGCCTTTTCCTGTGGAGACTCCGGCCCTGTCGATATCTGCAGAAACCTCCTGCTGGGCACCAAGCGTTTGTCGCCCGCACTTTCCTCCATTTGAGGGTCCGGGAAGGAAGCATTAAAAGGCAGGGTGCTTTTCAGCTGGATGGGTTGAAAGAGCTGGCTCAGTGGTTGGCCTTAAGCTTTATTCCTATATCAGTAGGATCCTAAATAAAGTGGCCATCTGCACTGAACACAGGGAAAGTGTCTGAAGATTTTTCTCAGCTGCAAAATGTCACTGAAGGATCACTTAGATATAGTTCTCTGATAATGTGAAAGCTACAATCTAACACAATCCTTAGCCGTTGTTATGGATCGTCATAAATTTTATCAACTGACAAAAATTCAAAAATGGAATTAATTTACCTAAATATTGGTACCTCTAAGGCTTACAAGAAGTGAGTCTGTTCATTGTTGGATATAATTATCATATGATTGAATAGAGTCAGCTATGAATAAAATATTAAAGGCATTATCCGGAGTAAAACAACACGTAGCTCTGTTGATTCACGTTGCTAAGAGCTATCCATAGGTATAAGAACGACAGATTTTCATGCACGGTAGACCGAGTAACGAAACGGCAGCCAGTGCTAACTGATTAGGGCATGTCAGTTTCGTTTTCATATGCCCAATATGCTTAGCGTTAGCGGCCAGTTCGTGAATTTGGTCTACGTTGTACCTACTGTTGTCATTCTGATACCTATAGACACCATTCGACAGCCTCAGTCAACAGAGCTACGGGTTGATTCACTCCGGATAATCCCTTTAACATTTGAAACTGGAAACTGCAAACAGGCAAGACTGCACAAGATGTGCTTTAACATTTTAATTACCTCAGAGGCTGTTTAAACCAACAATATAATATTGAGGTAACTATAAACCATACAAAGTAAATCTGTGGGGAGTCTGACAAAATATTAAATGTTTACCAGCATAATGGAATCTGCCTGTTGGATTTAATCTCTAAGCAAACCTAATAGCTAATTACACAATAACTCAACACTGTTTACTTAAAAGAAAAGCTTTTGGACGTACTGAGATGATGCTCTTTCATGACATAGTCATACTTGTAGCTTATGGCTCTGTTGTCAAAAGAGGTTCTGAAGTAATTAATTATTTGGGACAAATTAACACATTTCATAAAATAAATAAATGAAACACTTTATCCACATAATGAAGCATACAGAACAAAATCACTTCATCCTTGAAATCAGCACAAATCCATCCATCAATTACTGGAACTCACTCAAGCAAGTGGCTGGTGACATTAATTAGATTTCAATTAGCCACACAATGGACTGACTGATGGGTCTTGTTTAATTTATGATTGACAATTAAAACACAAGCTTATTTTAAAATGATGTTATTTATTTAGTTTATGTGAGTGTATTAACTAGATTATAAACACTTGATTTCATGAAATGCTACTTTTTCTCATGCATTTGGGACAAGTAAATGAGAAATCTGTAGCTCTGTGAAAAAGTAAGTGAAACATATTATATGAAGGGACATAAAATATGAAAAGCCAGAGGCGTTGAGTGTAAACAGTGTTGGATGTGGACAAAGGAAGAATGTCATTATACCGTCCTGATCACCAAAAGGCTCTGAGGCCTTTGGAGCTTGTTTATATGACAACCCATGTCGTCCCGGTGCCTTGCTAATCCCCATCTCCACAGCTGAAGGGAGCCTGAATAGCTCACTTCACCGTTACCAGGCAGTCAGACACTCGTTTGTCTTTGACCTCTCCAGAGATCCCTCTTCAAAGGCTGCTACTCAGCAGTCAACTGACTGCTGTTGTCTGAAACGAGACCTCTAGATTGAGTAAGGAATGGCCATGTTTGTTCTCTTCGGGGGCCATCAGCTTGTCCAGCAAGAGACGGCCTCTCCTTTGAGCAACCGCAATCATCAATTTCATCGTGAAACAGACAAATAAATGACGCATCATTTCAGTCTCACCCTCACCCTACATTTCTCTTTCTTTGCCCTCACAGCGACTTCTTCCAAGTTGACACACCAGCTTAAAAGTTTCAGGCTGATGCAGACATAACTTACTGACTTTTCTTTTGTGGTGGTAATACAAGGCCGCCCAAATGTCATTAGGACTAGAGCCTGACTGTGTGCAATTGCAGACAAATCCCCCCTCTCTGGCCAGGAGGCTTTACACTTCAGGTCTGCCATGGGAGGCAGGCCACTCCAGGAGGCCCCTCTTCTTCTTTGGTGTCTATATAAGGGTGTGGAAAGATCGGGTCATGCGTTCTCCAGATGAACTCCCATGACTCTCTCAGCTAATTCTCAGGGTGCTGCCAACTTAGAGGAATTCAACTCCATTCCATCTGTCCGTCTGTGGCAGCTGTGGGAGTTACACTTGTGTCTGTGTAAGTGTGTGTGTGTGTGTCTTTGTGTGTGTGTGTGTGTGTGTGTGTGTGTTTTGGCAAGACCAATGAGTCCGGGGGAAAAAAAACGAGGATATTATTGACCTCCCCTGAAGTAAAAACTGACTGGTAGGAAAATGGAAAGCTTCAGTAATGACTTCTTGATGATATCGCCACCTAGGGAACAGCTCGCACCATCTCACACGGCATTGGTGGCCACTACCTCAGAGGATGGAGCTGTGCCTTCGCTGGAGATTATGGTGCTCAGCTTCTCAATCTCATCCTTTTTGTTTTCTTCCCTCTTTTTCTTTTTTCTGCAGGTTTTAGGCCGACTGAAAAAACAACAGAGATTTCAATGGTGGAAAAAAACAAAGTCATAACTCTGCAGTTATAGTCATGTGCACTGTATGATTCAATCCCAATCAGGATTCTATTGCTCATACGTATCATACTCTCCCATCCTTTCTAGAATAATATATGTATGTATGTATGTATGACTATGTATGAGTATGTATGTATGTATGTCCTTACGTGTACGTGTACATATGTCTGTATGTATGTATGTATGTATGTACACCTATGTATGTACATGTATATATGTATGTATGTGTGTATCTATCTGTCTGTCTATCTATCATTCTATTTATTTATCTATCTATCTACATGCATATCACCAAAATATATCAAACAAACACCAATCGTAGAGAAAAAAAACATGTGAAGTGGAAATAGGGGTAACTCACTGTGTACATACGCAGATAAACACAAGCAGAATGATGAGGAGAACAAGGCCAGCAATCACACAAGCAATGATGATCTGCCTCTTATCGCCAATGAGCCAGTCTAGCTGGTAATACTCACAGCGGGAGCCAGTGAAGCCACTGGCACACCTTCAACACAGCAGAACACAACAACTTTTACTAAATAAGAACAGAAAATGGTCTAGTTTAGTATTTGGTTTTGGATTTTTAAACCTGACAACTTATCTTCTAACCTCTCGGGTGATACCTGCATCCACCCAAGGAGATGACAGGTGGATCTCAAATAAACACTAAAAAACAGTACTCTCTTTAACATGCACAACAGAAGTCTATAAATCAGCATGAATGAGTCAGGTACACCGCTTACGGTTATGTAACATATCATTTGTTCCTTTCATTTCCTGTCCTCGGGCCAGGTATGTTTGGACCTCAAGTGGTGTAAGCACTGTCCTTTTCGGGGGGCACTGCATTGCAGAGTTATGTTGAGTCAATCCAGTTGCCCAAGCTAGGATGATTATAAGGCATTTACACAGCATGTTCTGCTCATAAGAGTGCTAAAAGCATTTTAACCTGACTGTGATTTACACATTTTTTTCAACCAACCACACTCACACACAGATGACAGAGGTTGCCATGGCAATGAGCACATTAAGAGAAATGTCAAGGACATTTGGGCTTTAACTTAACACCAACCATCTAGAGAGACACTACACTCCATCCCCTGAGCAATTACCTGAGCGATTACCTGATCTCAACGACACAACAAAGTCATAAAAAACGTTTTACCAGTCCAACCTCCACCAGCGCTTTGTCCTTCTCTTTGAACATTATTAGGAAACAAATCAAACTAAATCCTCTTGAAATGTTCTCGGTGTTGACTGATAACCTACCCTGACCCCACACCTATTTGCTCAAAATGAATACAATTTTTTAACATCTACAATCACAGCACGTCAGGTGTATCTACAGTACAAGCTTACCGGCAGGACGGGGCGTTCTGCTCCACGACGAAGCGGCACTTGCCATGAATGCAATAGTGCCTGAACTCCTCGGGACACTTGGAAAAGTGGCCATTCCATGTGTGGGTCTCCTTGGTCACTGCTCAGACACACAACCAAACTGCATTATTTTATTTACCTGTGTGTGTGTGTGTGTGTTGTGTGTGTGTGTGAATATAATGTGTTTTACTCCTTGCTAACTCACACGCTATTTGCAGGTGCACCCTGCAATCTCATTTCGACAATAACAATAAAGTGTTTATTCATTCAGAACATGAGCTGATAATTACAATACTATAGCATCCATCACATTCATTGACACACTTAAGTAAAAATAGATATACATTACATTTTTTTCCAAATTAAAACTAACAGAAAACACACTTATGAAAATAAGCTAATTATCTAATAAACTCATAATAATGACAAATTAACTTCTTGTTTTAACAAAAACTAATGTGCCATAAGAACAGTCAGTCCTTTATGTAATACTTTGCATAGCCTTCTTCTGACAGTAAAATAGCTTTGATGTTGGAGAATACACAGAATTTCAACAGGATCTCTAGGGATCCGCTATTCCTATAGGTCCTTTCTTATGCAGTCATTTCTTTAACGATAACACACTGGCTTTTACATGGTAGAAGCTGGATAATGAACTTGGGTCTTTGGTTGATCCGCTCACTTCAAACATCTCACAACAGTGAAAGAGTTTGATTTGAAATGGCCAACGATTTAACTGGGGTATGTCACTGAGTTCATCATGACTCCTTGCACCCTACTGTGAAACAAAAAAAAAAAAACAGTCCCACATCATCACAGACCCCCGAGCCTACAGTACTTAAAGGGATAGTTTGGTTTTTAGCCCCTTTCACAGGTTGCCCCTTTCACAGGTTGTCTAAAATGCAATAAAGTGGTTGACCCCGAAATTTTGACGATTGCTTCTGTCTCAGCACTTCTTTTAAAACCCGTGTTTTAAGGATAGAAACAACAAATGCCCATTGCTAGCCATTTTAAAGGCAGGCAGAGGCGATTCTATATTTCCCAAATAGCCGAGACAGGAGCAATCATGACTAGCTATACTGGTGTCATGGTGTCAACCACTTTATTTCATTTCAGACAACCTGTGAAAGGGGCTCAATGTGTTAAAAACCGAACTATCCCTTTAAAGTCAATGCAATTCTGTCCAGTATAGCTAGTCATCAATGTCCACCAATCTAACCTTAACAATTTAGTAGCAAAATCCATTATTTTCATTTCACTGACCACAGAGCATGAACGCAGGTCTCCCTCAAGTAGCATTGATCAATTTCAGCCTTTTATAACTCACTGTGCAATGGGGCAAGATAAATGATAATTAAGGAGTCCCATAGCCTTCATACAAATACTAATAGTGAAATAAACCTTTGCTTTTTTGGCAATAGGGTTGTGTTGAGAGACGTGGGATGATATCAAGAAATGAACACACAGTGACAGTACCAGAACCCATTACTTTTTTATATCTCTTTTTACACAACTTTAGCAGCCTGGTTCTAATGAAGGTGCTATAAAATGACTTCAAGGAAACCAGCCATATCCATAACTTCACTTATGGCTTCTAAATACACCTAAGACCTCAAATAAGGCTTTACATATGTCCTCTATTTCAAAGGAAATGTGCTTTTGTTCCCTTCTTTAAATACCTCTAAAAACATCCATCGACTGTTGTACACAGAAGAAGAATATTCTACTGGAATCTGGAGTCAGAAAAAGGTATGTATGAAAAAGGTCAGACAGCAGAATGCTGCAGATGCCCACACTGCCAGAGTTCACCACAGCACTGAGTTTTGGTATTTATAAAGTCGAGGTCATCAGGATAAAGCTAGCAGGCAGTGCTAGGCAAGGCAAGGCACGTTTATTTATATAGTGCATTTCATGCACAAAGTAGTCAGTTCAATGTGCTTTACAAAGATAAAAATAAAAACATATAAAATAAAGTAAGAAAAGAAACAAATAATATTAACGGGCAGAATATATACAAAAGTCACCAAGTCATTGTCACCAAGGCTATCCACAGTATGTGCAAAGCTGCCCCTAGGAAACCTGAGATGCTTCTTTTCAAAACGACCTGGAAGTTAAAACGTAATGGCTCTAATTACTGAGAGGCCACTCAAGAAATATGATCTGCACATTTTGGGCCTACCTATGGAAATGCAATCCTGCTGAGAATACAACTCAGCGCTACTGAGGTAGCTGAATACTACCTTTCAGTGCATAATATTCTTTCATGGTGAAGGATCTGTTCCGTTGAGGTTCTTTTTTAATAACATTATTAACATACTGATAAACTTTTCAATTCGGGTAGCTCTATTTAAGACAGATGTATGCCTTTAACAAAGAGCAAAAGCAAGCACCAGAAAAGAATTCTTTTACTTTGGAAGAAATAGCCACAACCATTGCTTGCAATGTACAAGGTCAGATATGGAAACAAGCTCTGACAAACGATTGATCCCACAAAACTATTATGAAGACAGTATCAAAAAGTATGTGGGCGCAACTTGGGCATGAGCATAACTTCATATATTCATACGGGGAGAAGTGTGTGTGTGAGAGAGGTGGGGGGGGGGGGGGGGGGTGCTCAGGAAGTCATGGAGGATTTGGAGAAATTGTACCTGCGCAGTTGCTGCTGTTGTCATGGGGACTACAGGATACAGTCTTGTTTGCTGGTGCTTTTGTTGCATTCCATTCAGCCTGGGAGTATTTGCAAAGGGCTACTTCTACAGGCAGAAAACAAACAATAGGCCCAGCTGTAGTGGCACAATTCACAAATAGACAAACAAATCTGGATTACGTCGACCTTTGCTTGACACACTTGTAAGATCTTAAAGCATAGGTCACGGGAGTGTGAGGAATTTGTCACATACAGTATAATTAATTTTCTATCACACTGAAAACAATTAGGATTACCAGACACGCGACTATAGACGTCATTAGTGGCCTAATCCTGAACTAACTGTTGCTGTCCCTCACGAATTCGACAAAGGAGAAGTGGTTTTAGGTGCGTATATAAAATAGACCTTCATAGATCTATATAAAATAGAACGAAAGAGGTCACGATTTCGAGTTTATCTTTCGTATAGCTACTAATATAGCCTACATAAAGTGACGCATAGGAATGCAGTTTAAATAATGAATAGTGTGACCGTAAAGATGGCAACGTCATGACGCACGTCATTCTCATTCTTGTTCTCATTATGGGCATAAACCAACCTATGCTACTAAATACCAACCTAGGCTACTAACCTCAAACATGCTGTTTGCAGTAACGTAAGGTGCAACCTGTAGCCACCTGATATGATACGTCTGTTTGCTCTTCCTGAAAAAGAGCGTGGTTAGAAATAATCGGGTGCTGCGGGGCACAGAAAAATGTCTTACCTGTTATTATGATTAATAGGAACTTGTAAGTTCTTTCCATTGGTAGCCTGGTCGGTGCTAATGTTATAAAACTTCAGTTTTCATTTTCCTCTGGTAGGTATTCAGGTTGTTCTCTTGTCCACATATGGTGCTAGTCTACAGTGTTCTGGCAAGTGCTCTACTTTTGCGTCGGGTGCGACAAAATACAGTAGGTAATCCCTAAACCAGAAACCGGCTTTGTCTTTAACAAATAGTTGCGTTTTAAAACTTTTCAGGTGACCACATAGAACACTTCTAAAGTGCTTCCAAAGTGCTTAGAAATACACAGCAAGAGCAGAGCTAGGGTTGCCTGTCCAGCGTGGGGGTGGTACCGAAACTTCACATAACACCCACCCATCTGGTTTGTCCCTACTCCACCTACCTCTAAGGAGTACTGGATTCAGGACCCAATAAACCAAGGAGGACCTAAATTCCTGAGAAATTACACAAGCTAAAATGGTGCCGTTAGAATAATAACCATGAATATAAACTGTGATAGCCTACAACACATTTTTAGAAACAGGGAAATAATTTATCATAATCATGTATGTAAGTAAAAGGTGTTTAACAGAAAATGAAAATGGAAATTTAAAATATAAAGAAATATACAGTAGCCTATAACGTAGGCGATATATAAATGTGAATGCATGCAGGGACACAATCTTACCGTTTTATTGACAGTCAAAACTCGCGCCAATAGACAGTCGGCGCCTCTTAATTTAAGTCAGTTTATGGAGTGCCTCGGTACATGCTTGATAAACCACTGCTCAGAGTGTGTGTTTGTGTTCATTGGCCACGAGATGATGGACTTTCCCCCCTGAGAGACTGCGAAGATGTGTGGTTGGCAGAGCCTCCAGCGTCTGCGCTGGCTCCTACAAGATGCACTTTATCATGGTTTTACCCCAGACAGCGAGCCATTTAGCTCAGTGAAAGTCAAGTTTGTAGAGACAACATAAAGGTGCGTTTCTTTTTACCCAGCCACAAAAAGTTTCGAAAATATCAAGGTAGTTGATAATGCGTCAGCAAAATCTAAAATGTAACGCTGTCGGATTGTTACTAAAATGTGGTATTCTTGATTTGTCAGAAACGCACTTGAAAACAAGCATGGGCTTTGTCGGATTTTCAAATTTAGTATAGGCTAAAAGGCCTACCATCACAGCAGCCTTTTCACCAAGAAATTATAGGTAGCCTAAGCACAGGTGTTAGGAGTAGCAGAATCGGATCCCTACTGAGTGCTAACCTATACATGTGTATACCTGAGAGAAAAATACTACTGATGGAAGTTTGAACAAACTATTTGAGCAAGATACATTCATACATAATTCAAAGGACCAAATCTCCCACCTCAGCTTTTCCCCCGAAGCAACACCTCCAGATGACAGAAACGATGGGAGAGTGGCAGTTGAGTTATAAATTGGTTATAATCAGAATTTAAAGGCCACCTATAACACTTTTAGAACAAAACATCTCCGACCCTACCTTTAAAGGTAAGACTATAATCTCAAAGGTTTTTATTCGACTACTATATTGGATTGTTATTATTTTATGTGTGTGTTTGTGACACATGTCCCTGAGTTATTCTGTTTATATGCAGGTTTAGGGGTGGCAAAATAGCTGTCCAGAGAATAGACGCGGGTGTTTTTGTGGGAGGTTGTGTGTGTTTGTGGGAAGTTGTGTGTGTTTGTGGGAGGTGTGGCTGTGACTGCTGTGTGTGTGTGTGTTTCAGTATGAATTGATATGTGTGTGTGTGTGTGTGTGTGTGTGTATGTATGTGTGTGTGTGTTTGTGTGTGTGTCTGCCATATCTTCTGTGACTTACACTGGCCACCTTTGTCTTTTATGTACAACATTTACTTATTAACACCAAAGATTTATTATTTCTCACATCATAAATTCAAGCTGAAAATTATCTTTGAAACCCAGTGGTGCTTACGCGTAGTATTGGCTTCCAGATGGTTAATAACACCACTGCTTATCCTGTGGCTTCTTGGAGAAGCGGCTGCTGTGAAACAGACCAATTGCTTTGCTATTCATTTATAAATATCGCTATTTATAGATAGAAAAATATAGAAAAATAACCGCATGCACTTTAGCAGATGTATGGTTGCAGCAACACTTTATGAATCCACATAACCCCATCTGGATGTTGTCTATAAATCCATACTGCACACTTTTCAGAGGGAAACATGGTTTCACTATGGTCTGTGTCAGGTTCTTAGCTCTTCACTGGGGACCCACTGTTTATTTTAGTCTTGAAATGTTCCATTGCTTTTTGGTTTAGCATGTCATGCCTACAAGTCTCATCCAGCCCTTGATGGTGCTATTTTACATTCCAGGAAAAGATACACATCTTTGTGCAATAGCATTTCTAGAGACAGGGTTAGGTTGAAATTTGATATACAGGCTTAAATTTAAAAACTATCTACATTTTTAAATATTTTTATCAAACAGGGAAGGTCAGATGATGTTGTGTATCTAATGGAATAATAGTGGACTACCCGCCATCTGAGAGACTGAAAACCTGCCCTAGGCAGTTGGGTTAGCCCCTTGAGCCGTCGGAACTGCCCAAGGTTTCTTCCTCTACCATAACAAGTGAAAACAAAAAACGCTGCTAGGGAGTTTTTCCTTGCCCCCTTGTTAAGCGCTTTGTGACATGACTTTTGTAAAAATGCGCTACATAAATAAAATTGAATTGAAATTGAATAGGATGATCAATGTGACCTTGTCAAGTAGTAAACTAATTATTTTATTTGTTCCTAATTATTACTTTTGAGCTGTGAAAATCTAACTTTAGAAAGTAAGTTTTACTGGCTATTGGTTTTACCTTCACAAATGATGCAACCGATTATTTGATTTCGCTCCAGTTATGCTCCTAACCAGCGGATATACTGGATTGTTAAAATCTTGTAGTGGTACTTTTACTTTTTGAGGCCAGACTTTTGCAAAAGTAAGACAGTCAGAAAGATCTGCACAGACCATCCTCTGCCCCCTATTGGATATTTGGAGAACTACAGTCAGCCATGACTCAAGAGTCGTTCTCCATGAGTCATCCCCTATGTTCCACTAAAGTTACAATCATCAGAAATGCCCTTTAAAGCGATCATTACAGATAATATTTGTGATCATTTTAGAAAATGCAGTTAGCCTAATTTAACTTCAGAAAAATCTAAATCAGTCAAATCATCTTGAGTGATGGATACAATGTGCCTACAAGCAAATGTCTCTAAAAGGCCTTTCCTCTTTATGTTTTTTGTTTTAACAGTACAGTGAATAAACAGTTAAAATCATGTGTTATGGCCAGTGGTGTTGGAGTTGGCTGGTTCATTGGTACACTGATGTTTGAAATGCTCTAGGGTCACCTTGCTATACTTCTTGGAAAAATGGCTGCATTGAAATAGGTGCTATTTATGTGTAAGCACATGCAGGTATTATTAATGACACTGACAAACATCTCAAACTAGAGAACATTTCAGGGAGATGTCTACCACCACCACCACTACCACCTGTGAATAAAGCCTAGCGGTTACAAATCGTTTTTCTCAGCCAGTATGTCTAAACAAGTCATAGAAATGTCACAACTTGGAATTATTGATTTTGAAGATAATTGGACAATACAATGCAAAGTAAGCTTAAAAGTATGGTAATTCTCTTATAAATATTTTTCTCAAATCAAAAAGAAACTTGTGTCCCTCCTTGTCCATATTGTAATCAAATGTCTGATGAAATATTAGTATGGTAATTGCGGTGTTCATCAAGTTAATTTTTTTCTCACTTTGATGAGGTCGGTGGCACTCTACCCAGTTAAAAAGCATCCAGACAGCATCACCATTTATTAGCTGTTACCATTTGCACCTCAATTTACATGTCAAATTTATCTCATGAATGACTAAGAAGAAAATGGAGAGAGAAACTCATATCAAATAAGCCCATGTAAAATTTTGAGAGAAAATTTGAGGTGAAGGCAGTTGGTGCCTTTGGAATGTCCCGGTTGGAAAAAAGATAATCTGTAGTCATGACTTGGCCAGAATAGAAACTCTTCCGGTCTCTTGGGTGTCTTTTAAACTCAAGTGGGGTGGGGCAGTTTAATTTGAGGTAACGAAAGCACTCAAAGAACAGATGTTTGAAGTAGCATGTATGATTTTCTGCTTCATTAATCTCTTATTCTGGTTAATATAGTAACAACATTTGTTCAAATGTAACTGTGTCCAATGAAAACACAACAAAAGAAGAAAAAACATGCAGTCCTTACATTATAAGACGACAGCAGCACAAGTGTAACTAAATCAAGACAACCAAGACGAGGAGGAGGTTGTTACTTACCTGAAGCACTACCATTCCTCAGTTTGAACAAGTACAGATTATAACTCTAGTCCTCCTAACACATGCAAACAGAGATTACCTTAACTACGAATTTGTGTCTGTTAATCCCAGGGCCATACACCAACCATGGTTAGAAAGTATCCATTTATTAACAGCACAGGCTGGGCCTCGTGGGGTCCTGGTCTTTGTATATCAACCAGTCCATTTATGGCATACTGGGACCAGACTGGGGAGTCTCAACCCGGATCAACATTATCCCCACTGGAACTACCGTCATGCCAGCCGGAATCTCGGAATCTCTCATCCCATCGGGAGCCTGGCAGCTGCCATATTTAAGTCATCTGCCTCCAGCACCGTCAGCTGATCACACACTCTGATCTCACACAGCATCTCAGCACGGCAGATATGGTGAGTTTTCCCAACCAATTTCTATGTTGTGCAGGCAAACAGTTTTATTCACTAATCAGTTAAATGGTGACTGAAAGTAGGCCTGTTGATGTGGCGCCATGAAATTCTTAGTTAGTCATGAGTGGAAATATTTGTTTTATCTAGTTCTAGTTATAGACTCAGTTGGATACAAAAAATAGAGCACAGCTTTTGAAATAACGAGTCTGGTGTTGATATGTAAATATTTAGAAAAAAGTTTCAGTGCTATTTGGATATTGTTCAACAATAATCGAACAAAAGTACACACGAGTCCACCCATCCCCTAAAAAAGCTCAACCTCGAAATTGCTGAATTCTGAATTGCTTTTAGATCATTAGCGAGGATTATTATTCATGAACATAGTGTTTGCTTTTATGTATGACTTTGCCCATGGATGGGTACATAAAGCTTTTTGTGGACCCAATTTGCAACCCAGAATAAAATAAAGAGCCCTTATCGCCACTGTGCAGGTCTGCATACAACGAAATTGCAAACTGCGGGATTAGGTGAGAGAATGATTTTGTTTCTAGATAAGAATTGCACACTTGCTCTTTTTCTCTTCCAGGCCAGCAGGAAGACCAAAAAGAAGGAGGGCGGAGCCAAACGTGCTCAACGGGCCTCTTCCAACGTGTTCTCTATGTTTGAACAGACACAGATTCAGGAATTCAAGGAGGTAATATGGGCTTTGAAACCCTCTAAAAGAAGTTATTATGGGTTAGGCTGCATTTTTTGGGGTCTGTGTGTGTAGTGATGTATGGTTCAACACAGCTGAGGCACTAATGACAGTGCTGCTTCCCCTGAGTGCTCTTGCCTCAACTTCAACTATGGCCTTTTGATGCTCCAACCTCACCTGCCTTCTGCTCCTACTCCCCATATATCTACCTCTCTACCGAGGATGACCTCAAGCAGAAGAGTTCTTTACTTGGTGGCGACTAAAATGTTTCAGAGTTAATATCTGCTTAATCTGTATAATAATAAAATAAAACTGAACTGTAAATGTGTGCCAGTGTGAACGAACGCTTGTACACTTGAATGCTCTCTACTGCACTGTAAAAAATACACACTTTCAACAACAAAACGTTATAGCTGTCTAACTATTTTCAGTTGACCAAACTTAAGATAATGAGTTGAATGAGTGAATGCAGATTCACATCATCATCTCAAGTTTGGTCAACTGAAAATAGTTAGGCAGCCCGGACACTAATTTTCATTGGAAGTGTGTTTTTTTTTTTTACAAAGTGGGAGGATCACTTCAAGCTGAACAGTATTTGTACAAGTATTATATAGCATTCTTCCTCTAGTACAGCACACAAGGGAACTCGGATGAGAACATAAAACATGTCATCTACTTCTCATCACTCCTTAGGATTAAACAACATGAATGAATGAAAACCTTTATTGCCCCGAGGAGAATTTGTTTTGCACTCAGACCTTCACCTTCACACATTCACCTTGAATTAACTACAAGGTTCAGAATTTAAGTTTTACATTCTTTCAGTGGGAATCATTCGTTTCTCCTTCACCTCTTTGTTTAGGCCTTCACACTCATTGATCAGAACAGAGATGGTTTCATCGATAAAGAGGATCTAAAAGACACATACGCATCTCTTGGTGAGCGTTTCTGTTTTTGGGTGCAGTCTGAGACACGATACCCTAAGACTGACTCTTAGTAGGATAATGAGATGATGTATTGTCTTGATGTAAGGTGTAAAGCTATCTTTAATCTGAGGAGTGCTAAACAGTAACTTTCAGATAGAAGTAAAGTTTCATGTCCAAAATACTAAAAAATCAAAAAAGATTGACTGTATGCTGGCACGTATGCCGTTTTGTTTTCAACAGGCAAACTGAATGTGAAAGATAATGAGTTGGAGGACATGCTTAAAGAGGCCACTGGTCCCATTAACTTCACCATGTTTCTTAATCTGTTTGGGGAGAAATTACATGGTAAGATGTGAATCAGTGAGCCATCACATAAAGCGTGAACTGTGGTGTGGAAATAAGATTGAAACACCTCTGAAATCTCTGTTTGAAGGTACGGATCCAGAAGACACTATTCTGAATGCTTTTAAGATGTTTGATCCTGATGCAAAAGGTTTTGTACACAAAGACGAGTAAGTCCTACCTTTGTGTGTGATTCTTAATAGGCCAGCCATCAAAGTATTGCACAATTTTGATTTATTCTTGTTTCTCCATCAACTTTGTCTTTCAGGTTACAGCACATTCTGATGACACAAGCAGACAAATTCTCTGCAGAGGAGGTAATGTTTCTTCCTCACCACTTTTCTGCTCAGCAGTGTAAATAAATCTTTAAATGCCAAAAAAAACACCCAAACAAAATAAATAAATAAATAAATCAAAATGTTTTTTTTTTTTGTTCTTGCTAGGTGAAACAAATGTTCCAGTCATCCAACATCGACGCTGCAGGGAACCTGGACTACAAATCCCTGTGCTATATCATCACCCACGGGGAGGAACAGGAGGAGTGAGCGGCTTCAAGGCTCAGGTCACGCCATCCATGCTGTTCTGTCTGAACTGTGAATAAAAGCTGTCTTTGTCTCCATGGAGCCTGACTGATATATTGGGTTGGTGAATGTTTATGTTGAATGATGAGGTTTGCATGAAATAATAATAATAATAATAATAATAATAATAAATGCACCAGAGAGGTGACTGGGTGGTGGGAGAAGGATATAGATGCTATTACAGGCAATGAATGAAGGAAAGAGGAAGTCACCTGTCCAGTGGTTAATTTTATAGACTAATCATTTTACAGACAGCAGAGAGTGTAAACATCAGCATATTTAAAAAAACAGCCCTTGTATTTTAAATACATTGTATCGTCCAAATAAATTATGTTGATTCCTTCGACAGTATTCAGTGAGGGGATGAGGCAAGTGAAAAACATTACATTTTTGCCTTTTCTCACACCAAAATAAGGTACACAAAACTGAAATCTTTGGCAGGTTTGCAGTGCAACAAGCAACATATTCCCTGTTTAAGAGCACAGTGTATATACTGTAACATGGTTGACAGTACTGGTCCTCACCAGGTCAGCAGGTGTGTCAGTAGAAAAGTTCATTTGCAGGCTGACGCCTGAGCTTCATTCAGGACGTAGAAAGCAAACGAGAGTCCGGGCAGACTGAAGGGGGCTCCTGCATGAAGCGGGACACCCTGGAGGTCAGGCAGCGTCCTGTCATCCACCATCTTCAGCACAAGACCATTCAGCTTTACAGACCTGAAGGCCAATGTACGGCATTCACAGGGGGGGATAAAAACGCAACACACAACGTTAATAATCCTAAAAGGCATTTACACAATTACACAATTTGAGAAAACACTGTGATTGGAGAATCTTGTTTTAATTAGGTTTTAATTAAGTTCCACTTCTAGCTGCTGAGCAAGTGAATAAGACGACCAGCACTAGAAAAATGTGGGTATTAGAACAAAGAACATACGATTCTAATCATGGTGGTGATCTGGAACACCAACTGGAATCTGCATTCTGTCAGTGACCCTTTTGCCTTGGGGGAGGACTGCTCTCCCTGAGTGCCTTTTTAGTTTCAAACTGTGAGGTTAATTGTAATTTGATTAACTCCAGTCCTAATAACAAAAAGGATATTCATTTTTTATGGAAGATTAATATTCAAGCTATAGTGTAAACCTTCGGCCATACCACAAGGACGACAGAGCAAAGCTTTAAGTGCTCATGTGTGGTCGGAGGACACCGAGAAGTGAGACAGAAGTAGAAAAGAGGACAGGAAGTGTTTATGTGTTATTAGAAATATGAAAAAGGGGAAATAGGCGAAAAAGAAGAAATCTGAAGTTTTAGGCCTTCAAGAATGTAAGATAGAAAGGGACACCCCAGCTTTAGTAGAAAATATGAATCATTTGGATCTGGAGAATAATGAGAATCATTTGGATTGCCGTGTGTGTAGAGATAGAGGTGGGAGGCAAAGAATTGGTATTTGCTTTTAAAGGTTTTGCTTTTACTTGATGTTTTTACATTACCATATGTCAGCCCAAGTTGTACTTCTATGCGTAACTTCAAAATGCTCTCCTACCCCTGTAGTCTGTATTTGCCTGTGATAGAAAACTGCCGGGAAAAACGAGCGAATCGGAAAAGCCGTGCAAGCCTACATCAATTTGAACATTAGCTATGCAGTTAACCCGCCCTCAAGAAAACGTTAGGCTGCCTGCAGACAGACCCACTTGAGGGAGCGTCACAGTGTTGTTAGCCAATCAGAGGTGATACATTTGCATATCATTAATACTCGTAAGAATCCTCTCGAGCTATCCCAGCTCTCGTTTTCACCTAACTAAAATAGCTTGAAACAAGACAACCACAGCATATTTTTGTCGAAACCAACTCTCATGACATTATTTTAGACAAGAGACCACCACAAAATTAATGAAAATACGATGGAATGAGACCTTTAAGGTAAAAAAAGCCTCCTATTGCTTTGAAGCATAGAGTCTGTGACAGTCTGTGCTAGGGATGCACGATTTTGAGAAAAAACCTAATTGCGTTTTTTTCTGACAAATATTGCGATTGCGATGCGATTTTCGATTTTTGCGTTTGATACTTTCAAGTGCATAAAACCTAAAATTATGATGATAACATTAAGAAAAATGCAATGTGCATTAAGTGCAAAATACCATTTAGATCTTTTAAGCAAACACTGAATTATTGCCTACAAATGATTGTTTTAGCAAGGTGATGCCATGTTATACAGTAATTCTGGAATGGGCAGGGGAAGTGCCCCAAATTCCTTGTGCTACAGGCAAGAGGATTCCCCATAGTACTCAATCAACCAAACCTATCATATATCACACAGAGCATTGGGGTAAAACAATGCGCAAGGGGCTAGCAGAGGTCAGAGTTGTACATGTGGTCCCTAATGTTCGTTATGGTGAAATTTACACTACCACTACGAGTAACCACATTTAGGTGCTATTTAGGTGTGCATTACAATACCTGGAAAGAAGCCCTTGTTCTTCAGGCTCAGGGGCCTCCAACACAAAGGCCTCCACTGTGCTGTTTGTAAGATGTGATGGCAGGCTGATCTTAGTAGTTCTCTTACTGAGGTTTAGTGCAAACAAAGTGACTGCACCTCTTTTATAATTTATGCTAAAAAAAAAAAAAAAAAAAAAGGTTTTGAAGAGAAAAACAACATAGAGGAATACATAGCAACTTCAAAAAGACCGGCACTTCGAGAATCAGCTCACACCTTTTTCTGTTTGTGCAATGGCAGTACATTCGCAGCCTCCGTCTAGGCCCAAGATTGGAGAGAACCGAAACATGCAGCACCTCAGGTCCAACAAGCCTCTTGTACAGAACCGACAGCCAGTAATCCTGGAACCAAGACGGACAGAACAGTAGAGAAAGTGGGCGGTCAGAACAGTAGAGTAAGTGGGTGGTCAGACACGGTAGATGAGGACTTGTCTCAGATATCCTATTTAATGAAAGTCATACCGGGAGCGGATCCAGGTTGTCATCCACCAGGTGGTAGGTCCCCGAGCCAATGAGAACTTGTCTAATGACAACATCCAGTCCAAGTTTTGCACTGAGGCCAAGTTTATCTAACCACCTGCAAGCAAACAAAATTGATTTCAGCATTCGGGGGGGAAAAATCTATTTGAATGTTCTCCCATGTCACATCAAACATTTTGCAGTCTGGCAGAAGTAGTTGAAATATTTAACATGGCTGGCTGACTGAACTAAGGAATTATTATTTTTCTCTCTTACATAAAACCTGCAGCAAACGTGTCAGATAATCCCAGTGCTCCTCCACCATATGCTGAGCTGGTCTCTCCAAGCCAAACTCTCTTCTCTGGTGAAACCAGATGGACTGTCTGGATACAAAATTTAAATAACAGCAAATGAATAAAATAAATGACATAAGCAACTTTTCTTTGCTGTATACCAAGGACAAAAACACTACCATGTGAATCATTTTGGATGAAATAAACAGACATTTTGTATAACTCACAACCAGAGAACATACATATCTGACCAAAGGTCTTTGTAGGCTGTAACAGTTTGAATTATAGTTGTCCAACTAACCCTAAAAGCAGCACGGCTGTACAAAAATAAACATTTAATTGAAAATGGCTCATAAATTCCAATTAAGTTCTAAAATTTGAATTGAGGTTGAATTGAAACAATGACCTTACAAGCCTCCTCAGACATGCTGTCTGTTGGGAGACATTTCCGATTTTCTGATTATCCACCACAAACAACAGAGAGCTCACATACAGAGGAAACGTGTGATTAGTTGGCTTTGGTTTGGCTTGTCCCTACCCACATGCTAGTTTACAGTGCAAGTTTTTGCTCAGATGTTTTGAGTGGAATGTTGTCTTACACTGGAATGATTTCCTTTTAGTGCTGTGCGTGTATTTCAAGTAGGCAGACATTACTTTGTAGGCCATTATGTGAAAAGTTCACAAGCTTTCAGAATTGGTTGGGAGATGATTTGCTTGTACATAGACACTCAAAAAACTTGGCAACTTGGGGGGTGTGTATCAGCAACATTTAAAAAAAGTCAAAGCCATTGGTGCATACAACACAACTGTGAAAGGTACACACCTAAATAAACACGACAGCATGTCTTTGTGTTTGTGAAGCAGACTGGCCATGAACTGGCCTCTAAAGTAGTATGTGTATGGATGTTTGCTGCCAATTCCAGGTGTGTGTGTGTGAGTGTGTGTTGACAAGACAGCAGAGGCAGCTGGCAAAAATAGACAGCTAGCACGTCCAAAGCAGACAGATCCGTATGAAAGGTATGAGCTGTGTTATGAATAATAATGCGGCCCATTTTTACCTCAAGCACTTCAACAATTTTTGTGGCGAGTGTATCAAGCACATCAGGGTCCAGAAAGTCCTCCAG
>JAGFZM010001739.1:194714-205682 GCA_017657215.1 Limnothrissa miodon | reverse complement strand
GTCCTCCAGTGATGCATCTCTACAATTGAGGTAATAACTGGACAGAGAGACAGAAAGTAAGAATGAAAGAAGACAGAGAGAGAGCAATTAAAACACTATATAAAACACATATAAAACATATAAAGCATATCACTTCTCTGTGAAATGTAGCCAGTACTTTGTTTGGATGGCTGAGAGGAAGGCAGACCTTGTAACATGGTTCCTACACATCTTCCATTTCAAAAGTGGAGAGGTATACACAGCTTCACTCAGAGACCTCTGTCGACTTATTTATAGCCTATTTAAAGTCAGTGATTAGGAGTGCTCTGTACACTCATAACATTTATAATATCTCCTTATGACCAACTAGATATTCATTCTCCAGGGCCACTCTAAATAAAATCATTTTTAGTCTTTTTAATGGTACTCCAGTGTATTGCAAAAAAAATCTACTACACAAATAATGGCAACAGAGCCTTTGGCAACTAACCTGTCAGCTGCCTTGTGTTAATTTCTGAGGTCTCCTTCATGCACTATTAGTTTGGGCATGAGACGACTCACTTATGGACTAGAGTTGCTGAGACTAGTTGAAATTGGGGGGATATTCAAGTGGACTGTGGCTAACGAGAGGCGCCAAAACTAGTGTATAGATACCTGGCTGACCTGACTGACCGCAGCACTGGCTGACTGAAACTGCAGCTAATGAGCTGGCCAAGATCTGCCAATTTCAGTTGAGTTGTGCATACCTCTTCAGCTGAAGTGCCAGACCAGGACATCAGAATTGATAGTCTGGACATGACTGACAGACCGGGCCCAATCAAAATGGCAAATCTGAGGTTGGCTTTCGCACTGCTTGGGCACTCTGAAAACCTCCTGTGGGCATCTCTCTATAAGGCCAGAGCAATTGCTACTTCTGTGATTTTGCACACAGACACTCATGGGTGTGCCTGACACTATAAGACATCTGATCGTTGGCTTAGTGTACACTAACTAAGAGCTTCACCCTCATTTTGTCCTTTACAATCTATATTTTGTACCCAACCAGACTTTATATTCAGGAATGTTGTCTTAGAAACAGATGCAGTGTAGGCTTCAGAGATCACATCTTATTAATTGCAATAATAGGGTTATATCTAGTGTGTATTTCTTGGGAACCCTGAAACTCATAAAAGGTATGTACAAAAAAAAAAAAATCTAAGTCCTTTTACACAGTATCTACAGAGTGTACTTGTGCTCGGAGAGAGAATAGACAAGTTAATGAATGCAGATATTTCCACATCCTCTTTAATACTTTCAATACTTATCCTGGAAAATACAGAAACAGTCCATATTTTTCCAGAGAGCACTGTTGTAAAGCCACATGCTAATAGCAAAGGGGAATCATCAATTAAGGAATTAAGGAATCAATGTCGGTTCAGTATGTTTTTTCTTGAATAGGTTTCAACTTTCCTTTCTAAGACTACTAGCTGCTTTTAGCTGAGCTGCTGCGATGCAATGCATGGGTTTGGTCTGTCTTTACACTGTTTGTAGAAAGAAAGAAAGAAAGAAAGAAAGAAAGAGAGAGAGAAGGAGAGAAAGAAAGAGGGGCAGCAGAAGGGAAAGGAGGAGCTACAACGACTAAATAAAAAATTACACAAAGCCTCGAGAAGTGTGAAAGAAATGTGTCAATCAAAAGAGAGAAAGAGAAACAAAAACTAAGAAGAAAAAATCTGGGAGGAGGAGAGAGGGGAGGGTGTCAAACTAAAGAGAGAGAAAGAGAGGAAAACTTACTGGTGCCAGGTACAGGCATTAATTGCCTCAGCTCCGCTCTCCAGAAACCTGAAATGGCAAAAATGTGTCACTTTGATGCTTATAATGAAACTAAACCTTTACCTGATCCCTCTTGTCTCTTCCATTTACTGCCCAAAATGTTTTCTTATCACGCTCAAACATTTGTAGAAAAAGCTTTGCAAACAGTGGTTACTAACACTGCACAGACGGCTGACTTAAAAAGTTCCATTTAAAAACGCACTACCACTTTATAAATTAGCTCACTGCAAAAAGAAACAAAGAGAACAAAAAGAAATTAAATTAACTACTAACTTCCCAAACACACCAGAAAAAGCACAGACAATAAACACACTTTTAAATTAACATTCAACCCCCAGGCTCAACCTCTGCATCAAATTCTGACTTTTCTAGAACACGCTGGGTTTTTAAACTTTGGAGCTAAAGTGTGGATTGTCAAACACCCACCCTTCCAGCAGATCCCGGCGGTGGTCTCTGGGCTGGCTGATGTCCGGCCCATATAGTCCAGAGGCCCGGTAGAGTTTGGACCCCCTCAGAATCTTTCGAAGGTGAACAAAGTCTTGCCCCAGCTGGTATCCATCAACTCTGAAACCAGCCTTCTTCTGATAGCTGTTGGGCTCTGAGGAAGAAGAAGAAGAAAAAGAAGAGTGCTTAAAAGGTTATCTGGAGAGAATCAACTCGTAGCCCTGTTTAACACGGCTTAGTGGTGCTGGTGTTGCTGGTGAGGGGATGAAAGGTAAAGCTTCCAATACCTGCATCTATTAGCATTACTGGGTTGTTTGCTAAATAGGTCTATGTTGTAACAAATCCTGTTGTATTTTATATCTACCAACAGCATTCGACAGGGATATGGGCTTTGTTTTTTTACAAGTATACGTTGATCCCCAAGGGGAATTTTATATACTAGGCTATTTTAATTTTTATCTTATTGTCCATATACTTATACTAGAATTGTTAAATCGCTATGCTGATATTTTTATTGTCCATTTTACATATGCACATATTTATTGCTGGTCAAAAGACTTTTAACCTTGCACTATTGCACTACTGGACTCATTTGCACAACTACCTTGACACACACCCCATACTGTACCTCAGTACATTCATGCGCATCTCTACCCATAGTATTTGTATCTTATTGTTATTTTTAGTAACTGTAGTATATGTTGTGTGTGATTTTTTAAGCTGCTGGGACCTTGAATTTCCCCTTGGGGATCAATAAAGTATCTACCTATCTATCTACACATACTGCAATACAACTGCATTTTTAAGTAAGTTAGGTAAAGCAGATATGTCTGGAGAGAAAACTATGCTATCAACTTTATTGATCTCTGCCTTATTTGTCTCTATTTGTCATTTATGCTCATGTTTAAAACATTTACGGTGAAAAAATACAAACATGACTTTGCTACACATAAACATGTGCATCTGAATACTTGTGAATGAAGTGAGGATTACAATTTCATACCGTTGCCAAGTTCCCAGGACATCCCATAATGTTTCGATTCACAGTATTCTAGAAGCATCCGGGCGTTCTCACTGTCCCATGAGTTTCCTCTGGTTCTTAGCAAAGCGTTCAGGCCAAAGATGAGGTCAAAGCCAGTGCAGTTTGCAAAGGCATAAAGCAAATCCACAGCATACTCTGTTTAAAATGAATGAGATTGCAGATGAGAATAGTACTAGTCACTGTGGGCTTCACACCAACTAATAACATTTGCGGCACAACCTACAAAGGTCATGGTGTATGATATTCATATCAGTAGAGCAGAACTTTCATTGTTATTTTAAAATAAAGTTACTTTTTAACCATTAGAAAAACATACTAGTTAAATCAACCACATACCTCCTCACCTCAACTGATAAACACAAAAACATGCTTTCTCAATGGTGCAGCTCACAGAAAATGTGGTCATTCAAATACCCAAACTATTTTTTCATCATTTACAACCAGTCAAACCAGTCTGCTGAATTTCAACAACAAAGAAACTCCTCTTTAACTTCTATTCTTATATTTGTACCCTTTCAGAGCTTATGACAAGGAACACAAGCACAGACTAAGGCTAGGGCAGGCCTTTTAATAAACCCTTCAGTTATAAGTATAAGTCTATATCAGATATAAGTTAGCCAACCCGTATGGACCAGTACCCACCAGTAAACCTGACTTTTTTGTACTTTCCCTTCTTCTCCTCTTCTTGCAACAAAAGTGTCTGGAGTGACCACTCTTTCTTCAGATTCTTCTCCAACAATGGAGGAAGTTCAAGCCTCTTACACAAGTCCCCTGTTTGTTAAAGAAGGAAACAACAAATCAATCTGCAGCAGTGTAAAAAGGGTGGCATCAATTGTTGTAGATTCTTTATTTGAACTGCAAGTATAAAAGATGCAGAATACTTATGACTTCTTCACACTCAAACAGGGTTTTCAGGGTAGGTTTTAGTTTGGCAATGAGAGACCATGCTCTCTTAATTTCACATACCGATTCTGAGTACAACACACTCTATTGAGCGTCAGGCCGGTCTGGACCACAGATGAATCAACCGTCTGTTTGCTCATCAACTCAAAACAGAATCATGCCGAGGATATCATAAGTCCACCAAACAAACTCATTTTGTATTACAAGACTAAGATAAGGGATTTACTGATTTATATGCCTTCGGAGGTGTTCTAATGGAGTTCTTCGCTCTGAGACTGTAGGCTAATAACTCACCGTAATGATGAAATGAAAAAGAAGTGTTCTTGAGTGCGTGCACATTGTAACTACGGGGGTTAAATGTCATAAAATCTTGTTGGGTCCCACCAAAACGTAGAAAACCAGGACTAAGGGCACTTGACAATGTATTCAGCTTCGGAGATCTAAGGGAAAAAAAAACTGAAAGTGACCCTTCACGTTTCCAACCATCTCAGAAATGAATACGTTTATTTAAACATTATTCTTTATCCTTGCGCTGTGGAGGAGGACATTCGTTATTAAAAATGAGACGATATTTGAACAAGATCTCACTGACTACTTACGCTAGGAGATACATGAACTTCTCTTCGGCGACTAAGCTGGCATCGATGGCCACAGAGAGAAAACGCTCGTTCACCCTTTTGATAACACGATCAAGGTCCACGTCTAAATGCACGGATTCCAAATCGAACTTTTCAAACGCATCTGGACGCACTGAAGGCCCGTGGAATACGAGAAGGAACCAGGCGGCCGTGAACCTTACAAACGCTATATTCGTAAAACCCATGTTGACAATCTTTTCACGTCTTACGGTTCGTGCTTTTCTTCTTCATTGATGATGTGCTCATGTCCCCCGATAAGTCGGAAACAGACTAGAGTTTGAAAATGCATCACGGTAGTCCCCAGTACCTAAAGCAGTACTAACGGAGGTTGTAGTAGGCAACCTTTTTAGTGGGGACTCCCATTAGAATTTTCGGTTTTGTCTCATTAGGATTAGGAAGAGATACCTGCCCTGTAAGCGCAAACAAAAAAGCATGGGAGGAGCGTGAGAGGGGGGCAGAGAGGGAAGTCAAAATAGGCCAGGCCCACTAACAACCGAGCACGCTTGCTGTGAGGAACCCACGTGCGACACGGAAACTCGTTAAATTTCGTCTCAGAAATCACAGAAAAATGTTAGCCTAGTGAAAGACATATACAGGCAAAAAAGCAGAGACGTTTAAGTATGTTTGTTTTATTTTAACTGAATATGCCCATATAAAATAAAGTACATATAATAATTAATTTAACATTCTTTCTCTCTTAATCTAGCTCCCAATTGAAGGAAGATCAATAGGTTTTGTGAGTAAGACATCCACCTCCTCTTGCAAGGCCTCTGCTTTTTCCTGGAGCAGCATCTGCAAACATAGAAATATTTACAGAAATATTTTTTAAAACATTTTATTATCCTACGTCCAACTCTAATCTGACTGTTTTGGCTTGATACTATTTAACTTGCAGTTTGAAAGAGACTGCTTGGAAATTATTTAAAAAGACTCAACATTTGCACATTCTAAAGATGTGCAAATTCTAGAGTTCAGTCTACCCAATCAATCCTATCCATCAACTAATCTCTATAAATATTTATGTCATTTAATCTTTAATTTCACATACTTTTGCTGAAGCCACAATTTGATTGGCCTGCCTTTTGAACAAGTTTTCAATGGACTTGGTCAGATCGTTCGGGTCTGCATTGGCAAGGTGAACCAGTGTCTTGTAACCGGCATTGTATAGCTGCTTGGCCCGGGCCTGGTAAGGAAAACACACACACACACAGAGGATAATACACTTCATAGGTTTTCCACACATCAGCAGCAGTGCCAGTTCTATTAAAACCTATTAGGAGTTTCAAATAGGTTAACTCAATTTGCTTTGCTCCAGGAATGTGGAATGACTTCAAGGAGAATCCTGGTCTACCCACTGTGAGTGAAATCAACATTCTCATATAGGTTTGCTTATACTGTATATTACATGTTATGTGGCGGTGGTGGCGCAGGTGGTAGAGGAGCCATTCGGTGACTGCAAGGTTGCAGGTTCGAGCCCCACTCTACCTGACTCCATCGAAGTGTCCTTGAGACACTGAAGGCTGGAGCCTTGCATGGTTATCCCCTCCAATGGTGTGTGAATGGGTGTGTGATTGGGTGAAATGCCATAGCAGGCAACGTGTGTAGACGCAGCGGCATCTGACTCGATTCCTCTGTATGTCCAGTATATGTAGAGAATTTACAATAAGAGACTTAACTTGACATGTTCCTTTGGATGAAGTCTAACGCAAATGAACATCACTTAAACTGTGAGTGTATCATATCACCAGGATCAATCATACTGTGTTATATAATATTCTCAAGCGATCTACAATATAGAGGATTCACACGCTATGTGACAAAAGGGGGTAGAATGCTGTTGTCATGAAGATGCTATTGATAGACTGGGGTTGAACTTTGAACTCTGACCTCCATGACCCCTGCTACTTCCATCAGGGGGATGAGTTCTGCCTGCACACAGTACGTGAGTCTTCGGGTCAGCTCAGCCAAGAGAGCCTTGAATGGCCAGAACTCTTCCAGTTCCTGACCAAGGTCACACAAACACCCACCCACACACATACACACACACACAGAACAAAGCACAGGTCAGGTCATCTGTACATGTGTGGATGAAATGTTACATAGAAGTAGTGTCAACTGTTTGCTAGGTTGTATAACAACAATACAATACATTGGAACTACAGGCGAGATTGAGATATCCCTTCCACCAAGTCAATTATTCCCCTATAATGGGGCCTCTCAAAGATCCACCAGGTCGACACATTTATTTTACATTTATTCAGTTGTTTTCTTTAAGCAGAAATCTGCAAAAAGCATCTGGTTTGCAGCTTTAGTGTAATATATTGTGGTGAAGTAGATCCCCAAGGATGCTAGCTCTTGCTATGGTTACTAAAGAGCTCTAAAGATTCTCTAAAGACCATTGATAGGCGTCCTGTGCTGCAGCGGCAAATCAGAAAACAGTATTTTTTCATTTCTCAGAGAAAATAAATTTACACAGCAAAATGTAATGATACTGTTTTGAACAATTATCAAATGTTCCCCCAAATCAGTGCTGAAACCCTCTCACTGTAGTCCACACATTAATGAGTCCTGACATGAATGCGTCTACAATCTCGAACATCTAGTTCCCTTACATTAGGGAGTTGATATTCTAGTTCCATAAATGAGTCATTGTAAGGTCTAGTGTACCAACCAGAGATACAGAAAGTAAATATCTATGGTTCCAACATAGAGGCATTCCTGAGATGGTTTGTGCTGTTGGGCTTTAGTGCCACTTCATTCTGCTCCTAACTACAAAAAGAATATGAAATGAATTTCTGGCACTGACTGAGGTAAATGCTAATAAATAAAGTCATCATGTTATTGCTCATTTAATTAAGCAGCTGACGATACACTTAAGGTCTTGCTGCGAGAATATTTCCATATTGCTAGATACCAGCAGCCATCATCACTTATGTGCCTATAGTAAAGACAGATGCTTCTTCATAATCTCATTTCACACAAGGGAAGGTTGTGGAGTGCTGTAAGGCCCAGCCAGACTCTGCAGTGAGCCCCCACCCCCTCCATACACACACACACACACACACACACACACACACACACACACACCCCGCCTCTCCTCTGCAGTTCACCATAACATGAATAGTAAACAGACTGCATTTATATGGCTTTTAAAGCTTGGCGGTCAAAGGAGTAGTTAAGTGCATGAGCTCTTCAAGGAGTAAAAAGCCTTTTACATGCAGTCCACTTATTTTTCATGTTCGCCAAGGTTTGCAAATGTGAATACACTGATGTGTGCCTGGTTTGTCTACCACTGCAATATGTAACTTTTGTTCTGTCAGAATGAATGTGACCTTCTACTAGAGTCACTCCAATCGTCCACCAATCATAAAATATCTACTGGGGGGGGGGGGGGGGGGGGACACAAGGTCCTGAGTTCCTGCAGCACTGTCTGATGGGCTGACCTCAGTGAAGTGGAGCACACAGGAGCAGAAGGCAGACGCGGAGCTGAGGAGAGTCTGCACAAAGCCGCGGGTCAGCTGGAAGCGCTCCGAGACGCTCCACAGATCCGTCTCCTTCAGCAGAGCGTGCAGCACCAGGGCCAGATACAGACGGCTCGCCACCTCTGGGTGCACAGACTGAGACTGAGCGATGGGCCGAGAGACAGAGACGGAGACAGAAGGAAAGAAAGAATGAAAGAAGGAAAAGAGACAGAGTGACAGAAAGAAACAAAAACTGAATTTTAAAAAGAGTTAGACTGACAAACAGGAAAACAAATGTAAAAGGATAAGCGGACAGATTGATCTCATCACTCAGGGAAGCACTCAATATCCTGGTTCTATCAGCGGTTCACGCTGTTCTTTTGCCCTGCCATTTTTACTAGTCGCTGGGAATGAATGCTATTTTTCTGCCCAATACAGTGACTGCTATATGCTCCCTAAACTGGTGTTACACAAGCAGATGATGAAAGTAGCATTAAAGTGCTTTTTGAGAGATTATTTTCTCACCTCAATAGAGGTGTGACTACTAGATAACAAGAATAAACATCTCTGGCAGTAATGGACAACAGTGAGCAGAGAAAGGATTTCAATATGATAAAGACCAACATTAGTCACATCTTCCAGTTCTTCTTGCCTTCATTCGTTTGAGAAGCCCAGAAGATTCTAAATTCTAGATTCTAAAATCTAAATTCTAAATTAGATTCTAGATTCTATCTTCGATAGCAGAGAAATGGAATCCCAGGGCTCTACCTTCTTTATGCTTTGGCCTGCTGCCTTCCTTGCCACATAGCTCTCTGGCACTCCCACGGCCGCACAGATATTCTGCTCCGATGCCGTCAACAGCGTGAACTGAGGATGATAGGAGAAAGAACAAGTTTGGTAAATTACACACAATTTGGTGGTGGCAAAGGTGACAGATGTGCTGTTTGAGAACTGGAGAGAAGAAGCTTCGAGCCCAGTTCCACCTGACCCCATCAAAGTGTCCTTGAGCTTGAGCAAGAATTGAACGCCAATTTGTGGTAGGTTGGGACCTTAAGTGGCAGCCTATGCCGTGAGTGAGAGGTATACATTGTAAAGCACTTAGAGAGCTTGCTTCTATTTTCTACAAGATAGAAAGTGCAAGCAGCCACACTCAATTCTGCCTTCAAGTATTCTTAACCAGAAAACAAGTCACAAACAGCACCAATCACACTATTCACAGTATCTGCAAAGCAACTTATTAAAATAGAAAATGTGCAGTGCTACATGTGGCTAATTTAACCCAGAGAACACAGTGTAGAACCGGTAGTTCAGAGCATAGATAAACATTCTCAATATATACATTTGTGTGAAGTGAGACCGTTTAGATGAAACTTCAAAGAGAACATTGAATTTTTTTTTTTTTTTACCTCAAGAGGTAAAGAACTAACACTCAAATGTTTTTTTTTGTTTTGAGTTTTTTTATTGAGCTATGCAACATGTGAGTAAATCAATTAGGGGTGGGCGATATAGTCTAAAATTTATATTGCGATATATTTTGAACCATAGACGGTAGATGATATATATCACGGTATACTTTGGTATGTAACTTACAGCATAACAGTTTCTTAATGGTTACCATAGCATAAAGTCAATATGTACAACAGTCATCGTTCGGAGGTTATATTGGACTCTCAAATTCACACAGAAGTAAACTGGTAAGCTGCATTTGTGTCAGGCAGTAGCTGTTCAATTTATAGGCTCTTACAGTTTCGTTGTAAGAATGAAAAGGTACTATCAATAAGGTGAAGCTACAGGTCAATATTTTTTCACATGGTTGTGGAAACGCAATGAGCCTATCACGGTATGGTGATATGACCCAAAATCTCTATCATTGGCAAAATTCATATTGCATACGGTATATATCGTCTATATTGCCCACCCCTAAAATCAATACATATTGACGTTCTTCACCTGTTCTCGGCGATTTCCACAACCCCGTAGGTGTGTATTGTACCCAATGGGCCCTACTGGAACCAATTATTTCCCTTATATGGTGCATTTCCACTCTGGGGTAAAACTCCGGTGTTAGGGGTCAAGCCTGGGATTTGACCTCTTTTTAGTGTGGTATTATGGGGGAACTTACCACTGAATCCTTTTACTCTGGAAATAAAACTTACTTGGGTGCAAGCACATTGGATGAAACACAAACACACACACACACACACATAATTTCAAGAGTCTCAGCTGTATCAGAATCCTCTCTCTCACCTGTCGGAAGTAGATCATCCAGTCAGGCTTGCACTGGGAGACCATGTCGTAGGGGGTTACTAGATACACCAAGTGCAAGAAGCTATTAAGTAGCAAGCCCTCCAGGCCTTTTGACAGGTCTCTGTACAAGACATCGCAGTAAGTCAGATCCACTGAGCCTTCAGACAAAAAACACAAGCAGAGATTTTAGTATGGGGAGGGTGATGAGTAGACATACTGCCCCCATGTGGAGAAAACTTGCAGTACAATTGATGTATAGTGGAGCACTTCATGTTTTCATGTTAATGGCAAGATTTAGGTAACATTAAGGTTCATCTTATTTTATCTAAAAATGTAAATGTAATAAAGCAATTGTAGTAATGCCTAAAAAAAAATTTTAACATGTAATGTCCAAGAATTTGGTAAGATACTCTTTGCCAGTGTGCAGAGACAGGCAACGCACCTT
>JAGFZM010001739.1:175137-194704 GCA_017657215.1 Limnothrissa miodon | reverse complement strand
AAGATACGCACCTTTAAAGCTATGGTAAGATACGCACCTTTAAAGCTTGCCCGTCCCAGTTTGGTAATGAGCAGAAGAGAGCCGTCATGGTCATCAGCAGTGATGAGACCTTTCTCCCGGAGAGCTTCCAGGGACTGGACCACCAGCTCAGATAAGCTTCGCTCAGGACTGACGTGAGAATGCTGGACACCCAGCAGTGCCCCGGACAAGAAATCCACCAGCTGATCCGAGGTCTGGGCTACCTGGCAGGAGAAGGCACAAGGGGAACAGCAGCTTAAATTAGCTATTTAAATGGCATAAGCAGGAACAGTATGAGAATTATGAAAATAAAAATATATATTCATATTTATTTGATTGATGAATAGATCATTTAAATAATTAGTAATAATTATCAATCAGTTTCTTGTTAATAATGTTTAAAAAAATAATGTTCATTAGTGAGTGATCAAAGCTGAAGCACGTTCAGGCTGCAAGAAACTGTGACTACTTAATTAAGTTTTAATTAGCGCAACATAATTGGCCTTTATTGTCCACAGCTCAATACATTTCCTTACATTCAATCCAATGAGGGACAAAATAAGACCCAGCAGTCCTTTGCCACCATCATGAAGGAGGTTGCTGTAGCACTTTTCCATTGGAGCACATAACAGCTTTTGTGCCTGAGAACATTGAGAAAATCATTCGGGTGAGGAGGACAGAGACAGCCACCACTGAATGGCAGCAGATGAATGCCTGACTATGTTAAATTTCATTACTATTGTAAAAACGTTTGCCCGTTACATAAGCAATGTGCTTTTTGCTTTCATTTGTTTAACTTGTGTCCATCACAACTGTAACAAAATTCTTCATCAGATGCCAACATGTAAAAAATAACTAATGTTACCACAATTTATTAACATTTCAGTTTTGGATAATGGCCAAAAGTCAAATGAAGCTGCTGCATTCGGAGCAGATGGCAGTATTTAATATGATCCTGTCCTTCTAGTAATGGCCATTGTCATGTGCTGTATGTAGAAGGTATTTACCATGATCCTGTCCTTCTAGTAATGGCCATTGACATGTGCTGTATGTAGAAGGTATTTACCATGATCCTGTCCTTCTCCTGCAGGACCAGAATGCTCTCTCCCTGGGAGTCAATACCAGCTCGTCCCGCTCGGCCCACCATCTGTTTGTACTGACTCCTCTTTAGGAAGTCCATGGCTATGTAGGGCGAACGCAGGATCACCCTGATAGAAGAAAGAAACATCACTCTTAAAACATTAGTAGAAGAAGAAGAATTATACTCTTTTTGATCCCGTGAGGGAAATTCAGTCTCTGCATTTATCCCAATCCATGAATTAGTGAAACACACTCAGCACACAGTATGAGGTACACACCAATCCCGGCGCAGTGAGCTGCCTGCACAACAGCGGCGCTCGGGGAGCAGTGAGGGGTTAGGTGCCTTGCTCAAGGGCACTTCAGCCGCTTTCCACTGGTCGGGGTTTGAACCGGAAACCCTTCAGTCACCAGTCCAAAGCGCTAACCGGTGGGCCACGGCTGCCCCCTCTCCCTGTCTCTTCCCCATGTAGTGCTGAAGCCCTGGCTGACCTGCGTGCTGGTAGGTTGATGCCGGCGGCCAGCGTAGAGGTGCAGGTGAGGAGGCAGAGCGTGCCAGACGAGTAGGCCTCCTCCAGCAGCCTACGCTCATCACTGGTCAGCCCGCTGTGGTGGTAGGCCAGGCCGTAGCGCACCGTCTTCTGCAGCACAGGACACACCACTCCGTTCCCACAGTCCTTCAGCTCCTTCAGTAGAGTGGCCTTCTCTGCCTCTTTGTGCTGTAAGAAGTCTCTGTGGAAGAAACATCACGACACGCACATTTATTTATTTATTTATTTTTTTTCAAAAGAAGTTATTTATTCACAGCAAAGTGGATAATGTTAGACCAATGACAGAGAAAATTCTTTGCTTGATCTACACCATCATGTTTACTAACCGTGCCAAATATTTGCAGATCATTCCAGCCAAATTCTCACAATTTTTCTTGGTTGGGCAGAAAAGCAAACAGGACTGCGATGGAATTACTTCTGTAACCAAGGCGACAATATGGTCTGGGTCCATTTTCTTCAGACTGCTGGAATACTGTCAAACCACAAGAATATCTCATTTGATTGGCATTCAGTTACATATCCACGCGTATGTGGGTGTGTGTTACATGATTGACATGATGTCTCACTACATGGCCAGCACAATCCAAAGATGCTAAATCCTACCTTATAATTCAAAAGACGGGAAAATTTTAGACACTGCTCTTCTTTAGAATCAACCTCGTAAATTGTGTCCTTTAATTTCACATATTCTTTCAATTCAACCTGAAAATAGAAGTTAATCATGGAGGCCTTAATTAACCCAGGAAAAAAACACAACACATGTACAGACTCAGCAGGAGCCTACTGGCAGCAGGACTAAATGATCACCTACCGGCCTGAAATCATTACTGTAGTTTTCAGCTCTTAAGAATTTCTGTAAGTCACCAACATTACCAAGTGTGGCACTCATTCCAATAATTTGTGTTGATCCTGTAAAGCCATCACATCACAATAACTTACTGTATGACAACAACATAAATCAGATCATCAACAGTCTTCGATTTAGTTAAACAATATCTGAGGTAATTACTTACTGCTAACGTGCAAAATTTTGGCCAAAGTCATCTCAAGAATTGCTCCCCTGCTTCCGTCCCCAAGCATATGAAGCTTGAAACAGACCACAGAAGTTGAGATCATAACCAATTCAATTCACTAAGAACTGGCAAAATATTACCACTAACAAGACGCCATTTACATGCTGCAAAAACAATAGTAGGTCAAAGTGGGACACACTGTGTGGAGTCACAAGGTAAGTTCATATAAAGTTAACAAATTCTAGTTCAATTACAACACATAACTAATTATACTATTTTAATAACTCTTCACAATGCTCAAGCTTATTCTCAGTTTCATTTCCTATGGTATCATTCAGTTTGACAGTTCACCATTTCAGTCTAGGTTGTACCAAATGTTTTAGGTATTCTTCAAACCTTCAGCACTCAGTGAGCTCATGAAACAGCACAACAATTTAAAATACGCAAAATACGCAATACTTTAATATCTTCACTACATTGAGCAAATAATAAAAAGAATTAGGTCACTTCCTGTTAGTTACCTCATCCACCACCACCAGACCAATATTATCCAGCCGACTGGTCTCGATTAGGGAGTTGACCAGGCTGTGACCTTTCTCAATAGTTGCAATGTACAGAGATTTGTTTTGTCTTCTCTTAATGGGTGGAAACTTTCCTTTGCTCCCAGCATATTCTTCTACCAAGAACTCCAACTCAACACCAAAGCTTGCTAGCCCACGCACCTACAGAGAGATACAAATCAAGTGCATATGTCATCTTAAACAGAGTGAAAAACTACAAGGATTCATGTGGTTAGTACCAGTATACATATCAGATGAATAAATAAAAAAATATATATCCCTCTGGCCAAGTCACAAAAAAGGTTAGTAATATTATCACTTAACTCTATAGCCTCTTTACCATGTAATGTACTAAATCATTTTTAAGGGTAAACTGTTAACAGCCATTCACATACTTTCTCTTGCACCAATGATACATATGGCAAAATGAGCATGGCATCTTTTTTCCTACAAAGGATCTCCTTGAGAATGAGAATTTCTGCCACAAGTGTCTTTCCACCGCTGGTAGGAAGAGAGTAAATCAGGTTTCTCCTCTGCTGAACACTCTCCAAAGTCAAACACATCTTCTGCCACTCTGAAAAGGAAAAATAGACCACATATGTTCTGAGAGATACATATTTGACCTTAAAGGACTGTAAAGAATTCGAAAGACTGACAGGAACATGGTCAAAACTAGAAGCCTGTGTTACAGAATATTTTCTTTACCATATAAATCCTGTATGCCTTTGAGTCGGCTGATGAGGTCTTTCACTTTTGAGGGGAGGCCAAAGAATGGTCCGATGTCTGTTTCCGTGGAAATTGACTGCATGGTCTGCATGGCAACATTTATTTCTTTAGTCACCAGGATCTCTTTTTGCTGCTGAGCCAATTTTGCAACACTGGGGGAAGCTGTGGCTGCATTTTCAAGCATAGCTCTTTTCATAGCATTTGCCATACTCCTCCTGACCTTGGGTTTTGTACCTTCTGCATTAGTCAGGCCATCAGGTCTACCGTCTTCCCTCTGTTTTTTTACAAGAGGCGTGGAAGTGTGCCCACCATCTGAAGGCTTTCCCTTTTTTGCATTCTCATGCGCCTTTTCCTGAAATTCTACTTGTGAACCAGGGAAATCCTGAAATAAATCATCCTTTAAGCAATCCACTAAAAGGGAGTCAGTAAGGCCTCCGACATTTACATCAGTTGTAAATGTCGGAGTGTGATCAGGAAAGGGGCCTTTACTAGTTTGTTTTGCATAGACTTCTTCATGCTGTGTCACGTATTGCTCTGCATTATCAAGCTTGGCCAGGAAAGAAGAGTCTCCAAGAATGCTGTCGTACCCAGGGAATAGATCCTCATTGTCACTGCAACACTGAAAGATACAACATAGCTTACATAAAACAATGTAATAAAAGATCAATTTCCAATAAAAGAACAATTTTCTACACTGTTCTTGTACTACACATTTTTCAATTAATTCTACACAGAGGAAGCCAACATAGCATGCAGTGTTGTACAGTCAGCAAGTTGTGTACGTACTACTGTCAAGAGCCTTATGGCAAAATAAGGCCATAGTTTACAATGCATATCTTACTTCCAACGGGTTGCCATCAGGAGTGACTTCGAGATTATGTTCTGTTTTGGCAGCGGTAACCGCAATCTGTCCATCAAGGGTCGAACTTGTTTTTTTCCTGACAGGAGTTAGACTACTCCTTGAACCATCCCTCGATCTTTTCCTTGCGGATCCACGTTTAACATTGATAAGAACTTCCGTATTGTTAATCATGATGCAGTTTTTATTCTGGAGCTGGTTAGGTTAACATAATTTAACGGTCATTTATTCAGCTCGGTTACAACGATCTCCAATTAATGCGAAGTTGATATCCTATTCACGACATTGCTATAATTCATTCGTGTACGTTCAAAAAACAAAATACATTTTACTTCCTGAAAAACAGAATGCAAGCCGATAGTCTCAAAAATTTCATGAATACTACAAAATGAAAATTTCGGGAAGTGTTTACATCTCTGGAAAATTTCGAAATAATCAAGCATGACACAAGCCAATCAAATACAAGATCCCATGTCCTTCTTTAATGCGGTTCGTAGAACCATCAACCAGGTGGAACTATAGTTTGGGAGTCGACTTTAGCAACAGAGACGAGACGGTTGGGATTTTTTAGTTAATTTTGTTCTTTATTGCAAAATGTTCCGGTATCCACGACGGTAACGTTCATTAAAGTGTACTCAATGTTACACTATTATTGCTTATATTACTATTGCAATTTAATAAATTATTCAGGTTATCCACAAACGTGCAAAAAACTGCGTAATAAAATAACTCTACTTGACAGTGTACACGTAGTGCATTAAATGAAAGGGCATTAAATGGGGTCGACTAGTATTTTGTGATCTTTCATATTTATTATTTCCTTTACCAGAGAACTTTTGCCTTTACTGTCAACGGGTCAGACTTTTATACTGGCACGTACAGGAAGTATAATTTTCGAAGTGTTCTCGACGTCGGGTCAAGCTGACAACTTTGTGCTTGAATGCTTGTCAAAATGCTTGCTCTTCGGACTTGCCGAACGCTTTTTCAAAACATTTCACAAACGGGAGCTAAACGTCACATAGCAGGTAATTACTCGGGGAAATTGCTGCTAACATTAAATATTTTTCTGGTCCCCTTGGCTGTGCGGGGGTATTTCCTTGCTAGCGCTTATGGTGTGGTAGGACAGTCAATGTAAAGGACAATGTTTATTATTTGAGTGCATTTGCTGCACATGTGCACCAAATGCGCTTAAATATTAATTTTGGCTCATACATGAAATATAATTCATAGTTAAGCAATTTGTTGATATGGCTATGTGTAACGTGTCTAGTGCAATTGTCTAGCCTTACAAGATTGGTATTGCCTTGCTGGCCAGGCAGGTACGACTTCTATCAAGATAATTAACGTTCTGAATTAATCGTTTATGTTTTAATTTGTTACAGAGCAAGCCGGTCGAAGTGTATCAGTTGCTGCTGATGAAGCCCATAAAGACATGGTAAATAGGCCTATTTGTCACCTAACGTTGATATAAACCACTTTCGCAGTGGCACAGTGATTGAGCAACGTTAATTGAAATGCATGTTTTATTTGTGTTGGTACTGATTTGTGTGGTTACCTATGTGTATTACTCTAGCCCATTCAAATGGAAAACCCATTCAAGGAGCCAAAGAAAGGATGCATTCTGTGCAGTAACAACATAAAAGTAGATTTCAAAAACATTCAGGTTTGTCTTATTTGTCCATTTTGTGATTTGTTCACTGTGCATGCCTTTCTTCTAAAGTCAGTACCTTACAAGGAACATTTTTTTTTGTGCAGTTGCTCTCTCAATTCATATCACCACATACGGGGCGAATTTATGGAAGACACATAACAAGTAAGTTCATTGAAGGCTTATCTGGGCTCAATCAAAGCTGCTATGGATACTATACTGTATGGAATGGCATATACAAGAGGCTGATTTCAGACACATTCAGACGGAACCTCCTCTAATGTGTAGATTACAGCCACTGCAATAAATACAAAAATCTTATTTTTTAAAATGTCACTTTTTTTATTTCCAGAATTGTGCGGGAGGAGACAAAAGGAGATATCCAAAGCCATAAAGAGGGCACATGCAATGGGTAAGAGATTATATTTCATATACTCAATGACGGGATTCATGTATGGGATTAGTGCTAGCCTGCCTTATTCCTCTACATACATCTCCTCATTGAGTTGACAGCTGTTAGTGTTCATGTTTTGGAGTTTGTTGTTATTTCTCTTCATATTTGACCAAAGGCCCTCTTTCTTTGTTAAGGCTTTATGTCAGTGACGTTGAAAGATCCTCAGTTTATGAAGGACCCCAACATCTGTGACATCAAACATCTGGAATAAAATTAAACAGAGAAATTCCAAGCCACTCATCATGCTCATCATGCTGTAAAAGATGTTCATTATGTTTAAAAAGCTTTTGTTTTTGTTCAAACAGTAAAGATATCATATCCAGGTCACCCATCTTTTTATAACTCCTAATTGTTGAAATGTACATTAAATTATATTACATGATTTATTATATTGTCTGCATCATGCTGTTTCTTTTATTAAAGTGCCTGTTGTCTAGCCTGATTTGATCAGCCGCTTTCACTTTGTTTTACTTCATGCAAAGCGTCTGAGAACCAGCCATAGGCATTCGTTTTCATGACGGTGGGCGGGATACTTTCTGCTTCAACCAATGGCTACTGGTTGGTCGTGACGTATGCTATTTCAGATTGGGCGCTAGAGTTCAACGTCATCGCCTTTAGCCCCCAATGAACAACTCATGATCATTTAGTTCAATTGGTCTTTTAGTTCAGTATCTGTTAAATAAGAAATCCTATGGTCCCCAATTTACATGAATTGATACATACAAGATTTCTCCTTTAACCACAGAGTTTTTGTCTTAATTACTATATAACTATACTATATATATATATACTATATATTACTATATACTATAATTACTACACAAAGCGCTTAACACAAGAGGCCCAATGAGCAACAAGGGCAAGGAAAAACTCCCTAGCAGCGTTTTTTGTTTTTACTTGTTATGGTAGAGGAAGAAACCTTGGGCAGTTCTGACGGCTCAAGGGGCTAACCCAACTTCCTAGGGCAGGTTTTCAGTCTCTCAGATGGTGAGTAGTCCACTATTATTCCATTAGATACACATTACAAGAAAATTTTGGTAAAATAATTACTATCAGCCTTTACTCCACCCTACTGAAAATGGCAGTTTCCAGTGCATACATTTGCATTTATGCATTTAGCAGACGCTTTTATCCAAAGCGACTTACAAAAAGAGAATAACAATCAAGCTACATAGCAGAAACCTTAAAGAGCATAGTGCTAGGGAATAGTGCTTCAGTTCAATTTAGTGCTAGTGCATGTGGGCTTGTTGGCAAACAAAATTATGGTTATAGTTTTGAGGAGTTATGGTGAATGACAATGTGTTAATGACATTGAATAATGATCTTATGCGGCGAGAAGTAAAAATTTTTTTAATAACACCTGCCCTGCTACTTTTTTAAAATGTCTGCCATGAAATGGGCACATTCAGGAAAGGGTTTATGAGTACTAATGTTAAACTCTGATAGTGTCTGCTGTAATACATTTCACTCCATTCTAATGGGTGACAACTTTGAATTGAACTGAATGGGTGCAATAGGAAGCATTTCATCACAGAGTTTTAAAATTCTTCCACCCCACGTGCACACTACACAGCTCTGTCACCACATGCTGGATGGACAGTACACCTACAAGCTCCTAAGAACAATTTTTTTTGTGATTACCTGAGAGAAAACAATATGGTCTAGATTTACTGACAATTTTCATGTATGCATTTAACCTGTATTCACTGAGAATGCTCAACACCAAATAACCCTACAGAAGTTGCACCCTATATATGCTCAGCAAAGAACCAAACTTCTTTTTAAGTAATAATTACAGTTATCTGATTCTTAATATTACTGACAAATTGATAAATCATCTAAGAGATCCTGATAGAAAATAGATAATTTGTTCTTGGAAAGTTTGTACCTATTAGAGAGGAGATAAAAGGTAGTTCTGTGGGGAGTGAGATGAAAGGCACTTGGGCCCAGGTGCAAAGTGTACAAGAGAAGAGTTTACATACAAGAGGAAGCGAAGGGACTATGAATGAGCACATGATGGACAGGAATAGACACATACTGTAGATATTAAGTTTCAACTACTGGCTGCAAATAAACAATTGAAAAAAAAGAAAGGGACTGTATCACATCACACTGCAACATTGCACGGTAACTTCCAGGGATACTGTGCATTTAAACTATTTAACTTTAATACTTAATATTAACTTTAATAATTATTATAATTAGAACAACATGCTGCAAGTAATCTGCATGTCTGTAGGATGGAATAGGCTACATGTAATGTACTTCCCTTTTGAATCTGTATTAATAATTCACAACTTAGACCAAACCCAGACCTGAACTTAATGTATTTTAGACCTACCACCCTATATTTCACTTTTTATTCATTCATCTTTTTATTCATTTATCATATTTTTCAGACTTTTTAAGACTTTGGAAGTCCTGCATATCAAACAATAGGAATATAACAATAAAAAATGACTAGTGTAAGTTAATGTAAATGTTTTTATAACTAATGTAGTAAGTTGCTACAGTTCAGTGAGATGTCAAAGAGAAATACACAAAATAATAGCAAAATTAAAAATATTTCATTTTTTTAATTAAATAGTGCAAAAACAGCAGCTGTTAAATTAAGTATTCTTACATTAAAACGGTATAAACAAATCCACATATAAATAATTTGCTTTTTGGGCAATTGTTTGGTTAGATGCAAAATAATTCACAAATAAGTAGAATCTAAGCAGCCTATTGTTTGATTTGGCATGACCCCAGTATGGCCCCTCTTCTGACAGGCACTGAAATCAGTTCTGGGAGCTGGCAGCCTCTGCTTCGGCCCCCGCCTCAGGCTCTTTGTTCTTCAAGGCAGGAGTGAGTTCGATGGGCACCACCCTCTCTCTGCTCTCTGGCAGGGCTTTGTTGGGAGCTGTTATTTGTAGTTTGCCCTCAGAGAGAGAGCAGGTCACTTCCTCTGGGCTCACTCCTTCAGGCAGGTTGAACTCTTGCCTGAACTCCTCACACTTGTACGAGTAGGAGCCCTTTCCGTCATCCTGTTTCTTTTCTGTCTTGCCGCTGACCCGTAGTTTCCTGCCCACCTGTTTGACAGTGAGCTCCTCTGGGGCAAAGTCTTTGGTCTCGAGCGTCACCGCGAACGGCCCCCCTTCCTTGCCCATGCGAAATGTGATCGGCTTGAATGCGGTCAGTGTAAGGCCCTGGTCAATGTCACTGAAGATCTTTTGATGGAGGCGCTCCATGAACTCCAGGTTGTGCTTCATTTCTTGCATGTGCCTTATCATCTCCTGTTCCATCTGGACGAACAGAGGCCTGGTCTCCGGCCACAGGCTGCGCACTGGCCAGTGGAAGTCCATGAATGGGCTGAGAGTAGGCTGGAATGCGCTGGGGCAAAGCATCTTGAGGAGTCCGCTCTGTCTAGTGTGTCGATGTTTGGTTGTGTTTGGTCTCTGGTTGCTTCTGTCCCAGGCAACCAGCACCGGGCTCTTTTTATACTGCGCCATGGAAAGTTCCAGTGACATTCCAGTGACGTCTTAGAACAGTTCCTCAGGCTGTGACAGGCTCTGCTGGGATGTCATGGCTGCAGGTGCTGTCATACACCAAAACAAGCCAGCTGTTATTTTGCCGCCTGGCTGCTAAATGCCACTGTAGTAGACATCATTCTTCTATTTAAAGTGACCCGCTTAACAGTCAGGCAGTCTACAGCTAAGTTTATGTTTATGCTATTGTGCTGTTGTAGGGCAAAATGCTAAACATATTACATGATAGGATACTTTTTTAAGTAATAGGTTTCTGTTTATATGATTAATGCCTTTACATTTCTGCTTATGTGATTAAACCACAATGACACAAAGGCCTAAAACAATGAAGGCCATATTGATGTAGCTGCTGAATTGCATTTCCCGAATCAATCACGAGTCAGTGAGAAGGCTACGGTATAGTTACTCATCATAGTGTCGGTAGTAAATCAAAAGTTTTATAAAGAGGTTGTGCTATTTTCCTGTAAGGGAAACTACTAACTGTGACATGATAAGGGCTGTAGTCAAAACTATGTTTGAAATACCCTTCTGAAAATAGCCATTGCATTCATGCAATGTCATTATGATAAATTGATAAGATCAAATAAAAATAGATTAGATGCCTCATCAAGGCTACAGCTTACAGTCTTTATTTTAGTTACTGCATGATGAAACACTATACTGTACAATCAGCACAGGGCAAAACCTAGACCAGAGATATTTTACAGAGGGTGTGCCAGAATTTCACATGGGAATTCAATTCATTTACATTCATACAGTGCACAACGCCTACAGTATATTTGCTGGTCCTATTTAATGTGGACAGTAAAATGGGAATAACATTGATTCCCACTAGTCTCTTGGCTTGTAAAATATGGAAAACCCCAAGTAACAAACCAGCAGCCAAAGAACAGAAATTATATGATTATATTATATTTTTATTTATTTTTATTGAATAATAACATTTGATTCAGACATTAGGCAATACTCAGAAATAAATAAAGTAGGTCAAATGAAGAGTCTTCATAAGAGTCATCTTTTGTTTTGAATGAATGGTAGGCCTATTATGTACTGGTTAGCTTTGTTTTAAAAGGCTTTAAAAGACAGAATATGCTTGTAAATATTCACATACAGTAAGCCTAGCCTACAGATCTCCTATATGAGGTATTTGATATGGAAGTAGTGAGAAAAGCTTTTCCTACATGCACAAGTATGTTTTCTGTAAACTCCAAAAATGAAGAGACCACAACAGGTGGTCAAGGTGCTCAGGATTGAGATCACAAAATGTGTATTCTAAGACAATGTCCTTATCTTTATAAAATACGCTTCTTTAACTTTATTTGTAATGATTATTTAGATAGTACACATCATCTTATTCTCCTTTTCTTCAGCTTACGGGTGCAGTATGTAGGCTACTCTAGGCCTAACACTGGCATTGGTAGCTCTGTTCTTATTCCTTACTCACTACGCTAGCCTAAGGCTGTATCTAAAGCATACCAGAGACAACATTTGGAGCATGGATCAAAATCTTTTTTGTAACAGGCCACAAATTTAAAAAGTATTATTGTTAATAGAGGATAGACACGTGCCACGCAAATCAGTGACAGCTAAATTTGAAGGCAAAGTAGACCCTGGGTTGGCCTGTGGGACACTTGACGGTGCTGACGTCATTTAAGACAAATCCACGCGGTAGTGTCACTGGCGTAGCTTGAACCTGTTTTCTCAGGTGAAAATGGTTCCTCCAGTAGCGGTATCTCCACTCATCAAGGTAAACTATATTCTTCCATCAGTCTTTCAGTCTAGCATTATTTTACGGCTAGCATGCAGGCTAAGTATTGCTGCATAAACGGAGAGCTGAATTCAGTTAATTTTGTTCCAGTTACTGCACGCTAGCAGCTAGCCTTTTAGCAGCTAGCTACGTAGGCAGCATTAGTGTAGTAGTTATCACACTTTTCAAGGTTATCAGTCAGGCTTTCTTTAGATAGAATTCGTTAACTGTTTTAGTTGGAGAGGTGTTCGTGTTTTGCACGTTTCAGTGTTGCATAGCATTTGTACACAAGCAGTACATGAAGCAAGCTAGTTGATTCCTCAGCTAGTCAACGTTAGCAAGGAAGCTGGAATTGAAGGTCAGGAGATAATCAACAGATTAGAATTGAAGCGTCGTTGTTTTTGAACCTTTGTTTTCAAGTGCAAGAACTGATATTGACGTAGTACATTTTTGAAGGGGTTTCTATTAACTGCCAATTTCAAGGGGTATTGTTATAGATAAGTTGCAGAAATCTGCAGAAACTTTCACATCCTGACCTTTCTCTGTACTGTTTTTACAGACTGCAAGGTGGTCTGCCTTGCTCTTTGGAATCGTATATGGTAAACAAAGATATGGTAAGTAGGCAATGTCCATTAATTGGTTATTTGGGGATATTATGACTCAAACTAATTTGAGAATCGTGCCTTGCGGTGGCATGGTTCACACAATCAGTCTGGCTAGTTTCATATCTCCAGTTTCTATGAGGTGGGATTAACAGACACGGACCAAAATGCCACCCATTTGGTGAAAGAGCAGAGAAGAGAGTGGGATACCGCCATAAAGGTATTCTAAATAAGTGGTGAAAGTGATGTTGAGTTCTGCTCTCCGTACATTTTCATGCCAGGGGATAGGCTAGTATATTCTGCCAATTAATGATGAATGTCATCTTGAATGTTGGGGCTCAGAACCGGTACCTGTCAGCTCTGACCAAATTATTATTTTATCGGATTATGTTTTAAAGTCGTTTTGCAGTCCAATGGGTGGCAATAATGCACTTGGCTTGCTTGCCAGCTAACAGCAACAACAATAAGAACAAGGAACTGCCTCAGAGCTTGTGCCCAGCTCCTTGTTTTATGCGCCACATGGAGCTATACTTGAAGATGGTGCATGCTAACATACTAAAACTAATCTGCGTGCTTTTGACCCTCAGGATTACTATTAGAGTTAATACTGCCTCCATCACGTTAGGGTAGTTTTGATTGATTCCCAACCTCAGGCGAACGGGAAGAAGTGAAAAATACTGTGGGACTGATGATGCATACTGTAGCAGGTCGGCATGTGTGAGAACCAGACTAGCATTAGAAGTAAAAGACTAGCATTAGAAGTAAAGCCTTAGTCAGTCAATTTCCTTGCTTTGTATACTTGAGAGAGTGAGGTCTTCATACTCATCTGTTATGAGTTTTACCACCATCTTACCCATGTTTGCCACGTCACTACCAAATTGGAAAAGTGTCCTGATGATGGCTTTCAACTGAGACCCAGTCTAAGTAATGCTGTGTGCCTCTGCCAACAGACTACCTGAAGCCCATTGCTGCAGAGGAGAGAAGGGTGGAGGAGGCGGAGAAGAAGCACAGAGAGGAGCAGGAACGCATTTACAAACAGCTTGCTGAAGGTATACACCGCTACGCTTTAACTTCTTGCCATCTTTGTGCTTACTTTGCTTTTTGTCTAGTTTTAAGAATCAGATTCTAATGATGGTCTTGTTTGTTTGTTTGTTTGTTTGTTTGTTTGTTTGTTTTTCTCCTGCCTAACAGCCAACTCGGACACCATTCTGAAATGAGTCATCATTGCACTAAACCTCTTTTTAAGTCAATAAAAATATAAACAAATATTCCCCTTGTTAGAAAGTGTTTCTTTGGCTTGATTTCTTTTTGCACTCAAGACCAGTGTATGTGGCAAAAGCATTGTGTGAGCGGTTTTAATGTTTTTGGCTGAATAACTCCCCCCTGGTTTGCTCATGCTGCTTCCATCATCTGAGTATCTTCAGCTACATATTCTAATACTTTGGAATTCTGTCTTCTAGAAGGAAATTAACTCTCATGGGGTAGCTTCCCCTTCCCACTGGTTTGTGTCATTTTTGTCCTTCATTGTTACTCCAGTGAAAGACTAGGCAGGGCTACCTTAGTGTAATCCATTCCTGGTTTAGAGTAAATCCCTGGATTCAGGTCACGGGGCAATACAAGAAAGTGCTGAGTAAGCTCTACCATCTCTTGACTTAAACAGGGTCGTCTTGAATTGTTGAGTAAATACTGCTAAATCATCATCAAGTTTTCGATTACTATACAATTTGACCTGTGCATGAGTTTTGGACATCTTGTCCATGTTAAATTTAATTTTGCCATACATAATTTTATCATTTGTGTTTCTGTTTTTTTTTTTGTATGTTTGTTTCCTATCATTCCATTCAAAATAAATACATCCAACCCCCCATAATGACCCTGACCTAGGTATGGATGTTTAGAAGCTGCAAGTTGTGTCTGGTAAGAGGCTTTATGTATGAGTGATTCACTGGTTGTGAAATGCACGCTCCACAAGCTAAGTCTAGAAGCTGCTAGACACATTGTCTGTAGATTGATGACTTCAAGACCATACTAAATTTCTTTAATACTTCTTTTCCTCTGGTCCAGCAGTATCAACACAGTGCTTTTACAGCAGCATCCAGCTTTGCCAAGGTTGTATGAAATGGTGAATAAGCATAACATTTTAAAAAAATTCACATGCTTTATTGGTGCCATTGTTTGCAGTTATCTAACACAAGTACAAAATATGTAGTAATATAGTCATGGTAGACGATAACCTTTAGAAGCAGGGCTTTCTTACAACTTAATGAGTCAGAAAAAGTGGATATCATTCCCATCATAAAAAGTCTCAAATTAATATGTCATCATTATGGGCTTTCTATTTTGTGTATCGAATTGCACATTAACAAAGCAGCCGCAATACTTTAGCCACTGATTTCCATACTATTGAAAAATGCACATGCTTATGTTTACTCCCTAGCAATACTTTAGCGTATATCACACATGGTATTCAGTACATAACAATGTACATTCATGAAGACAATGTGTGTAGTCTGACTTTTTTTCATAAAATGAAAGGATGGTAAATATATTCACAGAGATATTGTGATAATTCTAGCATTTGTGTCGTCTTGGGTAAGAAAAATGTTTTACTTCTTTAACTTAACAATTCCACAAAGAGGCATCTGAAGAATATTTGTCTTATGGTGGTCTTATCTGACTAAAGCTAACAAATAACCAGGTCTGTATCAAGGCCACTGGCATTAATATCTTCTTTCTCTGCGGATTCCCCTGTAACATAAAATTTGATCTTCTGGGTATCTAGGGATGTTTTGGTCATTAACAGTTGTTTGCCAGATTTGTTTGCCTTGAGCTTCAATATTTTATCAGATTTTTTGTCCCCACCAACAATGAAAGATTTTTTTTTTTAAGCCAGAATTCATGTGTTCATGTTGCCATATGTTTATATTTACAGTAATGTTTCCAGTTAGCTTTAAATCCAAAATGATTTCTGAAAACTAAGGTGGTCAGAACTCAATTCCCAGTTATCCCTACATCATAATACAGACATTATAACATATCTGACTGGACAATCAACAGCATTTCACTAACTCTACATAAAAATATAATTTAAACAAATCAAAAAATAAAATACAAATACCCTTCATGTAGTTTTCTGGGATTGGTCCTGGTTGAACTGTAAATATACACATAAACTCACTGAGGGTATGAAAACTGGCAGTGATCTTTTGTTAACTGGAAAAAGACACCAGATGTTTGTATGGTCTATCTTAATATACCCACTTTGTAATACAAATCCGAAAGATGCTATACTTGAATGTATTTGAACTTAGAAGATTTTTAAATGGCCTGGGATTTGTGTGGGGGAAATAATCAACCAGTGACTCCAGGAACACTGAGTTTACGATGCAAATGGGAAACAAACACAATACTGGTCATGTTACTCTAACAGGTCAGTGGGCTCAGTGTCCCAGATGCAGGTGCTGGTACTACTACCACCAGGTAGTGTCCATGTGGGAGTGGATGGATGTTCTGGCATCAAGGTTTATTGGCTTCACTTAATTGCATTACCAACGTACAGCTTATTTCACCTGTTTTCTCCTCACAAAGAGGGGCGCACACTGCTCTATTCCCCCAATGACTTGTCAGACTAGATATGATGGTACAGTCTTGCGGAGGGTCCTGTTCTACTCCCTGGTTCCACCTCTAGCATATGGAGCATGTCTTGGACCCACCTCCACCTGGGTTGTTGCCAGCTGTGTTTGAAGAAGAGTTATGTCAGCCATGCCTGTAGCTAATGCGCAATAAAACTTTTCATAAATCAAGGAATTGAGGAATTGAGGCATTTTTTTACGGTGTAAAAAATGTAGTGAAATTATGGATGTTGTCTAGAGATATCTCAAAGACATAGGCCTGATGGAACGATGGAGTCACTTACGGTGTGATGCTTTGATTTTGTTAGTCTAATTCTCTGTTCTGTGCAGGAAGTGTGTGTGCACATTTAGGAATATGTGGAATGTGTGTGCACGGTTATGGAATATGTGGAATATTACGCTGAAGAATTAGAAGAATCAGACAAATTAATTGAATGATGCCAGCTCAGGTGACATCAGGCCCTGCTTACCTTTAGCTGCGGCAGCTTCCTCTTTGGCCTTTTTGGCGTCCTCGATTACCTTAATTGAAGCTTCATATTCCTCTTTCTTTGCATTCCACTCTTTCCTGTTGTTCAGAATACCATCCAACATCGGCGTTATAGTCGGATGAAAGCGAGAGAACTCCTAGTGGATAAAATAATAAAAAGCAATGTATGTAGAAAGTTCTGCTGACCCTCTAAAATGATCTGCTTCATTGCTCTGTGTTGAGTTCTGACCCAAACATTTTACACAAATTAAGTTAATGAGGTCAATGATCTTACTACCCAGAACTATCCCATGTTCAATCAGCTGTAAGGGAACAGGCTATGATTCCTTTGTAGTCCCCACAAAAATTGCAGAGTAGTAACTCTACCTTATACACAAAGGTGCAGACAAAGTCGATGAAACCACACTGCAGTTTGGGTAAGTCCGCTGACTTATTTCTGTCCATCATGGGCTTTGAATAGAAAGAGGACGTTATAACAACAGGAATGAAAAATAATCAGTTGATTGACCCTGACATATAAAGGTTAACTGCATGTGACTGATCCTGACAAAGACAAGGTTAACTGCATGTGTACTCACAATGGGTTGCTGCTCCAGCACTGTTCTTTCAAGGTCACCTTGCTCCCAAAACTCTTCGGCTACATTGAGAGCCACCTGATGAAGGCACATGCAAGTGTGATTTTGGCAGGAAAAGAACAGCCTGTTGTGTATGCGTAACTGTATCATCACTTAGACCTATACTTGCTGCATTAAGATATACTAAATGAGTAAGTATGGAAAGTTTGAATATGGCAGAAAAATAACAGCTTGTTGCATAGGCAGAAGTGCAATATTGTTTAGGCCTATAGTGCAGGCAGAGTAGCAGTCTCCGTCCGAGACTGACCTACTCAGAAGGCAAATGTATGTTCTCTGTAAAGAAGCATTAGTAGGTGCGATTGGGCCTTTACACAGCACAGTGTGTCTTAAGTGTAATGTTAGTAAGGCTTAACTGTTTGCAACCTTCCTCACAAATAAATAAATAAATAATTAAAAAATCAGCCATATAATAGGATTAATCTAGACAATCTAATCTTATCCTTAGTTATATCATTTGAACATCATAGTGTTAATTTACCTTGCTTTGAACTTCCCATGGTTTGGTGATGGCTGAAAGATCACAGGCAGTCATCATCATGGCCCTACACATGAAGGAAATGGACAAAAAAAGGTGTTTGTCTTGAGTTCAAACACACTGAAGTCATTGGATGGTAGCAAATTTGCAAATGAGCAAATTTGTGGTAATAAGTGTCACTAAGGCGTACTCACATTACAATTTCTTTCCTTGTCGTCTCCAAGGACATAAAATCTACCCATTTTTTCTCATCTTCATATGTGTGTGATAAATCCACTATCTTCTGGAACATTGTCCTCTTTCTAATGTGCAGATAAAAGTTGTTGTGATAAATAGGATGATATTTGCTTTTCATTGATATACTTACACCAACATATTGTTTTACGACAAAGGTTAATAAGCACACAGCTTACTTAAAATACAGTGCCAGGTCGGTAGCTATAATGGCAATATCAATGAGATGGAAGACGTGTTCTGTCTGTCTTCTGTTGAGGTTTTGGAAAATATTTAAGGTCTTGAAAGAGAAAAAGAAGTCCATTAATAGTAGTGCAAAAACAGCTTAACACAGAACAAGTCAACAGACAGACTCATTTCTGAGAAGCACATGTGTTAGTACCTCATCTGCAAGCAGGAATTTGCCAAACTCTAAATGATGCCTCTCCAGAATGGAGGATCCATGAAGCTTAGCAAGTGGATTGCCAGATCTACAAATGAGAGAGAGATCATTTAAATATTTATATCAGCCGTGACCTACGGGTTAGGACTGTGGACTTGAAATCGAATGGTTGCTGGTAAGATCCCTTGAGCAAGACACCTAATGCCCATCACTGTAATTCACTAATTAACGATTGAGATAAATGCAGACCAAATTTCATTTAGTCCATATGTGTATTTTCATAAAATATATTACACTGTAAAATAATTAAACAGTTCAATTTTTAGTTCAAGTTAAGGTTTTTGTTGCAAATATAATTTAGTGCAGTTGCTTTTGCAAAGTGTGATAACTATCTCCAATCTCTTCAGTGACCATAGATGATGAATACAAAGTAAAACAGAGCTCGGGTTTATTTACTTACTTGACCTGGTACAGGTTATTGGTGCCCCTGTGGTCTATGTCATGTAGGAAGCCAGCTGTGAGCATTGCCATCGTCTCCAAGTCAGTGTAGTAGCGTTTCAACATCCCTGTCTGTCATCACATAAAGTCAGCAACCTCTTAGTACAGTGGTAATCTTCAAGTTAAAATCCCAAAGGCTTTTATAGTGTAAATACAGATGATAATTCAGTTAGGAAATACTGCTTGACTTTTTGTTTTTTACCGTTAAAAGAGTAAACATGGTCTGTCCCACATTGAATCCATGGCGCCAGTTGTGGTAGGTGATTCTTCTGTAGCCTTTGCTGAGCGAGTACATAAACCGTACTAAAGCCTGCCCGATCAGACACAGTATGAATGGTTTATTTCGCTTTACTTTACCATGTTCATTTAACCAGCAATGGCATCAGATACTAACCTCTTGAGGAATCTGGAACTTCTTGACAACTCCGATTTCATAGTACAT
>JAGFZM010001739.1:163808-175127 GCA_017657215.1 Limnothrissa miodon | reverse complement strand
AAAGGAGCTGGTATGGTAATGATGACCACCAATGATGACCATGGCTTTCTTTGAAGACTGACCAGTTTGTCAGTTTATCAGTTTCCAACTTCAACTTACTTCAAGTCTTGTACTTTGCCGACTTTGTCTATGTATCGTGCAATAATGTACTTATTTATTATATTTCTTATATTATCATATAGTCAGTTGCACTTTGAACTGCCTCCTTTGTGTATGAAATGCGCTATATAAATGAACTTGCCTTGCCTTGCCTTTAATAAGGTGCAGGATTTGCACTGGCAATGTTTTTACACTGATTTCATGACATCATGAGATCATTGCACCTTTCTGCATTTTTTCCCACACCACTCTTCATATTTCACAACCTACCTGTACTGAAACACAACTGGTGTTTTCTGTAGAATTTGTTTTTGTGAAATGTATGTATAGATGGATGTCTATATTCACCTTCATTACCATCTGGATAAATAAAGTACCTCTAGCTATATATCTATTTTATCTATCTATCAGTAAATGCTGTTAAAGTCAATGAACGCCAGTGGTACCTCTATCTGTGTAACTCTTTTATCTATCTATCTATCTATCTATCAATGCTGTGCAAGTCAGTGAACGCTATAGTGGATGAGTACCAGGATTTGTCGAAGTTCATCCTCGTCACAGTCCTCAGGCTCTCGCCCAAAATATTCTCTTGTTTTCTAGGTAGATTGGAAACAGAACAGATAGAGAACAGATGCAGTCAGAAATTGATTTGAAGTCTTGTTGGGGGTGAATATAAGGATGTTATTTCTGCTGTTTTCTCACCAGGATATCCTGGATTTCATCATTCCGGCACTTGACATGATACAGGACCATGTCTTGAGCAATGTCTTTCCTGTTCTCTAGTCTATTCATCTTGTCGTAGGTGTCTGGGTTAAGAACTGACCAGCCAAGGAACTGTGTCAAGGCCTGTGGAAAAGCCAGACAGTTAGCCTGTGAAATGCATGTGATGTGCATGATAGCATCCTTGTAGAGTCAGGGTGCTTTCACACTGGGTCCGTTTAACTGGACCGAACCCGAGTCCGGTTACTCCCCCAGACCCCTGCCACAGTTGGTCTCTGTTCACATTACACGTTTGTCTCCGCACCCTGGTCCGTTTATGTCATAAGCAGACACATGCTTCCAGAATATCTTGCGTCAAAACGATGATAGAAAGTAAAGATTCTTTACATTCTTTAGAATGTTTGCTTAGCAACCTACTTCAGCGTTCTAGTGAACCGTACCCCAGACCACCTCTTTCAGGCGGACTCGGGTCCGGTCCCAGGTCCGCACCCAGGTTCGGTACGGTTGCGTTCACATTATCAAAAACAACCGAACCATCGGACCAAACGAACCCGGTTCCGGTCCAAGGGACCTAGTGTGAACGCACCCTCAGAGAAGGTGTGCATGTTACCTCCATGAGCTGTTCATCCTGCTCATCGAAGGGTTTGCCGTCCTTTCGATTATAGAAAGTGGCCACCCCCACTATTTCTTCCTTCTTGTTGACTATTGGCAAGGAGAGGACGTTCTTTATGGTCCAGCCGCTGCTGTCCAGTGGCTCACTCTGTAGAGAAAAGAGCAACTGTCACCACCAGTGACTGTATATGATGGGTATCTTTTTTATAGTCACAACAGATCTCTAGACCAGGGGTGGGCAAACTTTTTGACTCGTGGGCCACAGTGGGTTATAAAATTTAATAAAGGAGCCGTGCCAGGAGCAGATAGATGTAGTGTTTGTGTGAAATAATATAAATGACATGTAAAGGCCATTATATTTCACAGTTTTGGCCTTTAATAGGTGGTAAAGCATGGGTATGCAAGGCTTTTTTATTGCATTTAATGCAACAGTTTGCAGAAATTGCAGGGAAAATACTAAATAAAGGTTTGATAATGTTATTGAATATAATTTCAAAAGGTTTGGCGGGCCGGATTAAAAAGCCAAACGGGCCGTATATGGCCCCCGGGCCTTAGTTTGCCCATGCCTGCTCTAGACCCATGGAAATATTTCAGTTGAGTTGTGGTCCATTTTTAAACGCAAGTAACCTGTTTCTGTTGTGACATCAACATCATAATTACTTTATAACAATTTTCTTGTAGTTTCTCTTCAGGAACATATGAGGAATACATAGATTTATTGGTCACTCTGGGTTTATGATAGCAACTATAAAGAGGGTCTTGTACCTGAAACTGGAACATCTCCTCCACAGGGGCGTTCATGAGATTGCAAATCTGAAAGTGGGACAATGGATCATCATAATCATGAAGGCGAACTGACAACGAGAAAGATCTTTTTTGAGAAAGAAAAAGAAAAGATCACATACAAAACCAGTTTCGGCGACGTAAGTGGGCAGTCCACTGACTAAAGCCCAATGGTCAGCCGGAGGAGATCTGTAGATACAAATTGACAAAAAGAGAAAACGGTTTGCAAACTCTTTTATCACAATAAATTCAATGATAAATTGATATTTCTGAGTTGTTTAGGTTTCATCAAAAAGACTCATTGTACCTCTACAAGTTGATTGCAGAATGTAGCTATAACTTACGGAATGACTTTGATGTCTTCTTTTCCATGCAAAATATAATCAATGACTTTGTAGAAAATCACTTCCTGTTTAGGTGTAAATGAACCATGCAAGTGTGAACAACGTATTATTTGTTTTATTTCTGGGATTAAAAGACAGATTAAGATTAGGAATAGATGTTGCGAGTTCTCACCCTGCCATCCGGGGTCACAGGGCCAGAGTAAGGAGCCTGTTCTCCCATTAGAACCGGCCAGATGTCAAAGAACTCCTGTGGAGGAAGCACAGAAGCAGTGGGTGAGTGATGGATCATTTTTACACTGTAAGCAACTTCTCCTCTTAGATGTCACGTTCGGCTACTCTTCATCGTCACACTGGCTAATCACTGGGACTTAAAGGATAAATTAGAAGTGAATCAATCATTAGCCCTGAGGTTCAAGATCACTGAATACTGTATGTAGGAAAAAGAACCATAAAATTTGATGCACCACAAACTGAATAACAAAGCAGTAACTCCGAAATGGAACTAAATGTAAGTTACTGTGTTCCATTAACTTAGTGTTAATTTTTTCCACTGCACTTGGTAACCTTAAACGATAGAGCTACAAAGTGATTTGCACTAAATTTCTTCTTTAACAACAACCTGATGAACTTACTACCTTTCTCCAAATTTAGTTTTGCCTACAGCAGACCTATGGGAGGAGGACATTTTCCCCTTCTACTCAGTCAAATGTCAAACCTGTCAGAGTGATAATGGACTGGACCGAGTCCCGGTGACACCGCGGTGGTCCTACCTTTTCTTTGGTCATGTCCAGCAGGCCGACTGAGTATCTGTCGCAGTTGAGGTACGCACGCACTGTGTACAAAGCCTTGTGAAACTGTCGCTCAATGTCTGTAAGTTCTTCAAAGACTTTGTTGGCTGACCATAGCAGCAGCTGTTGGAAGGGCGGGAAGGAGGTTGGAAGGAAGAGAAGCACTGTGAGAATGGCGCAGGAGTCGCATGAACCACGTCTGCCTAAGATAGAGTCAAGCATGGGTTTTGACACTCACCTGACCTTTCCTGGTCTCACAGTTATGAAGGTAGCTCAGGTGGTAAATTTTCAAGTTCAAAGTGGCAACTTTCATATACTTTAAAAAAAGCTGTTGGACAGAAAAAATAGGGGATCAGTGAGTCTAACTGTGCTGTGAAACCAGACAAATAACCCAGTCCAAGACAAACTTGTATTATATTATGTACTATGAATTATATTGTCACCTTGCTAAATATAAGTTGTTCAGGCTTTTCATAAATGACAAAAAAAAACATTAAAACAAAAAAATACTTTTTTAGATGACTCAGGGAACAACAAAAGGGGTCGGGGGTTGATTGACTCACATCTTCATCGGCATCAGTGAAGTGAGGTCCAGTGGTTTTGTTGACGGCCATGATGACCGCCACCACATCCTTGCCGTTCATGATGGGCACGGCCATGAGATTACGGGTCGTGTATCCAGTCAGCTCATCCACGAATGTGCTAAAGTGACTGTTCTGGAGGGGGGAGAAACAGGATTTCTCAGGGGACAGCTAAAGCATGGGTGTCACTTTATCTCTCTTTTTAGGGACATGATCTCCCCTCCGTGCATTGTGACTGTACAATACAATATACAATCATCTGTAAAACCGACAGAACAAATATATGATTTCCATATACCAGCTTAGCAATATTCATGCACCTGTCATGTACATCACTCTTTAATTTGTTGATAGTTCAGAGAAAGTGGACAGTATACCATTAATTGTTATTAATATCTATTTGCTAGTTATTACTACTAATTGTTAATATTCCACTATTATTAACAAATCAGTTTGGTCCTTCCATTTGTCTTGCTGACCTACTAATAAAGGGGCCACAGGTAAATTAATCTGGGATCCCAAAAGGGTAATGGGATATCTCATAAATGGGATTATGTCAAGAGGATTTATATAGTGTTGCATTAGATTGTATTGTGTCATTATGTGATGTTGTGTAACACTGAGCTTTTTGCACCCATTTTTTCCTAGTTTGTTAAACAGAAATAGTTATGCCTTTAGTTCCTCACAAAACACCGAAGATATAATGTAGACCTATTATTTAGTATAATCACTTGTATTAGTAGCACATCCTTGTTTTGTAAATTGACCTGCCATTGTGGAGGGTTTAAATCCCTTACCTGTGTCACATCCTTGACATTGACATGTTTCTTTGTTTGAGCCACGTTACCCACTATTCCAATATCAAGGGGGAAGACAATCTCCGAGTCAGGTGGAACGAGGCAGTCGTCGAGCTCCGAATTGGGTTGGACGTTGAACAGCCGAGTGGCGAGCTCGGCGATGCCGTTGCGCTGCCGATACATGTACAAACTGCAGCAATCTGCGTGTGTGAGGAGACAGATCCTCTTGAGAATCTTGAAGACCACCTTCTCCATGTTGACGTTCTCCTGCATGTCCTTAATGATATCAAACATGATCTCTCCTTCCTCCACTTGGCCCACCTCAGTGAACGTGGAAAAATCCACTTTGGATTCCGGCACGCCGGTGGCCGAGGCGAGGGCCCCGGAACTCTGCTTCTTGCGGAAGTAGCTGGAGGCAAAGTCGGGGTTTCCATCCAGGAACTTGGAGACGTCCTCCTTGCTGACACTCATCTTGGCTTTGGGATCCTCTGCCCCAAATCCCAGAAAATGTGTCTCAAATTCTCGTTGAAATGATGAACCACGTGACTGTCACTTTTGCAAAACAAGCAAACCCCAAAAAAGAAGAAGTTCCCACCTTTAGATCCTCAAGGCTCCTCAAAAGAGGAGTCGAGGAAAAGAACCGGCCTGTGGAAAGTAGACACACCTGTAGACACAGGGGAGCCCTGAGTCCAATCCAACTGTCATCAGCAGGGTTGTTTCCTAATAGCGTTGAAGGTGAACCAGGATCTGCCCATGCCCAAAAAAAACTGGTCAGCTGACCTGCTCCCAGGCTGATGCGCGTCGCTGAGACCGTCAGACTGACTTCCTCACCGTTCTCAGCTCCCTCTTGTCTGTCTCTCCCCAGACACAACTCTCCAGAGACGACCATTCAACGAGGACAGAAGACACACAGGAATGCTTAAAAATATGTCTTATTTACCTGGCTGACGTGTGTGTGTGTGTCTGTGTGTGAGGAACACCAGACATAGGTGCCTGTTGCTGCTCTTCTCGTGTGGTTTTTCCACGCACAAGCTCTTTAAGGCCTTATTAAAAACACACTCCTCGATCCTAAGCCCTATTTAAGCATGTCACTAGCTGATTATCACAGCACTCCAGCTCTCATCCGAGCCTCGCTCGCTCTCCTCGCTGCCGTGGGGAAATGGCCATCTATTCCTTAATTCCTCAATTCCTTATTCCTTTGGGATAAATAAATCTATCTATCTATCTATCTATCTATCATTTCACTTGTGACAATGCACAGTACATTCCTTTATTTCCTTTGCGATAAATAAAGTATCTCTATCTATCTATCTATCTATCTATCTATCTATCTATCTATCTATCTACTGTATCTATCTATCTATCTATCAATCTATCATTTCACTTGTGACAGCGCACATAGTACACAATACATCTGAGGTGAAATGAAGCCTGCCTATGTTTGAGTTGAAAAAAAAAGTGCATTGATGGACTTGCTATTTGAACGGAAACATTGTATATTTATTTATAAGAGCCATGTAGCCATTTATTTTAAGCATGAAGCATGGTATTTAAGACATAGAGATACAGACTAGTGTTTTTAAAGTCTGGAAGTATTCTATAAAAAGTCCTTTGAGATAGGAAGATATGGGTATGAGAAGTTGATGTCTTTCTTTCTGATACACAGTGCTTCGAGCAAGTGCTTTGTGTGAAATGTGACTTAAAAAGTTCTTTGTTCAATTTCAAAAGAGTTTATAACTACTATTACTGTAATGAAATAATAGCACACTATAATAGTAGGCCTACTAATAATGCACCTGATAACACAAGATATAATTCAGTTTCTTACTATGGTCACTTTTTGGACAACAAGTTGACTTATAGATTCTTACTTATAACCATGTCGTGTCCAATGATATCATAACTCAATCTATGAATAACAAATGAATTAGTGGCTTCCCCAGGAAACACCCGTCCTATTGTAATCTGTAGTAATCTCTCACTGTGAAGCGCATAGTTGGTCTATATAAAGGACTCTATCCATCTTATGGAAAAGGTCGGGAAGATAATCTGCACATGAATAGTCCAATGAAGCACTATAGGATATCATAAGATGGGGTGTGCACAAGGGAGAGAACTACGGGATGCAGCCAAGGCTCAGGGTGCACAGTGCGTGATGTGCCAGTGACCCACTTACACCTAGTTATGCTGATCACCTCTCGCTCTTGTCACTAAGACACCGCATCAGTATATCCTAAAATGACATGAAATGCATTGCAGAGGATTTTTGTTAAGGTTCTGTGATATGGTTTAGATACATCACTACACTGAGATCATTTGCATAGTTTTTTTTAGCCTATTTGATTTTTTTCCAACAATATTCCAGTTGTGTAAGAGAGAAAGTGTTTGTGTGTGTATTGTGTGTCTGTGTGTGTGTGTGTGTGAGAGAGGGAGAGAGAGTGAGAGAGAGAGAGAGAAGGAGAGAGAGAGAGAGAGAGTGAGTACGTATTATTTGTTCAAATTAAGCCACTGTGAATTACACTTTTTATTTCAATTTAATATATATATAATTTGATATTTTGTTGAATACGAATTTCTGCACTCTTTGCTTTGCTTGGCACCTGGCTAGTGAGGTTTCTCTAATGGTATATGAAAGTCCATGGATTTTGTTTATACCAACCACAAGATGGCAGCAGAGCATAGAAGACGGTCAGGCTGTACGTGTGCCAGGGCATTGCCAATGAAATCTTGCCCCCGACCTTTGTCACGCTTTGTCACAGTGTTAGTTACAACCCAAGCATTTCTGCTTTGTGGCTATATATTGTGGCAATTTCATTTACACCTTTCAACTGAAACTTTTATTATGTCTCTGGGAATTCAGCGGCATCATAAAATGTGATCACACAGTACATTTGCAGTGGTGTTGCAAGACAGAAGTTCACAGGGTTTCCCTGAGGTCCCCTATAACATAAGTACATAATCTTTGAAAATCCCCTATAGGCCAAGAACCACACTTTAACTACAGTATTGTATTTAACTGTATTTACTGTATTGAACTACAGTATAGTCAGGGTACTGTCCAAAGGCTTTGGTTTTCTGGCTTTATTTAAAGTAATTAAAGCCACTATGTGTAGGATTTATCTTCGTCTTTTATTAAAAATATATTTTTTATTTTAAAAATATAATGTAAAACGATGATAATTACCTCCATGAATAAATTGTAGTGTTCCCGTAAACTTGGTAATTTCCATTTATATGTAGATTGTAGAGTGGTTGGGTACCAAATGAGAAAATCCATTTTGCGCCGCCATTTTCAAAATGAGGACCGTGGGGAGGGAATACATTTTATTCAAACGTGTGCAGTATACCACTTCGCCGATAGATGGGAGAAATTCTCATACGAAAAAAATAAAACTTACACAAAGTGGGTTTAAAGAAATTAAATTAAGAAATAACAGAAATTAAAGTCAGAACGGATAGGTTTAAAGTGTCCACACACTATGAGGCAAAGGCAGGCCCATTGAGTGTGTCCAGACTCTGTGTGTGTAGCAAAGTCCACCATGGCTAATATATTTCAGCTGGCACACCTGAATGTATGTTATTAATAGGGATTCACTGTTCTGTCCATGTCTACAGCTACAGTGTCCTCCTAGCAAATGTTTAACTTCTGTACCAGTACCTTATTTAATGAAGGTTCTGTTAGGAACAGGTGCATTCCAAATTCAAACCTTGTGTGCTTCTGAGATCTAACACTCAAGCCATTGAGTGCATAGTGCTGCTCAGAAATGATTCCACTGTTTCTTTTAAACATATTTGAAGTACAAAGTATTTCTCTGTTGATGTGTTGATGTAAAATGTTCTTTTCTCAACTATCTGGGAGCCGCAGGCGGAAATGCACATTTTTGGCTTGACTCTATTTGGCTACTATTAACTATTAAAGCTAAATTGCCCTTTTTCAACCCACAGCCCTGATGTTCAAGGCCGCTGTGCTGCTGATAAGAAAAGAAAATAAGAAAAATTGAGAACATTCCGTTTTTAATTGCTTTGAAGTCAGTAATTGATCTTCCTGGGATGTTACAGTACTTGAGTATGTTTAGTTTGTCTACCTCTGACTGCCCCCAGGTTTGGAACAGATGAGAAGAATGTAGCAGCACTGGCTTCTTGGGGGTTAGCACGGAGAGTTCTAGATGGACATTCCAGCGAGAGCTGAAACCCAGCCAGAGACGCTGGATCAGCAGGGATGATCGCCTGAGCCCGGCGGGTGCGTTAGACCTATGGAGGGAAGACAGGAACACTTTTGTTTCCTGCCAAGTGCCACCTTCTGGAACTAGCCAGCCCTCCAGCCAGCCTCCCTAAGACATGGGCCCCTCTGTGGGGGATTAGGGGGGGCGAGGGTGTCCACGTGTTCTGCATATCCACACACTCAAAGGGGTTTACCCGTGGATGAGGGCTGCTTGGAGGAAACACAAAAGTCTGAGAGGGATCAAGGCTTTGTTGGAGGATTGGTGTGTGTGTGTGTGTGTGTGTGCGTGTGTGTGTGTGTGGTCGGGGGTAGTGTCGGCACGAGGTTGGCGTCTGGAGACGGAGGGGTGAGCGAGTTGATGTAAGGGGGAATTTATGCTAAAGGTAAACTCTACTGACATGTGTCAGACATTGAGCATCAACTGTGGTTAATGTGGTATAGACAGTGGAGCACTTCTTTAGTAACATCCAATACAATAATCAACTTCAACACTATAATCAACATTAGCCAAGATCTCAGTCAACCGTGGTTCTGTTTTTCTCTTGTTAGACACAAACACATTAAAGTGCTTCTGCACAGTATTGAACTGTACTCTATCATCATATTCTGCATGGATTATGTTGACATTACAATACATCCTCCAAAGCAATAAAGCAGCAAGAAGACAGTGCCCTGGTCTCCATGCTCCGGCTGAATCTCCCCGACACGAGAACTTGCTGACATGACCATAAAACCAAGATGGCACTCTGCCAGTCACTTTATACAGGTGTAAATATAGGAGATGCTGCTAGTGCAGGGCCTTTAAAAAGCACCTGCTAATCACCCACAGCAAGGGCCCTATCTCTAAATAGCCCATATCATTGGAAGGAGCGTCTCGGACAAGTGCCAAGAACCCAGGTGGCCTTCTATTGAGAAGAGGAGCCAACTAATCCAGCCAAGAGTGGATGCGCTGTATTAAAGACTACACAAGAAAATAAAACTAACCTCCTCCTAAATTAATCGAAATTTAAACAATGGAATAAATGTAGACATATTTATTATTTAGAAAAAACAAAACAAAGTAAAATATTATTAAAACCTCTTATATTGGTATTTTTATTAAACCTCTTATTTTGGTATTTTTATTACACCTCTTATTTTGGCATTTTGGCTTTTGGTGTTTTTGGCTTGTTTGTATTTCGAGACATGGGCCTGACCTGAAAGTTTCCCAAACCTATTTCCATACGTTTTAATTTATTACATTATATTTCTTTTACCATATGTTATTTGCCATCTTGTACTTCTACTATTACTTAATTTGTTAGACTGTATAATTATTATTTTTTATATTGAATTGCGTAATTTTGGATAAATGTACTGCAAAGAACATGTAAAGATAAACATATATTGACTAATTAGTTTGTTCCTTTACCACAATATTATGGACAAAATGAAGTGTTTTGTCAAGTTGAAATATTTAATCTAAATTATTTTAAGAAGCCATCACTTGGAACTGACAACCAAAAAATGGTCAGTTGTTAAAGATTACTTTGCAAGTGCCATACAACTCTGTGCAAGTTGCTAGGGATTTGTCTCAATGTGTTCATGACGGTACATGCCCCTGACACAAGAAAACAAAAAAACATAAACATAAAGTATCATCATTCTTATGGTATCTTTCAGGGGATCCCAATCTCCTACCAGACTAACTAGTCTATTGGTAACAGTAAGGCTGAGCTGACAAGTGAAAGCTGGATATTTCTCAGACAGTGGTAACATGATGCATCAGCAAAATATTTATTTTGTTATTTTGTCAATTGAATGTGATGAATTTAAAAAATATATATATATGTTACTGTGTGTAGTAGCTACAGAATGTTACCATGTGTAGCATTGAAACTCTTGTCAGACCCTTGTCAATCACTATATGGCTTTGTCAGAATGTACACTGTGACATAACAGCATCTTGCACGCACACACACACACACACACACACACACACACACACATACACACACACACACACACACACACACACACACACACACCAAACATAGAGTGGATTTACATTAGTCATCTCTGTAGTTAAACATCAATTATCCATGGTTGATGGCCTGCAACCTACCTAGATTAGGCCACTCATCAACAGACCATAACACTATTAGATCAGTAGCCTAAAGAGGAAGCCACATACAGTACAGTCTGCCTAAATAATCCCACTGTTTGTCAATACAGCTGACACAAATAGCTGTCATTGTGTAAGAAAATGGGAAAAGAAAGCGCCTGCTTGTGAGCTAGTTACCCGCTCTGAACCTTTGAAACGTCAACACAGCATCAGCAGTATTTATCTTGTGTATTTTCACCAACACAGCATCAGCAGCATTCGTCTTGTGT
>JAGFZM010001739.1:83903-158958 GCA_017657215.1 Limnothrissa miodon | reverse complement strand
AGCATCAGCAGCATTCGTCTTGTGTATTTTCACCAACACAGCATCAGAGCAGAATTTATCTTGTGTATTTTCATAAACACAGCATCAGTAGAATTTATCTTGTGTATTTTCATAAACACAGCATCAGCACTATTTATCTTGTGTATTTTCATAAACACAGCAGCAGCAGTATTTCTCTTGTGCATTTTCATCAACACAGCATCAGAGCAGAATTTATCTTGTGTATTTTCTTTTCAGTTTTTTCTCTACGTGGAACTACTACACTTGAATACTTTACAAAATCATTCTTTTACGTCCAAATGGCTTATTGATATTTTCTTGAGTAACACCTTACTTGATGTCAAGGACATACTGTAAGAGAGACTAAGGCCTGTTGACATTTTTGGTGAATACATGACCACATCAAAAGACACTTGTGGAGACACTCATAAAAGTCGTAAACATTGACGAGCCATATTTATGACAGGTTCATGTCAATCTTGTCACGTGAAAAAAAACGTGAACCTTTTAGTGATATGTCAGTTGCAAAATCTAATTAACAAAATAATAATTAACAAAACTCTACATTAATAAACCAAAGCAATACATTCATAGAAGAGAAAAATATAAACAAACACATAGTAGGGGCTGATCTATCAAGTGAAATAATAAATCAAAGGTACAGAATGTTGTAATGTTCTCAAAGCTTTGCTCTCAGAGGTTCTACTAATTTGGAGACTCTATAATGTGAAATATAAGCAGAGGTTTCACCAGACTTGACCATCTTTCACAAATCATTATGACCAGTGCTTCATACCCTGTGAGTTGTGCAAAACATTCAATCTCTTTACAGTTATATATACAGTACTTCTGCCCTTTATAAGTACTTCATAAGAAATGTCATAGGCCAACACAAACGTGCATAATTAATGGTCCTAATTATGACTCTGTATATGTAATCAAATGCTTCTAATAAACCTAAACATGTGATGGAGGGCAGCACGTAGGTTCTAGAATCTTTGGCCATTACTTCAAGTCCTTACATAATAGAAAAAACACAATACAATCACCAGGGGTGAGGAGCATTACACAACCAGGGAGAATGCTGCTGCAAACCCAAATTTCAACACACACACACACACACACACACACACATGCACAATTATAGAGAGCTGGTGGTGAGGAGGAGTTTGGGAGGTGTCCACTCCAGTGTTGCTGGCTGGAGGTGAGGCGGATGCTAGTGCCACATAAGGTGAGTACATTGTCAGGCACAACAACAGAGGGATTACATAACAGCCTTTATAGCCACGCGCCAAAGCTGCTTGTGTAATCATGCCCACCTCATCGGGTTGGCACTTGGCCAGAAGCAGCTGGACTCAAAAATAACCACACTGATTGACAAGATGAATGAATTTAAATGAAACATTTTAATAAAATTCAGATGTTTCAGTTCCGATGGATGTGGTTGCCTCAAATACACAAAAAGGAACATTTTCTAAGCGCCTCCCAAACATTTGTTTGTGATGATACTAGGTACAAATACCCTACCTATACCTTTGAAACAAATTCAAGTCACCCAAAATAGTCTGTTTGAAAACATGTAAGTGACATCACATAGAAAAGAAGCCTGAACAATATTACAGTGAGAATGAATAATGGTGCCAGAATTAGACTCCATCAGGCATCAGTTCATCCAATTTAATTTCAGCTGATACAAAGCAGGCAAAATATAGTGGGGTAAAGGCATGTAATTAACTCATCAAAAGCATTGAGGTTGATGAATTTCACTTAACTCAGATAAAGTAATTTATATGTGCTTTCAAAGTAGTTAAGTATTTTTACTTAGTTACTATACATTCTATACAGGTATTCATACAACTATACATGGTTATACTAAACATTTTGTTTCACATTTTAAGATGGCTATCCACCCCAACATATTGCTAGTCTAATGCATTATGGCATTGCCAGACTACTATAGTTATTCCAACGGCTTCTTTACTGCAGACATTAAGTCAAAAGAACAGATGGTGGCCATGATGCTTCTTTTTCTAACACCGTACTATTAATAATGCCAATTGGTTGTTTCCAAACGTCCACATTGCTTTCTGTTGGTCGTTACATAAAGACTTAATTGTTTTTACAGCAAACATGGGAGGGTTCAGCACCAGAGAGAAGCCAGCTTACAGTAAGGATTTCTACAAACAGCTTAGCCTAAGATTTAAGCACCTTATTTAGTTACAAGAAGTGAAAATAATCAATAAGCCCATCCATGGCAGGAATATAAAAGGGTGCCTGTGACAGAGACACCACAGGCAGGTGGAAGACCACAGAGAGAGCAATCACACACAGCGGAACCTTGACTTATTCATTGGCTTTGAGCTAAGCAAACAAGCAGGTAAGATTCTCTATGGTTTAAGGAACTGAAATGAGCAAAAGGCTTGGGTCGGGAACTAAATTATGCGGTTGGATAGAGCCGGCGATTGGTTTTGCATCATGCTTTTAATGCGTTTCAAGTCTGTCTGTACTTAAACGTCTGCTCATACTGTGTCGCACTGTTCAGCTGCCTGTGATATTAGCTGTTCATGCGCAATATGTGACTGGATAATATATTGATAAACCATTTGAAGACTGTATTTAAAAAGCACCAAGTTAGTAACAGTTCTTTGCAGTTCGGATGAAGTGCATTGGGACAGTCGTTTAGCATCACTGCCTTGTTGTTTGCCACACAGAATGGAATACTACAAGTTCGCTCTGCTCGTCGTGCTCCTGTCTTACATCGAGCGTTGCTGGTCTGCCTCCTGTGTGGTGGACACCTTCACTGTCAAGCAGGACTTCGATCCCAAGAGGGTACGTACAGGAGTCCAAGCCTAGCAGACAGAAAACTCACTCTTTCCCCTTTTAGTTTACTGTGTTATTACGGAAGCTGAGAGGCTGAAAATATCTTTATGATTCCCTTCTGGTGTTCTGCTCATTGCACAAACTGGGGGTTTCAGTGTGTTAAACTCCCTGTCTCCTTGCGTGTGTGTTTCTGCAGTATGCTGGCAAGTGGTACGCCCAGCAGAAGAAAGACCCAGAGGGCCTGTTCCTGCAGGACAACATCTCCGCTGAGTACACTATTGATGACGATGGTACCATGACTGCTTCCTCCAAGGGCCGTGTCACTCTCTTCGGGTAAGATACAGACTATAAAACCATGACTCTAATCAATGTATGTTTATATGGCTTTCTGCATTACTGGGGAGTGGAACTTGATAGAGATGCTAAGATGCTATTTTTTGTCCCATTGTGTGGTCACAGATTCTGGGTTGTGTGCGCTGACATGGCTGCCCAGTACACTGTGCCCGACCCTACCAGCCCTGGCAAGATGTTCATGAACTACCAGGGTCTGGCCAGCTACCTGTCCAGCGGAGGTGAGGCCAAAGTCACAAACACAAGCACAACCACCATCCTAACGTTCACTGGCACTGTCTTCATCTTTCTGCTGGTTTGGATGTGTTCTTATTTTGTGGTCTTCTTTCTGTCCAGGCGACAACTACTGGGTCATTGACACCGACTATGACAACTATGCCATCACCTACGCCTGCCGCACCCTGAAAGAGGATGGCACCTGCGAGGACGGCTACGCCCTGATCTTCTCCCGCAACCCCCGCGGCCTGCCCCCCGCCATCCAGCGCGTCGTCCGCCAGAAGCAGGAGGAGATCTGCATGGCCGGCCAGTTCCAGCCCGTGCTGCAGTCTGGTAAGCCCCTCGCTGAGTACATACGCTAGGCTGAGCTCTCTTCTTCTCCGCTAGTCAAACTAATTGATCATTTCTTGAATTTCCCCTTGGGGATCAATAAAGTATCTATCTATCTATCTATCTATCTATCCATTTCTTAACATCCAAAAGCTAGCAGACTTTAGTAAATTGATATTTTGTATGGACTTTTCTTCCTCTGGCAAGTTTAGTTAATTACCTGCAAAACCTATGTTGCCATGGTGAGTAAACGACCTCTCCATCTTTTGTCCCTTTTCTTCTGTCCTCCCAACAGGAGCCTGCTAAGTGTGCTTTTCCTCAGAGGGATTCCTTCAGCATGCTGGCATGGGAGGGGGCATCCGGGGTGACAGTGGTGATTTAGAGAGGTGTATAGCAAGCTGCACATTGAGAAAAAGCCATTTGTGATTCACTGTTTCAAGGGAAACTTGTGTTGTGTTGTACCAAGTGTGTGTGACAAATAAAATATTTTTAAACAAACAATCAGGTGTTGCAATTCTTTTTCAGTTATGTAGTGCACATTCACAAACAATATAGATTTACCAACATACCAACCAAGATCCATAAATAACTCTCAGTAATTTTATATACACATCAGTCTGGCCATTAAACATAAACAGACCATGGTCTTCAGCAAATAATCTTTTCAAATAAACCCAACTTTTTAAAAACTAACCTGCTTGTAGTCTTCTCTTATAATGAGCGAGAGAGAGAGAGAGTGACAGAGAGAGGTCTGAAAAATCTCGGGTCAAGGATCCCTATTATACCAGACCAACCGCCACAGGAGAGTGTGACTGATGTCTGCTCTACAAAAAGGCTCATCATCCACTTAAGATTGTACGGTTGGTTGGCAGAGGACAAGCAAGAGGCCGGTGACATTATACAACAGACTGGATCTGTCTAGAGAGAACCACAAGTGCGGTTAAGTGCAATGTTGTGTAACATCTCACAGTCCTGTTAATAGCATGTTGTGAAGCTATCTTTATGTTGTTGTCCTTTAAATACCACTTGCGTCATGAACTGTGATTTGGTTATTACATCCTGTAAAGCAGGGGTGGGCAATTAATTTCTACCAGGGGCCACATAAAAAATCTGAGCTGTGCTGTGGGGCCAGACCAACAATAACTAGAACTAAATTTTGCTCAATATTGATTTTCTCCAATCATGAAAAGCAGCAAAAAATACATTGTGATAGCTGCTTATGGTAATCAGAAGTACACCAATATTCTGTATCCAATATTTGTGTAAATTTGTGTGTAGGAAGAGGAAAATAATCACCAGTTGCTCCAGGCAGACACAGATCCATGCATCCATATGTGCATCATGACTTTTCAAAATAAAGGGACATATATGCACAGAATATACACTCACTTGTTCATTTCTGTTTATTACTGACATTCTGTGGGCTGGACAGAGAGGCCCAAAGGACCAGACGTGGCCCCCAGGCTGAAAAATACTCAGGTCTGCTGTAAAGTGTAATCATAAATGTTATAAAAAAAAAAACAAGTTAAAACATCATTGTTCTATGCTATTGTTTCTTTGGTGACCCAAGAGAAGACTGGCAACTTTAGGTCGAAACAAAAATGGTGAGACTTAGTCTCAATCCACTTTCTTCAGCATCTGTCCTCTTAAATCTTGTGCCTATCCCTTCCTGTTGGTACACCTGGCCAGCCGGCTGCCCTACGCGTCCAAGGGCTAAGACCTAGGGTAACCTGAGGTCTATCCTCACACCACACTCCAGTGAGAATTTGTCTCTGGTCCGTTTCTGAACCGTCGGCTAAAGCTGTCTGAAAAATAGGATTACACATGGAAGATTCCGAGCTGTCTCGGAATGTTAGTGCAAAATGAAATGTTGGAAACGGGGAAAAGTTAAGCACAAATTAGGGTAAAGAAACAAAGCACCTCAGATTGAGACAAACATGTTGAGTTACAGGAAGTAGATCATCATGTTAGTAGTGCCAAGGTTTTGAGTTCAGGGACAGGCCTAACACTGTGATCATATCGCATTATACAATGTCAACTGTACTCAAACACATTGTTGTATGTCTATCTATCGTCTTTATCTTTTTACCTGTGGGTTTGAATTATGATATTTCTGTTGAATTATGAATTCACATGGTTGTCATTAATCTGAAACTACTTGACATACCATATTTAAGAGAGTCGTACCAAGTAAGAGGATCATTTTTCTCAATATGGCTTCATTTGTTTTCAGCTCAGACAGCACATAAACCCAGAAGACACTGCTCAAGAGATGGGGAGCTAGTGGACAGCCTGAACCAGATGGCTTTTTTTCATTCCAGACGACAGCTTGTACTGGCCAAGCCAATGAAAGCCTCAACGAACAGCAAGTGCTATGCAAGGTACAGTGTTAATTATGTAATTAGATTTGAAAGCTCAGGAACTCCAGGCCACACTGGGTGTGTGAGGTCTGTCTCTGATTGGGAGGGCAGGTTGCAGTTGGACACAAGATACTAGGAGAATTGTTTTAGATCTGATTCTATGATATTTATTTATATGTTTTTTTACACAATATTCAGCAATAGACATAATATATTGCTTAAGATGAGTGATGGGTTGTATATAACCAGTTTGTATGTGTGTATATATGATGCCCCCTCTGCAGTCTATTATGTATATTTGATATAGATCATTTATAGCATCTGGGACATATTTTACCAATTTAAATAAAGACTGTTCATGGGTGTTGTGCAAAAGGCCTCAGAGCTCAGTGCAGTCCCTTGGCTCTTTGGTTCCCTCTAGTGGCAATGTGATTATTTGCCTTTTCTACCTATACTCAAAATCCCCACTGTTGTTACAAGTGCTTCTTACTGTAATGCATACTGTAGGGGCCATTTTTGAAACTTTTGACTAATTTTTCAAAACTCAAATAAAAAAATCACATTCATTAATTTATTACAAAAGCATTTCACAGACCTGTGAAAAAAGACAGTACAGAACAGACAAAAGTGATCAAACGTATCAAAATCAACATGCAGAGTATAGAGTGATTTTTTTTTTGAGAGAGAGAGAGACATTTGATCTCAACCTTTTCTCCAGTTTTCCTCTTAAACTTCACGGCCCTTGTCCTCCTCCTCTCTGTTATTACAGGTCTTTCACTCTTTGTCAAATATTATTCAAAAATGTAATCCATTTAGATCCCCAACAGTCCCTTTTGCAGTGCTAAAGGTTTGAATGCTGTGGGAAGTAACTGTCAAAAAAGCACTGATGTGTGTCAATGTCATGGCAATTCTCAGAATAGTGGTACTGTGATGATAGAGAAAAAGGAAAGTGTCTTAAAATAAGTGTCTTATGCAGTGAGTTTTGCAAAAAGTGTGCTACGCAATTTGTTGTGTTTACAGTGTGTAGCAAAATTGTGTTGTAATTGGGCTTTTAGTTTGGCAGATTTAGTGAAACTCAATGTGAAACAATTTGCTGATTGTAGACTTTTTTGCTGATTGCAGACTTTTGTATATAAAATGCAGCCTTTGAGCTGGGACAGAACCGCCTTGTCATGGAAAATATAATTGTCTTATAAATTAAACATGAAAAAAAAAAAACCTTTTGCAGGAAAAGCCTTTCTTCTCAAACTGAGTTCTAGGTCTAATATATATTAATTTATGGAAAATTCTTGACGCTTCAAAGATATCTTTTTATTCCGAGAACATTTACAGCTGTGACAGTGTTCCCGTCTAAGCTGCGCGCGTGCGCAATTGCGCACTGCTCGCACATCCTCGGCGCACAAGAAAATCGATGCAGCGATGAGCAGGACGTTATTTGGGAGGCTTGGAACTTGTCCGCTACACTTGTTCAAAAGGCAGTTTTGTTCGCCAGCAAAAAATACTGTCCAAAACACATTGTTACGCCATAGTAAACAGAGACACATCAAGCAGGACCAAGTGAAACGGCTACTCAAGATGAAGCCGTTTCCTGTGTGATTGCCCGTCCGCTGTCACTCCATCAGGTAGTAGACAGCACTAGGACTTGCACACCAGTCTGCTAGTTGGCCAGAGTCGCGGTAAATCTGTCGCTGTATATTGTGCGTTTCTTCTTCGGTCACGTCAACTTGAAGAATTATATCAGAACATGTTTCATTTACATTAACGTTAGAATCTGTGTCCACACTAGATGAAGCTTCTCTACACCAAAGCTACCTGAAGACCAAATGTAGCAAGCTAATTTACAAAAAAATGACAGAAGTAGGTTAACTACACGTGAGCAACTTTTTAATGTATAGGCCTATTATAATAAATTATTAACATTCTTCTAACATTATTTATTTATTAAACTAACAGCGCTCTCAATAGCTATACAATAGTAGCCTAACTGATTAGTATATAGCCTACTGATATATGACTTTTTACTGTAATGTGACCATACATTGTGGACATTTGTTTTTTAAATTATGCACCACTGACGTGTCAAATGTGTTACATTATAACAACTTATCTTCCATGTACGACCTCTATTACACTACATGGCCAAAAAATGGCTAAACTACAGAAAAGCTTTCAAATTCAAAATATAGCTTAACTACAGCCACGCTACTCAAAAATGTAGTTAAATGGGTAGTTTGGCTACTAGTAGGCTAGTGAAGCAACACTGCGTACGTGGCCATTTGTGCAAATTCTAATGACATTAGGATTTTTAATTAATGAATATTATTAATCAAAGGCTGTTACCAGTAGATAATTCTAAGGGTAGTATAATTCTAATAAAAAACTGAGTAATTGGAGATTTTACTGGATATTTTATAGTTACAGAAATGTATACTGAATCACAAGGTACAGCACACGTCATTGTGCAAATTGTTAACAAAATCTTAAAGTCTTAAAAGTGTATTTGTATCCTTTCTTCATTTGTTAAAAGTAAACTAATGAAAACTGCTGCATTTAATGATTTAGTAATCGATTCTTTTAATAAGCCATGGAACTTCCTTTGAAATTAAGATTTTGAACCGGTGTGATGTGCACGCTGTGGCCACCAGTGCTCACTGTGGTCCTCAGTGTCCTCAGGGACGTGTGTTTGCCCAGACACATAAAAAATTAGAGGGAACATTGCTTATCAATTGTATAATGAGTGATAAAGGTGATAAGTCTGAATAGGCCCACATAAAAGTGTCAATTAAGTTAATGCTTGCCATTATTATCAGCGACTTATCTTTGTGAAGGTAAAGCCACTGCTTTAGGAGTTAAGAATAGAGCCGAGCACAGTCTGTCCATTTCCACACAACCACAATTGCTGATGTTTGAACAGCGATAAGAACGCTGGCCAAGCACGAGACTTTGCGACAGTTTACCCCCATTCTCACAAACCGGCTCACAAACATTTATGACCAAGATTGTCAAACAGGTTGATTTTTTCCCCGAAGAAGTTAATGGATAATGATGGGTTAGCGACGTGCCCCCTGTATAACTGGAGTCGGAAGTGGGGCGGCAGACGGGAGCCTCTCAGGCCGTCTGCGCCACACCAAGCGAGCCAGCTGGAGCCTGTGGGAATCCCTCATAATCCCTCTACTGGAAAGTCTGCGCTACATTTCATAAGGTCGTGCACCTGCATCGTTCCAGTGCCATTGGCAGTAACCGTGTTATCGTGCATCAGAAGAATTGTCATCATGCTTTTGTACAAAATGAACTGAAAAGGAGTTTCTTAGGGATCTTAATGTGTCAGTTAGACAATACCAACACAGAGCAATCTCAATATTCCTTTTTGTTTTCAATAAGCAGTTATTCGAAACTGTAATGCAACAAACAAGAGTTAAATGTGCTACTCGATTTTAATGAATATGACATTATGTAAAAACATTGTCAATATTTAATGTTAAACCACCTAATATTGTCCAAATATGTCCAGCACATCACAATACTTAAACTTCAGCATTTTGAGCAAATAAATGTGCACAAGAATTAGCGCTCTTTTATACCAAAATAGGTCAGACATACTTATTTTTCCTTTCTGGCTTGCACACAGAAATTGTGCTGACCCATAAAGATAAAGGTCATTTTTTTCTCCCTCCCTCTCCCTACCTCTCTCTGACACAGCAGGGGGCTCTGTTGCCTGTGATGATCCCACACAACCCCCATCACCACCACCACCGTAACCACCACCACTTCCTCCTCACGCACACACAATCCCATGCACCCCTCCCTTCTCTGCCAGCCTCTCAGGGATTGGCTGTGGCTGAGGCTTGTGTGAGATGAGACTTCCCATAATTCCTTGCTCCATTCATCCAGCCGCTGCTGCCCGGAAGACTCAGGGAAGGCATGGCAGATGCATTCTCTACCCTTGCGGCATGCTGCAGTTATGCGGGTGAGTGTCCTCTCCTTTCAGTAAGGTGTTTCTAAAGGATGTTCATGCTGTGGATGTTGAACGGTCATAAGGCAATTAGCCCATGATGCTGCAAAGCCTATTCATCTCTACGAGACCAAGATCTTGCCTTTAACAGAGGCTAGGTTAAACAATGACCCAATTGTCAGAGATCATTCTGTCAATATGTTGGTGTTGGTACACCTAATTAAAGAGGCATTTCTAAAACATCTAGAATATGAGAGAATGCTTTAGTAGTACCACAATGTGGGTAGACTTCCAATGTGCTCATTGAACTAGTATCCTGTAGACGTCCTATCTGCTTTCTGAACTAGGTCAGCAAATAAGAGCATGGCTTTTGCTCTGTTGTTATCTGAGTTATCTGTGCATGTATCTATGGGCTTAGATTGGTTTCCCATTGCCATACATCACAATAGCTATTCGCTATTAACACTAACCAGTGACAAGTGGAAAAACTGACTTATATTCTCTGAATTATTTAGTTTATTCTTTAGGTTCTTCCATGCCACTAGTATTTGAATTAACATGAATGACTGCTATGCTGCCAGACACTGGTGCCATATAACCCTTGCGAACAATGATGTCATTGTGCAAATGTATGAGCGAATAGTGACAAACAACTACTATTTTGTCTCTCATCATTGCCTTGGCTCTTTTCATTTTTAATATGTATAGACTCCATGCATCTCAAACTCCTACATTATGATGTTGCAAACATTTATTTTTACAGTAAATTGTACTACAACTTATAGTAATAGGAGGGTTGAATAACTGTGATGACTGGAAGACCATGTTCCCCCATATCTTGCATTTATTTATGCTTTAGAAATGGTAATCAATTTACCTTAGCATCACATTACTGAAACATGTGACACATATTGTATCAAGATGCTGTTTTCAAGGCGCATTCCTCTTGTGTAACATCAAAGCGTTTTTTGCGTAATGGTATGAATAATGGATGATAGGTGGCATGTCAAAGGAGGTCGTAAATCACCTATAGTCTAAAATGGCATGGAGAGCCGTTTCCACTACAAGAACTCCATGGTCATTTTCATGGGCATTAAAGCCTTGTGCAAGTATCCATTCGAGTGAATGGCCAATTTTATTAAACTTAATAAATTATAGTAACTTTAAAACTGTGTGTACTGCACTTTTAAGGACTTTGTCAGCTTTCTTTCTTAAATAATAAAAAAAAAACACTGTTACAAACAAGGGCGTAGGTTTGGTCTCAGCTTTGGTAGGGACAATACCCCCTACCACCCCCCCACCCCCACAAAAAAAACCCTTCCTCACAGATAAATAATTCAATAATTTTGAATCTGTATTCTGAAATCTATTTTCAAATAATGACAATAATACAATACATAGGCTACCTAAATATTAGCTATTACCTACAGTAATTGTGAAAAGACTACATTATGAATTTGACTCAGCTTGACAGTCAGTTAGCTTTAACTTTTAATAATAGTCTACAGACTAGGCTACTATTAACTGCAGACTATACACTACACTAATAACACCAATTAGCCTAAGCCTACAAAATTATACCGGAGATGGTTAACCTCTTAAGGCACACCCCTATTTTTCCTTTTTTTCAAAACAACGGCATACCCAAATTGAAAGCTTGACAGTTCCTACATAGTTTTAGACTTAGGGATGTGCCTCATACCATTGGAAAGGTGACACCCTCAAGTTTTTTCTAGAGGAATATGTATGTTTCTGTGACATATGGACACATGGAGTTATAGAGGTTGGAACTAAGTTTTTTTTTCCGCTCATTTCAAATGTCTATGAACTAACTAAGATATGAAGGTACCATCCATATGATACCCCCAAATAAAAAAAAATCTAAGTCCTAACTCCATCTCTAAACCTGTTACACAAAAAATTTGAAGTAAAAAGACCAAAAATATGATTTTTGAATATACATTTTGGAAAAATATGTTTATGCGTTTTGATTGGGACCCCTATGTAAATTCCCATAGAGACTTTTTGTAAACAAGAGGGCCTACTGACATTCAAAAGTTTATAACTTGAAAACCCCTTTACCTAGAAACATAAAATTGGTTTCAAATGAAAGCCAAGACCCTGGGCTTTCATGTCAGTTTGCTTGATTTGAAGTTACTCCTTCTGGCATTGAATGACACAAGCATAACCATCAAAAAAAACAAAAAAGCGGGGTGGGCGGGTGTGCCTTAATTAAGCATGTAAGCTGCAACACCTCATAGTAGGAAGGGCTGTACACCTACTCTCTGGGTGCGAAAACAGTAGGCTAGATCTTTTTTTCTATTTGCGTGCCACTGTAGGCTAACAATAACAACAAGGAAGAAAATCGGCCAAAATGATTTTCAGTACCAATGAAATAAGTTTAACACTTTTCTGAGAATATAGCAAAACGCACCTGCCTGTGCTTTTCTACTTGCTACATAATTAGCCTACAAAATGCATTACGGCATATGGCTAGCATTTTGCTTTAACAAGATGAATATGACCCCCGTCATCAACCCAGTCATCAACCTGTTTGCTATCATCATTCAACACCACACAACGATTTATCACAGTAGGAAGACGGGTGATAACACTTGCTAAACCAATTCTATGCACTACTTACTCTCTCTGTGTTGAAATAGGTCCGTATATCTTTTTTCTTTTTGGTGGCATTCTCTAGGCTATATCTTTAGAAAGCAGAACAAAGTGAGTTTGAATAACCAGGATAATTTAACACTTTTCTGAGGACATATAAGTTATCACAGATAACGTTATCAGCACAAAACGAACCTGCGCTCAACTCTTGTAGACAACTTCTAACGATTAATGCCGGGTTTGTCCTTGTGAGTGGAATGTGAACCTGCAGGCGCGTTAGAGCCAATCAAATCACAATATGGATAAGTTCGATGCTGAAGCTCTGGAAAATGAATTGCTAGCACGTCAATGGAACAAAACCTACTGTCTGCAACTTATTCTATTGCGTCCGCAAATAAATATGTTAATAAATTCATATTGATATATAAAATAAAATGCGAAATATTGGTAGGGACTATTTTGTCGTTCCAAAATATTGGTTGTGACTTGTCCCTATGGTCCCTATGCAAACCTACGCCCATGGTTACAAAATAATTTTGTGGCCTGTGGTTAGGGTTTGACTAACCTTAACTACCTGGAGTCAACATTGAAACATTCACAGTACTGTGTTGGTTTGTTAGCTATCAAATAAACATTAAACATGAACATTGACAGAAGGACTAGAATAAATCACACTTTGAGTAAAACATCCTCTTAATAATTACTCTTCCTAAGTCAATCACACTTTGAGTGAAACATCCTCTTAATAATTACTCTTCCTAAGTCAATCAGTATGGAAAGGAAAGTTGTGTGGTGAAGGATAAACTTCATTGGCCAAAAAAAACAGAGCAGTAGAACGGGAGAGAAAGAAGAGAAAAAAGAGAGGGAAGGGTTGAGAGTGAGAGAAAGAGAGGGAGGGAGAGTGTGTGTGTGCTTATCCTCCCAGTTCTTGCCAGCCAGTGAAAAGTGGACTTTTCCTCTCTGCCCTGCTGCTGCCCAGTCCCTTTGCTATATTGCTCAAGCCAGAGCTCTGCCAATAAACAGCCATTCCAGTTTCGATACAACTTTGATCCACCCCGTTGTCCCTCAGCCTATCAGAAACATCTTTACAAGAGTAAAGACTTCCCCCTTGGCTTTTGAGAGAGAGGGAAACATAAGGTGTAGGAGTGGAGGAACACCACATTTGCCCTAGGATTTGATTAGTCTTTCTCCAACTGGCTGAACACTACATCTTCAACAAACTTGAGTTTAGGGTGAGTTCACTGTCTTCGTTAACAGGGTATTTGGTTATGCATTTCACCCGTTTTTGTAAACATTTCCCATATTCCAGAGAGTACAATTTGTCCTGTTTTTATTCATTTATTTTATGTATTTATTTTTAAAGAAATTAAATAAATGGTCAGGTCAAATTAACCACATTGTAAGTTTAACACATGCTAATTCTATGCCTAACTACATGGAGACAGTAAAAAGGTTTGCACTGCAATGCAGATTTGTCTCTTCTTCCATAGTCTGAAACCAAATGCTTTTTTGGAACCTACTGCATACAAAGACACTTCCAAACATTTATCAGATGGTTTATTCAAGAGTGGTTATCTCTGTTTAGAGTGAGTCTCATCTCTCTTTAATTAAATCCCTAGAGCACTTGACCCTTGCATAACCCCTCACTCCCTCACTAAAGTTTGGACTGGGAGACTTTAGGAAACCTGCATCACATTCTTGTGTTAACAATGTTTTTTTTTCCAACATCAATAAAAGTCAGAGACCTACAAGTGCTAGGATACGTAATAAATGATTATGGGCACAGAGACAAGACAATAAAGTTTACAATGGTGTTGATATGAGACTGTGACAGGGCTTCCCACAGAAGTCACCTTTTAGTGGTTCTTCTTTTATTCAATTGTAAATAGATTTGAGAAATAATCTATGTAATCTCTGCTTTCTGTCTCAGGAAACAATGATCAAAACAAAGAGGTTAACGCTCTGTGATAATGGTACTACATGCCTGTGTGATTGAAGCCACTCATTATGTCGTTTAAAGCACTGGCGGATGATTAAAGCCTTCTTTGAATGCTGTTTTGTTTTTTTCAGGAGCTTGGCTGACAATCCCATCACCCCATGGCCGAGCCATCCCCAGACAACATGGAGGACAGCAAAGCGTCTGTGATAGGACCTCTAGAGAGACGAGTGCGACAACGCAAAGCACCTCTGGAAGTGATAAAGTCCAAGCTGCACCGTAGCCTGAGCTGCTCTGTGCCAAGGCTAAAGGGCACCCTAACTGGACTCTTCCCCGTGGTGTTGTGGCTGCCCAAATACAAACTAAAAGAGTATGTGTGGGGCGATGTCATGTCTGGCCTCATTGTGGGCATCATTCTCGTGCCCCAAGCAATCGCTTACTGCCTCCTGGCCGGCCTCGAGCCAATCTATGGCCTGTACACGTCCTTCTTTGCCAACATCATCTATTTCCTAATGGGCACCTCCAAACATGTTTCAGTTGGCATTTTCAGCCTGATGAGCCTCATGGTAGGCCAGGTGGTGGACAGAGAGGTCTACCTGGCTGGATTTGATCTGAACGACGAAACCAAAATGGGACTTCCCAGCGGCGGTGCGTTGAATTTCACTGATGACTCCTTCAGCGCAGTGATGAATGTCTCAATAAGAGTGCTAGACATGGAGTGTGGAAAGGAATGCTATGCAATTGCGATCGCCTCTGCGCTAACATTTCTTGCTGGAGTATATCAGGTAGGAGCATCCTTACTAATCAACTAGTATAAATGTTTGTAGTCTTGATAAATGTTTATAATTATGCCAGGCTTGTTGTTAACATGTCCTATTCCCCCTGTTCTATGTGCCTAGGTGCTGATGGCAGTGCTGAGACTGGGCTTTGTCTCAGTCTACCTTTCTGGCCCAATGCTTGATGGCTTTGCCACCGGTGCCTCATTCACTATCCTCACCGTCCAGGCCAAGTATCTCCTGGGACTAAAGATTCCTCGTCACCAGGGCTACGGCACTGTGGTAGTCACCTGGATCAACATCTTCAAGAACATCCACAACACCAACTTCTGTGACATGATCACAAGTGCAATTTGCATCAGCGTCCTTGTGGCTGGCAAAGAGATCCAGGAGCGGTTCAAGCACCGCCTGAAGATACCACTTCCCACGGAGCTGGTGGTGGTCGCAGGGGCCACCCTTGCATCCCATTTTGCTGACTTCCATGGAACCTACAGCTCCAGCATCTCTGGGGCAATCCCCACTGGCTTCATCCCTCCTAAAGTCCCTACTGTGGACATGATGTCCCGGGTTGTGTTCGATGCAATACCACTTGCAGTCATTAGCTTCGCTTTCACGGTTTCCCTATCAGAGATGTTTGCTAAGAAGCATGGCTACTCAGTCAGGCCCAACCAAGAGATGATCGCCATTGGCTGCTGCAACATCATTCCTTCCTTCTTCCACTGCTTCACCACCAGCGCCGCCCTGGCTAAGACCATGGTGAAGGACTCGACAGGATGCCAAACACAGGTGTCGAGTGTCGTCAGTGCCTTTGTGGTTCTCTTGGTGCTTCTTTTCTTTGCACCTTTTTTCTATGCCTTGCAGAAGTGTGTCCTGGCATGTATTATTATCGTAAGCCTGAGAGGCGCCCTGCGCAAGTTCAGGGATGTGCCCAAGATCTGGCGAGTCAGCAAAACAGATGCCATCGTCTGGACAGTGACCATGGCGGCGACAGCGCTTATTAGTGTGGAGCTGGGTCTGCTTGTTGGCGTGGTGTTTTCCATGATGTGCATTGTGGCACAAACCCAAAATCCTCAGGTGTCTTTACTTGGTCAGGTTGATGACTCTAGCCATTACGATGACATAGAGGAGTACCAAAACCTGCAGACCATTCCTAAAATCAAGATATTCCGTTTTCATTCTCCCCTGTACTATGCCAATAAGCATGTATTTTTGAAGTCTTTGTACAAAAGCACTGAACTTGAACCATTCCTCGAATTGACCAGGAGAAGAAAGGCAATGAAGAAAGCATTAGCAGCAAAACAGGGTAAAAAATCAAACCAAAAGAATGGAGAGGTTAGTATAGCCCTTGTCGACCGTGACCACGAATTTAACACTATCATTATAGATTGTTCATACATGCCCTTTATTGACTCCACTGGAATGAACACGTTTAAAAGTGTAATGAAAGAATACAAAGAGGTTGGCATCACTGTTCTCCTGGCATGCTGTAATACTTCAGTCATTGACTCACTGAGGAAAGGGACCTTTTTTGGACCAGCTGACAAGGACATGCCTAGCTTATTGTTTCATACGATTCACAGTGCTGTGGCTTTTTCCAGTGATGTGCCGATAGACGATGCATCAGGCAACACGCCTTCATAAATAGCAGGGATGGGCATCAGTTGCCATGGGTTTCCATGGGGTTTCCATGGGTTACTGGAAAGGTTTAGGGAACTGCCAATACCAGTGTTCAAGCACAGTCTTGAACATCTGTGAACAGTAACATTTTTTAATGTATCAGTAATGATTTTTCAGAAAACAAAATCGCTTTAATAAATATTAACTGGTCTTTGAAACAGGTATAATATACTGAATGTCTGTGTAATTGTCCGTGTACTGATTGTAAGAGAAAATACACAGAGAGCAGAAAAGAATGGAACGGTAATAACGTTTGATAGTACTGATGAAGTAGCTGTGAAACCAACTGACCATTTTTTAAGTCAGTAGTTCTGTTTATTTGTTAAGGCATAGGCCTATGTTAACAATAGAAATGCATTGTTAAATAACCATTCTGGAGAATTACTTGATAAAATTTTCATATAAAGATTTGAAACAAAAATGTGGCAGACATGTTGTGTACTTTATAAAAATGGTATTTATACAAATGTCGTATTTTGATATGTTTAATACTGCAAATGTTGTCTATGCCCCTGAGTAAAAAACGTTTTGTTGTTCTGTTATGTGTTTTGTTGGATATGTGACAGAAATTATGTATATAAAGTCAAGAATATTGAAACGAATTTTTGTTGTTTCAATTGTTAAACATAAATTCCTATTCAGAAGAAACAGAACATGTGATAGTCTATTAGTAGGCCTAGTGTTGGCTTTTGCATGTAGCCATCAGAAAAGTGGTAGACATACTGTAATTTCAATGTATCAACAGTAAGGACAATGCTCAAAAACTGAAAATGATACATTTGTGTCTTCTGTGACCAGTCTTGTGTAGCTAATTTAGGCTACTTTTGAATCATCACCTAGTTAGACACCTGTTAGAGTGGGTGAACACAGAGTAGCCTAATGTCAGAATGACAAATACAGCCCAATACAGGAAAATTTCAAGCGGTAATGTTGTTTGCATTTTTTCCTCATTATTGCATTCTCCCTCAATGTTTGAATTTTCCATCATTTTCCCTTGCATGTTTACATTTTGTTTTCCTCCTGTCTCTGGAGCGGCAGGGGGCGATAACGACATATAGTACGGTTAAATTTACATTGAGAAAAGCGAGGAAGAAGACAAGCTGAAGAATTCAAATTTCGCCGCGTTCATGTCTGTCTGAAGACTAGGTTTTCGGAAACGCTATAACGCTACGTTGAGTCGCAAGATTTTAATAACGCATTTTGTAGAATCAGTCTTCACAAGATGACATCTAGAAAAAGGTAACTCTGCAACTATGGTATAACTACTTAATATAGACCGCGAAATATGGCGTTAAGTTAAGTTAGCGAAAGTTGTATGAACTGTAACGATACTATCAGTGTCAACCTAGACGAAAATATTTTCAGTTGTTCGTTCATGTAATGTAGAAACACACGTTATTGGTTTGTACAAAAATAATCAAATATAAAAAGTAGGGTTGCTGACAATGTCTTTTAAAAATGTTGCTAGCGTTTACTAACGTCACTCCTATGGTTGGACAGGAAATCTGATCTAGCAAACGTTACCCTGACTGAAGTCGGACTTTGCTAAATCAAATTAAAATAACGCTGGCGTTATTAAGGCTAATGTTATTGAATAAGCGGGAGATGGCTGTGGACAAATGAAATAAATGTTGCGTTATCAACTTTAACAGAAGCCTCCTAGTTAATTTTACAATGTAACTAATGTTGCTCTTCTTGATGTGTATTCAGTGAAACACTTGTCTCCTCCCTTATCTCTGGGATAAACATGGCCACGGCACAGCTGGCGGACATTTGGGATAGCATCGGCATCATGGAAGAGCAAAGAGTTGAGCGGATGCTGACTGTGAAAGAGCACATAGAGGTCTGTTTTACTTCATGTAAATAAACCGGAAAAAAGTAGTAATCAATACACTGATCTAAGTTCATATTTCTATTAAAGAATCTCTTAAGGGATATGATCACGGAAGAGGAATCCCTTCGGCACCGAATCAAATCCAGCATTGTAACCTCTCGGCAGCAGCTCGATGAGTTATGCGTGGAAATGAAAGAAGAGCCTTACAAGGTAACTTCATGCCCCTTAAACTACACTTCCGTCTATTTCAACCAAGTTATTGAATGTTTATATTACATCGAATGAAGACGTAACTATAATAAATCGGCGTATTTAGTGTCTTTTTAATGTGTGTGAATGTGCATAGAGGTCCTTACAAATAACATTTAGAAATATTATAGCCTAGACTGAATATCATTTTCACAGTACATTCTCTCCACTAAATTAGCCAGAAGAGGGCCTGACCATCCTGCAGACGGAGAAAAACCTCCGCTATCGGCTGGAGGCCCTGCAGATGCAGAAGAACGAGCGTCTGAAGGAGCTGAAGGCTCTGCAGGTGGAGGACGAGGAGCTGTGTGTGCAGCTGTGCTCCACCCCCTACTATGTGCCTTCAGGCACTGTGCCCTCCCAGAAGCAGCTGAAGGACTTGCGGGAACATATCCAAGACCTCATCGCTGAGAAGGTACAGTAGCAAACGCCACAGTACAGGCAGAACGGCTTCGTTGTCTGATCAATAGTTCATAATGATATTGATTAAAGGTGCTCTATGACATGTTGCAGGTTTTTAGCGTGATTTTATTTTTATTTCAAATCATAGGCATCTCCCCTTGATCGGCTAGCTTTCTGCCCCCTGAATACACTTTGAAAAACCCTGGTCTCGAACAACAGGCCTATAGTTGTTTAATAGTATAATTTTAGTTCCCCTGAACCATAAAGATGGGACTGTTGTGGTGGAGGTGGTCTGTCAGTCTCAACTGAAGTATTGTGCTGTGCGGTAGATTCAAATAAAGCCATAGTGTTCAGTTAAGGCAACTGGACTTCTTTTTGAGCTTAAAGACGTTTCACTTTCCATCCAGAAGCAGCTTTCTGGATGGAAAGTGAAACGTCTTCAAGCTCCAGTTGCCTTAACTGAACACTGACTACCACCCTGGATGAATCAGAATATTCAGACATTCAAATAAAGCATTTTCACTGTTTTTTCTTGACTGAACAGACAAGATTTCAGACCAGTGGTGTGCAATTTTGAAAGGCCTCATTAACAGCCTTCTCCCCCTGCCTTGTCCTCATGTGGTGTTTGGCATGCAGAGGAGCAGGCTGGCTGTGTTCACGGCTCTGCGGAAGGACATTGCCTTTATGGCTGCTGAGATGGGACATGACCCAGAGACCAGCCTGGAGAGGGAGGCTGTCGGTGATGATCCCGATGTGTTCCTGCTGACTCACGAGAATATCAAAGCTCTTCAGCTGCTGGTTGGACAGGTATGCTTTAGATTGGGTCTTTGATACTCACGCAAGATTTAGACACAGAATCTCTAATAAGTAAGTTCAGTTCATTTGAAGTTTGGCCTCTTGTCATGTATTGTAAATGGTGACAACAAGGTTGGTCAAGCTTTCTAAATTGATTGTTGTCATAATAGATTAACTGACAGATTTTATTTGCATCAGCTATGTGCACAATTACCTCTGCAACCCTTTGTGCTTAATGTAGCTGGAAGCAAAGAAGGGGTCTTTGATCCTAAGTCGAGACAAGCTTAAGGAGCGTGCCATGAGTCTGTGGAACCGCTTGGAGTGCGCGGAGAAAGATGGCGGATTCCCATTGGACACTCAAGGGACCCTCACAAACGACATCTCACGGGTGAGTCGTACCTCCCCGCCAGTTCTCTTCTCCTGAAAAATTAGACATTTCTCACAAAAGCAATGTTATTATGTTAAATGATTGTACATTGTGCAGTTGACAGTGGCCTATTATATTTGATACTTTAGTATACCATAGGTTAAAGACCTTTGCACCATTTAAATAAAAAAAAATATTCAGAAATGGTATGCTTTTCAGTTAATGAGTAAAATCACTGCTTTAAGTGAAAACGGCTGAGTTCAGCTGATCAACCCCCCTGATGTTTCCTAAAAATGGAAAAAGTAAACAAAGTGATTAAATATATTGAATTCAAGTGACTGATATGATGGTTCGGACGAAAACTCCTCATTTGTATGACTGCCAGCTGACCTAGGACCTGTTTTTGTGCCGTACAGTGGCAGACTGAGGTGGACCGTCTGGAAGAGCTACAGAAGGCCCGCCTCGAGGATGTTATCGAGAAGGCCCGGATAGAGCTGATGGATATGTGGGACAAGTGTCTGTTTGGACCCAAACAACGGGAGTCTTTCAGCTGCTATTTCTGTGATGGTAACATAGCCTTACTCTATTGTAACTGCTGTAGTTCATGCCTAAACAGTGTAATCTGTCTTTTTGGACAACATAAATATAAAGTTATCAAACATACAATTACTCTTTGGCCACTAATCTTTTATCTCCCCAAAAAAGTAGTTTGTTAGTCTGTTAAATTGTGTGTTGTAGTGTCCCTCAGTACAGTCTCTCTATACAAAATGTACAGAAATAAACCTCCCAGTATATTTCTTAATGGGAATCTTGTTATGTGCTCAGTCAATTACACAGAGGAGCTGCTGCTGCTGCATGATGCTGAGCTGGTGAAGCTGAGGGACTACAAGGAGAAAGCCTGCCCCCTGCTGGATGCTCTGCAGAAGTGGGAGAAGAACTGGGCCCTCTTCCAAGACTTTGAGGTATCAAACGTCTGTGAAACCCCATGGGTCGCAGAGCCTGTTCTGAGTTGCTTTGAAAATTTGGGTCACAACTTACTGAAGATAAGGACAGGATATTCTGGGTCCCAGGGTCAGTCCAGTGAAGAACCACTGCTTTAGTGGCTCATTTCCATTACAGCCCTACTCTCCCCGACTCGGCTCTATTCGCCCCGGTTTAGAAACCAGCCTGGTTTGCTTTTCCACCAGCCCAGGTACACAGTGATACTGTTTTTGAAGTGGGTGTGGACGAACTGCCGTGACGTCGCTAGAGTTAGCAACTATGTAGTGGTAGCCGCCTGACTGGAAATAAGTACACTTTTCTCCAAATCCGAACAGTAAACACTTGTGCTATTAGATTTAAAATAATGCGCTACACTTACAGTTGCCGATTGTGAAATGGATACAGAAAATTTGAAGAACTCCAAAATAACGTAATTCCATACACACGTCCCGTTCACTTCAGTGGAACGAAACTCAAACAGTAAACAGATGTTACCTCTCATTTCTGAATATCAGACCCGTGGATCAAATTCGTATTTTATTTCACAAAGAAAAAACGAACAGCACCGAACTGAGGCTAAATTGTTCTCTCATGTAGCCAAGTAGTAGATAACTTTTAATAGGGGGAGAAAAACCCGGGCTCTGCTAAAGCTTGCGACCACCTCTTGATCCAATCAGGTCTGTCCACATCACGCTTTAGTACCTACTTGGCCCAAATAGAACCTTGCTGAAGCAGGTACAAAAAAAAAGTACCTTCTTGGCCCTACTTTCCGCTACTTCAGGCGGGTGGTCAGTTAAGTCTAGATGCTACAATCTCAATATCCTTCTTGCTTTTCCCTGATCAGATTAGCACTCCCTCGTTACTCTGTGTTGTGTAAAGCAAACAATCATGGTGCTATAGAGGATTGAGAAGCATTGAGTTTGAAATGAGAAAATCTGGACTGAACAGGAGCGCATTTCCTAAAACCGTAGTTGCCAAGTAAAACTATCCAAGTTGCCAACTGTCTGCTCACTGCAGCTATGGTTTTTGATTTTGAGTGCCACTGTATCCCTTTTCCACGCCCCCCCACCCCACCCCGTCCTGCCCTTCGTCCACAGAGGAAGGCGTCGGACCCGAACCGCTTCTCCAACAGAGGAGGAGCCCTGCTTAAGGAGACCAAGGAGAGAACCAAGGTTCAAAAGATGCTCCCAAAGGTACAGTACAGCCTGGTCTTGCTTGGCCAAGTTGCACAGTGTGTGAAAATCATCAAAAACATCTTGTTTGGTGATGGGTTTTGAAAAAAAAAATGCTAGTATGAAAAGAAGTAAAAGTGTGTGTTTATTTATTTATTTATTTATTTGTTTGTTTGTTTGTTTGTTTTTACTTTATTGTTTGTTTTAATTTCTCACTAATGTGCCTGCCAAATTACTACTCATTTATGTACTTAGGTACTGGGTCTTTACTGCCTGTCCTGTCAAGGGGCTGTGGGAAAGATGTTCAGTAAAGGGAATAAACCGCTGATGTGCCCTCTGTAAATCCAGTCAAAGCTTTTAATGGTGATGTGCACATAAAGGGAAAGGTGGATTTCTGACGGTTCCTTGACACTGCATGAGTGGATCTGACGGAGTGTGTGTGTGTTTATCTCTGTCGGGGTGTGTGTGTGTTTGTGTGTGTGTGTGTGTGTGTGTTCTGTAAATCCAGTCAAAGCTTTTAATGGTGACGTGCACATAAAGGGAAAGGTGGATTTCTGACGGTTCCTTGACACTGCATGAGTGGATTTGACAGAGTGTGTGTGTGTGTTTATCTCTGTCGGGGTGTGTGTGTGTGTGTGTGTGTGTGTGTGTGTGTGTTCTGCCTGAATAGCTTGAAGAGGAGATGAAGGCTGCTGCGGAGGCCTGGGAGAAGAAGAACAGCTCTGCGTTCCTGGTGCGAGGGCAGAGGCTCATGGACTACATCTCTGCTCAGAGGGAGGAGTACAAACAGCAGAAGGACAAAGAGAAGAATGAGCGGGTATGCCGCTCTCGATGCCACAGGCAACACACACACACACACACACACACACACACCACCCTGTTTAATTGTTTTGCCGCTGTTTCATTGAATTAAAATGAGCCATAGCTGCCATGAAGGCTATTCAGTTTCATGAAAATGTCATTCATCCGTCTAAACAACACAAACTCACCTATATTGAGTTTGCCCATTAATGGCATTCAATGATTATGCAACTGTATTGCCAGTTTTCAGCTGTTTGTCGCTAGAAATGTGTAAACCGTGTTTAAATCTGGATCTTGCTCTGGCAGATTAGAATTGGACTGATTTTAAGAAAAATACGGTTTTGCGTTTTTCAGTTGACCAAGAAAGTGGACGGCACTCCTTTTAAGACTCCCACTAAAAGACCCAACGGAGGAGCATCTGGACCCACCCCAAACAAGACCAGAAAGGTTCGACCTTCTTCAAACTCCAAAAAGATGTCCAGTTGACTACAATCAAGTTGGTCATTTTGGCTTTGAAGATGATTCACCTGCCTTGCCAAAGGCTGCTTCATTGACTTGATTATTCAAGTCAAGTTTTGTGTTTTTGGTCATTTAAATTGGAGCCATTTAAAGTGGTGCTACATTGAGATAACAATAAATAAGACATTGGAACTATGTATGGTGCACACAGGCTAAAATTCTACACGCTTAAAAGTCTACTCGCCCACAGCTGTGTGCTCATCTGTAGTCTTTTTATCCCCCAGACTGTCTACTAATTGTTCTAATGTCGTTGTTTTTTCAGACCCCCAATCAGTCTGTTTTGCGCAGCACCAATGCCAGCGTAAACACCCCCAGCAGCGCTTCATCCACCTACCTGGCTGTTCCCTCTTCTAAGGCTCCATACGGCTCCGCAAAGGTACGTTTACATCGATGCGTTTAGCGGACGCCTTTATCCAAAGCGACTTACGTTTTGTCAGCTACCAATTACTTCAGGGCCAGTCTCCCCTTGAGCAACTTGGGGTTAAGTGCCTTGCTCAAGGGCACTTAGGTGGCAGTCAGGACTTGAACCGCCAATTTCTAGACTACTAGCCCAGTTCCTTAACCAGTACGCGACCACTGCCACAAGGTCACCATGTGCACCATCACAACTTTCACTGACACCAGGTATCCAGGGTTCGCTCCTTTCTCCGGAAAATCATAGAATTTTGGTCTATCCAGACATAGAAGCCAGGGATTTAAAAAATATGGGAATTTCAGGGGATGTGTAGTTTTAGTCGCCAAAATCCACAACTTCCACTCAACCATTTGTATTCATTTAGTTTCAAAGCCCATTTATTCTTTTGCTGATATAACTGATATAATGTAGTCTTCCTTTTACTGGTCATCCTACAGGAAAGGGGAGGGGCGTTGGGTCATTAGTATTAAAAAAAAAGATCTTTGCAATCTTGGAGGTTTTTTTTTTTTTTTTTTAAGTTTGATTTAGAGTGGGAACCCTGGTTATATCAGTTTTATTTGTGTTTGATTTGTTATGAGAGTTATTTATCTGTGTCTGTTGGAATTGCTCAGCTTTCAGCCTTGTAAAGCCTCACATTCCAGATCATTATTTGGCTCATAGGCTTGACGGGTTTGGACATTATAACCTTATTAGAAACGTCTGTTATTGGCCACTTACCCATAGATGAAAATTGTTGTGATGCAGCGTAAAAAAAAAAAAATTCTGGCCTGTTAAACCCCCTGGGAAATGCTAAAACTTTAGCCAGGGGTCAGGGTTCACCCTGTTCCTTTTACTTTCCTAACAACAAATCCTGGACTCCCATGTTGGGACACAAATCAGTGCACACTCTTCACCAGTAGATGGCACAAGAGAGCAAAAGTTGCAGACCTGCTGTTGCTCATCTACTTGGCCTGTTTTGAGGATGGGCAGTGTTCCACAGTTGGGAGGACCACAACAACTAAGTGCCTTTCGCCAGCCCTGGTGTCAAATGTTAACGCTGTATGATTTGTTTGTTTTATTGTTATTTATTTGTGCACAGAAAACCAAGATGCTTGAGACCAGCCTCAGGGCGCCACTGCAGGAGTTCAATTGTACCACAGAGCAAATCCCTGGCATCACCTACTCTGACTTCACGGTAAAGATGAGCGCATCTCTCTGGGATGGCCCTGCCCCTCGATTAGCGCTGGTCAGAGCTCTAGCAGCACAGGCTAACCCCGCACAGGCTAACCCCGCACAGGCTAACCCCACAGGGCACTCTCAACAGAGAAAAGACAAATATTCTTATTAGGGCATTTTTGCCCATGCATGTTTTGGTCTTCAGATAAGTGGACAGGGTCATAGTGCCATTCCTTGTAGTCATCTGGGCATGCTCCCCTCTGCTCTCATGCCGTGCCAAGACTGCCCATGGCTGGACCAGAGGTCCGGGGAAATGCCAGAGCGTTGCAACAAGCTTCTATTTCTGAGCCCTTAACAACTTCAAGACTTTATGCACTGACCTGTTCAAATCCCATAGTGCAGGAGAATAAGCCTTTTTCTTTCTCTCTTCAGAAATAAAGGGGGGGAAAGAGCCCCATGCATCTGTAATAACACGGTCAGGATGTCAGCTTTACTGAGCGTTGTTTTGTCTCCTCAGAGTGAACTCTCAAAGAAGGCCAGTCAAGAAGCCGTGCTCAACAGCACTGTTCTGCTGGACGTGGAGAAGGGGAACTGACCCATTCCTCAGCCTCCATTAAGACAACTTTAAGACTTTTCATATTTGAGGAGCTTTTAAAGGTGTGTGTGTGTGTGTGTGTGTGTTTGTGTGTGTGTGTGTGTTTCAGACAATGGTCATTTCATTTGTGTGCCTTTGTGTTAGTTATTTTGTATATATTTATCTTTCAAAGTACTGTTACAGGAACCCTTAAAAAAAACGGTGTCAGGGAACTGCATATATTGCACATTGAGTGTGAAACTGAAACCCTTTGACTTGCTCCTTTATGTATAATCACTGAATAAATGTTATATATTTTCCTATTGCCAATAAATACTGCATGTATATGTCATTGTTATAACTTAAAGAATGTTACTGGAAGAACAAAGTTCTTGTCACTGTAACTTCAAGGTCATTCCTGAACCATTTGGAAAGCGTGCGGTCATTAAATCTCTCGGTGTTGATTGGTAGGACTCTTAAGATCAGGGCCAAGAGCCGGCAGACTGATGCACGTCTCTTCAGAGTGTCAGATTTGGTCAAGTGGGCCATTGCGAGCTCTGGGGACCTTGCCCATCAAACATAACTGTATTCCAAGATGAAGAACTTCCTATTGCATTATACCCCTCAGGATTGTGTAAGAGTCAATCAAAACTGAGGCCATGTCCACACGAAAACGAAGCCAGGCCTAAATGCACAAATACTTTATCAAACCGGCGTATCAGCCAGACAAAGCCGGCGTTTTGGGGGTCTGTAAACGAACATTTTTGAAACCAGGTCCCAGAGTGGAAAGATTTAAAGATGCCGGTTTAGTGGCTTCATAGTTACTGCCATCTCTGAAACGCTTGGCTCTCAGCACCACCCCTTTATAAACACGCATGCGCCAAACTTCGCCAATGACAACAACAATGGCGCCGTACAGTTCAGCTGTGCTACTGCGCATGCGTTTTGTTTTGTTTGTTGTGTAGTTCCGTTTTCACATTGTCACAGCGCCACGGGCAGGTTTCGTATGTTTTACATCGTACGCAAAACGAGTGAAATTCATATCGTCGCACTCATTTTCTGAGCTGGCTCCATGTTTACAGAACACGTTTTGGAAATTATGTGCTTTTTGTCTTCGTGTGGACATAGCCTGAGTGATGGAGGAAGAAAGCATTGGTCTTCTGTGACAGAGTTTGCCATTTTGTTTTAATTGAGTGAAAGGCTTTCATGTCTAATTGCCTCATACAAACAATAGTATAATGGTGCTCTCATGGTATAATGTTTTCAGGACAACAATGAACATTAGATTACTGATTCACGCAACTAGCTCTGTTGAATGGCATCAAATTGTTTAGGTTACAAAGAGACACAATGGTGTATTCACCAAAACCCAACTGAAATTGAGGGGGGGGGGGGGGGGGGTGCTGTCAACACTGAAAACTAACCAAATTAATTGGGGTACCAGCCTCTTTTGAAATGGCTGTTTTTTCACTCATGACGAGTCGACATTTTGGCCCATAGGAGAGAAAAGTAAACGCAAGGAGGGAAAAAAATAATATATATATGTATATATATAAAAAGTTGTCACATAGCAACAAGTTATTGCTCCTAAGTCCCGAAGCGCAATGTGCATGTCAAAATAAATAGTATTTATAGATGTTGCCCCCACATTTCTCAGTGTATATGGAGCAGTGCAAACCTGGGGTTTCTTTTTACATGCTGTGGAAAACACCAGTAACACATTCATCATTATTCTTAAGGTGACTTGAGAGGACTGACAACAATAATGGTCTTGTCAATGGTATTCAACAGTTCGCAGGAAGTGTGAAAAATAATAATTAAAAATAAAAAGAAACAATGGAATTGAGAATAAAAGCAGATCCCAAAACTGAGCCCTTTCTTGAGCTTGAAGTGCCTTCATTCGGCTGCTGTTGAGGGTTTCAAAATGTTCATTCACCAGACAGTGCTGTACAGTGCGTAACGACCGCACAATAACCCTCAAAGACGCCATACAATTAGTCTCGCAAGTTGCGTTGATGAACGCTGAGAAACCTGTAATAATGTCTCCTCAGTGTGTCCTTCAATATCTTGAAATGGCTTCATGTCTCTCCGAAAGATAAAATGGCTCTAGATTCTCCACCGGTCCAGTGCTGACATGGAATCCACACTTGATGCTCAGTCCTTGCAGTTTATCATGTGACCGTCATAAAGCCCCCACAGAGTCCTGAGACTCAAGCTCACTTGATAGGATGCGTCGGCCATTGTCACTGTAACTACGGTTGGGTAGAAGGGATAATCTGGAGGGCGGAGAGAAAAAAACTGTTGAAATTAATGGGATTATTTCAGATTTGTAAACAAAACATTGACTGCTGACAGTGCAAATTGGTTTGATTACATTTTTTAGGGTGCAGTTCGCCCTCAATGAACGTGTTTTATTTGGACCTGTTGCTTGTGTTATTTCATTCCAAAGGATACACAATTTTAACACCGCAATCAAGAATATCTTTTCCCCTGCTTCTTGATTGGGCTCTAGTTTTGTTACTTAATCCAGCTCAATCCAGTTTAAGCAGGGTATTTTAGTGTAATCCTTGTTACTCCCATTGCAAATGTTTCCCAGTTTTTTAACCATAATCTAAATGTAGTGTAAAATCCACTAAAAGTAAACAAATAAACAGATGTAGAAAAAAATGTCTGTTTTTTGTGTAAATCAAAACTGTTTAGATTGCAGGAATCATACAGAATTACATTTCTATATTTAAGCCTGAAGTAGCCTTACTTCAAAGACATGTTTTATTTTTGAAATCATATTTCACTATTACAGATTACCATAATTTTAGCCCTGACTGTATAAAAGTGAAAAAACTCAAAGCAACTAGAGGATTACCTAAAGAAAACATCTCAACACAGACAAAATATAATTCCCTTTTCTACTCGTGGTCTATGGTGTGAGGTTAAAGGAAGTGCTCTTGTTTGCGGCTGGATTTGCATGAGTTACAGCCTAGCTAATCCTCACTACCCCTTTCAGACATGTGCTTCAAAGAGATCAATTAACAGATATTTTGTCAACCACAAAGGCAGCTTCCTCTATAGTTGAGAGGCTTCTGATTGCCTGATGACACTTGGCAGATGAATGAAACAGGCACAGATCAGACAACCAACTTCACAAAAAGGAAAGACATACCAAATGCCATATTATGGCCGGAACACAACCACAGAGACACCACACATCACAAAAGTGCATACAACATCCAAATTGAATGAATGGTGATTTCTCTAAACACCATGGACACAGAGACAACAGGCGAATTTGACATCACCTGACTTTATCAAGCCGTCAACAGCAAGCTAAACATTCAGGATTGGTTGGCCATTCGTGTTTCAATCCCACTGGCTATTTTTTGTGTTTCCCACCTAGAATGCATTGCCTTGATAAAGTCAAAAAATGTCAAATTTACCTAATGATGGAGCAATAACAACACATCAGTCACCATTGACTACCTAGACATCCTGTTGCAATGGTTGTTCCCGCTGTAACTGTTTTTCAGGAGTTGCTGCAGCGTTGGCAGTGGCGCCTCATAACATGTGTTCCTGATTGGTGAAACAAACAAACAAACAGAAGTTGGCTTTGCCAGACAGCAGTCTCTGTCTGTGGTCTAGGGTCAGGAATGTCTGTACGTCGGACTTAAGCTTTACTGACGCCGCAAGGCATCTCTGAACGCAAGGTTAACTCGGTGGGCTTAAGTAAATCACGTCTGCATTATGCAGGTGTGGCGCAGTCCATGTAGAGGCATAGGCTTAGGCTTCACAGGCTACAGACCGACTGACAGACTGGGTTTGGAGAACGTGTGGTGAATCTGAATGATGACTTTGGCTTCAAGCAAATTGTCTTTGATTATGGGAGGAGAAAATTGCTTTCTACTCTCATTCCTAACAAAATTTGAAAAGGAGTGCCAAACCATTTCCATATGCTGTAAAGTGGTTATAGGTAGGTGTGCGTCTGTGTGTATGGGAGAGGGTGTTGTTTTGCGTGCATCCTATTAGAACTAGGGTTAGACAAACAAATTAAGTTTGGATGTTGAGTCGTTGTCAAGGTCTATCAAAGGCAGCAACAATGGCAATGACAATTTGACAGTCAAACGTGCGGTTACATGTTTAATTAGCCACCTCATTTCTCCTAGTGGCCATCAGAGTTGCTACGTTACTGCCTGATAATTGCCATCAGGAAGGCTGTGTACAATGTCTCTACATCATCGCAAGGTGACAAGGTGGTCGTTTAAAATTAACCCATAAACGATGCTTTCAGGTCTTACACTGTCAAAACATAACAAATGAGTTTTTGCAATTGAACCTACAAATCAAATTGCTATAGAGACTGATGATAATCTGAGCAAATTCAATCTGCCTGCAGGAAAAATGAGACCGTGGCACTCGGGGCCATGTCCTGGGAAACTCTTTTTATCCCTGAAATTTAATTCTAAGCATCCCTAGACAATGAAAAAATCGCCTGGATCTATTTTTGTCCACGTATACAGTTCATTTTAGAGCAATATTTTCACTGGAGCAAAATAATAATAATCAACTCTTATCTTAGACTGCTAACACCAAAAAACTTGACCACATTCCCATAGAAAATCCCTCATCTCAAATTTAAACTGTATGATTCCTGTCCAAAAGACACTCGGGTTACTGACTGCAGAACGAAGGCAAACAAACTTTGAAGTCATTGCTGCAATCCCCCTCTGTGTCCATCCATTGCCTCTTCACAAGCAGACAACTGACAGGTTTCAAGAAATACTTCTGGACCACCGTCCATAATTAGGGTGATTTTTCAGATCCTCCTTTTTCGTTGGCAGGTCACCCAGAAAGGATCCAGTCATAGATACTGATCTGGAGTCTGTTAAAATACATGAATGCATCCAAGGCACGGTCACGTTATCATGGATGCTCCGTGCTTGAGTGTATTTATACAGTACAAGTAAGAGAATGGGTGACCTAGTTCAAATTAATTTTGGCATGTGACATGAAAAAGTATGACATCTCAGTGGCCATCACATTTAAGCCGTTAAGAGTAGTTCTGCCAGTGTCCACAAACATAAAAGTAGTAGTAAGGAGACTTGTGAAACTAATAAAACTGTAAATGTCTGGTAAAAATTGTAATAAAAAAATATGCAGTGCATGGGTGGGGGGTAAAAGTGGCTAAAACCCGAAAACAAATTCAAGTTTAATATAGTAACTCTTTAACTAGACTTTGTACAGTCTACATGGTGTTTCGATGAAAAATTAGCAAGCCTGAGGTCATTTACCAAGAGTAAACAGAGAAACCATTTGTTTGTGGGAAGTTCACATGCTGTAGTATGAACCAGGCAGTATGAAAATTAGGGAATTAGTGGGGATTGTTCACAATGTTTTAACAAGGAAATCTGAACATGTTCTGGTGAAGTGCTGGATTCAACAGGGGAGTCCTAATATAACCTCTAATAATTCTGTTCATTTGTGAACTAGTTTCCACTTCTTTATATGTGAAGGGTCAAGGAATGTATTTATCACATATATTGAGCTACCAACATAAAACAGTAGTGAAACATCATTAAGTGAATATATGTGGACTTGAGTTAATACCACACTATGACAAAAAGCTCCATGTAAATATCTACTCAGTGAATGTAATTATTGAAAAAGTGAAGGTGTTCAGTATCTTCTGCTGCTGTGTGTCTGCTGTTCAGACCCTGACATTGCCATTAGTGAGGTTGAAACCTTGTGGTGATCCAAAATTGATCTGAAATTGGTAAGAGCGGAATCTCTCATAGACCTGTACAAGCTCTGATGTTATACATGTTGGCACCCACAACCCCTACTCATCAGGCACCCACACACTCATTCACCAATTCCATGGATATACCATTTTCATCTGGCATGATGTCACATGAGAATGTGTTCTGGTCTCTTTCAGTTAGATATGGGTGGACAGGCTAACCTACAGGGGGCCTACATCCACCATAGCCTAGAAAGGCAAAAACCTGTCGACTTTGGGAGTAGTTGTATGTACTGCACCAAAAGGCATGGAATCAAGAGTGAACTCTAGTCCTCCACTGTTGGCCTCACAAGAAGAGTGCACAGGGGCATGTTTTTGTAAGCGGAGGTCCAAAAAAACGGTTTAATATAGCCTAGTTTTTCTGACTACTTTATGTAATAAAAGCAGGAATCCCTCTTGGATGAAAAAAGTCTCTCCAGCAGGGAAAATAGAGGCTAAAGGTTACATAAATGAAATCAAATTCAGCATCTTACGACTTGATTCTACCAAACAACAGAATTATGTAGGGTTCAGCAAACATGGCCATGGTTTAATTTTGCCATCTGTTATGCAGTGCCCAGCCCATTAGAGTTCATTTTAACTGAGCATCAAGGGAAAATGGACTTGGAGCTACCCAGAGTAGATCTCCGTTTGCTGGCCAAACTGACACCGCAGTGGGAAGTGCCCAAATCGACGTCCGGCCAGCGCTGCCTTGGAATGCTTTCGTCATCTTGTCATGCCTTAATCAATCGTGGCCGCTTGGAGAAGCGAGTGAGGTTCAGCCGCATATTTTCGTGCTGTTGTAAATTAATTGTACATACAGAGTATATCAACAATGTACACGGAGAGAGTAGCGAGGTGAAGAAGAAAAGCAGCAGCTTCTGGAGCTGAGGCTTTCGAGACTGGCAGCTCAGCGTTAGAGAAGGCCTGTGGAATTCCCAGCCTCCGTGCCACAGCAACTGCAGTCACTCCAGTAGCAACAAGCTCTCTCTCTCTCTCTCTCTCTCTCTCTCTCTCTCTCTCTCTCTCTCTGTCGTTGGTGGACTCACACATACCCAGCTCAACACTATGAACTCAACTAGTGAGGAAGGGAATTACATCTGTGGAATTTATGTCCAATGTCCATATCCAACAGCTGCAAGACTTCTTACAAACAAAAATGATCCTGAGCCGTCAGACTTTCAAGCAGTACGCCAGTTACACAAAATGTTATTGGATCTAGATAAAAAAAAAAGATCTTAAAAATGTTTTTATTTGTTGATTAAAATGTTTAATGAGACACGTCAGTCAGTGTTAAACATATTAAACCGGCACTAAGCAACATTCTGTTTTTCTCTCTCACAAGCTCCCTCTAAAGCCCGCTGTATTGCATTGTATTGCACTGCATTCTATTGGAGGCGGTCCGCGCTGCTGAACATTGCAAGTGCTGTATCTACCGCTATTGGCCACGGTGGCGCATTCTACACCGTTTGTTCGCCGTGTAATGACTAATTTTAGCATCCTAAACATTATGAAACGGATTAATTAAATGAAAAATGTTGCATAGTGGGCCTTTAAAAACAGAGTCCTATTATATTATTTTTCAGTTCCTGCTGCTAAAGGAACCCTCCGAATCCCCTTTGCAACTAAAAGCATGTGCAGCGCAGTGGTTGAGGCTAAGTAATATGTACTTTGTCACTGCAGACAGAAAATTGGACCAAACCTACTGACTTTCACACATGATCATTATCAGCAAAAGATTTTTGAAAGGCCAATAAATTACAGATGCTTCACCAGTGTTTTTGCATACCTAGAGCAACCCTATGGTCAAACCACATCTTGTGCACAGCTGAAGGTCTTCAAAAAGTCCATATAGAGACCAGCCAAACTGTTGGTATCAGCCAGAGTATATATAATGTGGGTTCATTAATGTCATTTCATAAATGTAATGAAAGGGGTGCTAATTTTAAATTCTAATTACTGTTGTATTGCAAGAAATGAAACAGTCTTGAGGTCCAAACAGTATTTCTAGACTAAATTTGTACTTGTTCTGGAAGTTCACAAAGTCCCTCTCTATATTAAGACAATGCAAGATAACATCAGTAATCCCCTTCAACAGGGCCCAGCCTCTGTTTATGAGTTACATTTATGCCCAGTGTCCGGTAATACTCCCCAGATGTCAAGCCCAGGTTTCCACCACCAAACCCCTCTCCCTCAGCTTTCAAGCATGCCAAAAACAGCCTCATAGAGGCTAAACGTTACATGCCAAAAACAGCCTCATAGAGGCTAAAGGTTACATGCCAAAAACAGCCTCATAGAGGCTAAAGGTTACATAAATGAAATGGTGAATGGACTGCATTTATATAGCGCTTTTCTACTCCTACGAGCACTCAAAGCACTTTACAACATATGCCTCTCATTCCCCCATTCACACACATGAATTCACACTCCGGTGGCAGTGGCTGCCATGCAAGGTACCATCCTGCCACCAGGAGCAATTGGGGTTCAGTATCTTGCTCAAGGATACTTTGATGTGGTCAGATGGAGTGGGACTCGAACCTGCAACCCTCCGGTTGTGAACGGCACCTCTACCACCTGCACCACCATCGCCCCGAAATCAAATTCAGCATCTTACAACTTGATTCTACCAAACCCCTCTCCCTCAGCTTTCAAGCATGGTCAAAAACAGCCTCAAAGGTGTTTGGCCTCTTTAAACAAAGCATGCGAAAAAACGTCACAACAACTGCACTACGTCGTAATAATAACTTTGACATTCGACCTGGAGGAGTGGAAACAGTTGTATCCACTTCAAAATATTTAAAGTGTTTTTCAAGTGTCATTTCAACATCCAGACCCCAGAGACAATAGTGATAAACTGCATAAGTGTGGAAATTCCTAAGTTTGGAGATAATGTTGGTTGGGTTGAGTCTGCCCAGCACTGGTCAACAATGTTATTGCTTAGAACTGTGGTGAAATAACTTCCGACAAATCTAACAGTCATGCCTGTGAGTCATTAGAAAAAGCAACAGGCTAATCATTTTTCCAGGCATTTACAAGGCGAGACAGATCCACTGCATCTGCCCTATGTGGTGCTGGCCTTTGGGCAGGGATAATGGGTAGGTGGTAAGAGGACAGGAGGGAATGAAGATTATTATTATTATTATTATTATTATTATTATTATTATTAACAATCACTATAATAAATCTAAATAATAAATGTTACAGGCTATTTATAACGATTACAATAGTTTACAACGATTTTAAACGATTGCATCTGTATAGACTGTCCTGATATTTTATACTTTATACTACAAAATGACTTATGCAGTCAAAAGTTTTTGCATATATGTCTAAAGGTAAATGTACTCAAATAGACCCTGGGAGTATTTTTTTAATATATTCATTAAATTAAATTCATAGAAACAAAAAGAAATGCTTCAGATGTCTACCATCCGTGCTAAATAATGGATAACCTCAATGAATACAGATTGCTTTAGCTCCCTCTGGAGAGGTCCAGTTCCCACATACCTGAGGAATACGAGGCTATCTCATGATATTGCACACAGGGTTGTCCGTCAGGACTCGTTAAACATTGTACAAACACACGCGCGCACTGATAAGTATTGGTCAGGGCCAAATAATCCAGCCAAATTCCCCCCAGACTTAGAAATACCACCAGCGCAATTCTGATAATCGTTTCTGACAAATTTGCCAGTGTTGCCTGACTAGACGAATTAGAGCTGATGTTATCAGGCCCTAAGGTTATTATATGAACACGCTTGCCCACTCCCTGCCTGGCCCAAGAAACTCAGATGAGGGAAAACAATTCCTTTGCTGATTGAGATCACGAAAAATAGAGAGATATTATTACATTCAAGTGTTTGTCTTTTGCAACCTTTATCATGTTCAAGTTGGAATGATTTTAATTTACCTTAAATACAACGATCCAGGCAATAAACAAGGCTATCAATATTGTTTGGCTGACTCAATCTTGGAGAACGTTCCTGAGATTTTCTGCCTGAAATGGGCACATGCCAAGACTCAGAGTATGCCAACGGGAACAACAACAAGTGGCTTCTGCAGCACAAGTAATAGTCTAAAACCTGTGAAATATATAGACCACTTCACCACTTCAAACATGAAGCACAAAGTTCCTGTGAGTCACTCACATGGTCTTGCAGAGACTAACTATAGCCTAGTTTGACAGTAAAGTTGAAAACTAATCTTGAATTGTCTGTGGGGGAAAACCCCCCATCAAAACCAGGTTATGTGCCACAGAAACGATTCAAATAATGTTTCCGTATGTGTGTGTTGTGCTTGCCAGCTTTTCAAAGCTCCCATGGCCTCTGTACTGAAATGGCAACAACCTGAGATAGGAGGATTTTGAGTGTAGGAGATTAACCCTGCCCCATTTTGTTTAGCCCCAGAATGGCAAGATCCAATTTTCAGTTATGGATTAAATAGAATATTTTTCAAATGCTTCCTGCAGATAACTCCACATGCGCTTTGTTCCTTAGCTACAGTGTCCATGGTGATGAGCAGCCATGAGCCGACCAATGACTGAGAGGCAAAGCTAAATGCCAAGCTCATCTTTAGCTGTAGTGACAGCAAATAAATGCAGCTTCATCAGGCCTTCATAGAGACAGTGCAGTGGGACTATTAAGGCTCATTGAAAACATACACAGCCCACCTTTGGCTAGCAGTAGAAACACATCCACTGATGCAGCAAAATAACTGTGTGACATAGCACTCTAACTGTGTGGGAAAGCTAGCTGAAACGGTCCCACTGTAGACAGACACAACAAAACACGGTATCAGTTTTACTGTAAAATTCCACAATAATTCTGAAATGTGTCTTACATTAGGACTGAAACTTTCCTGCAACCAATATCAAGATTATTAACATCAGCAATTGTTGTATAGTAAAAATGAAGTAAAACAAAACAACAGCCATTCCGCCCCCTTGGTTACAGCCTTCATTCACTAATGCAAAATTAATACTGAATGAATCACTGATTATTTATGTCAAATCCCTCCAAGAATGCCTGGCTTCCATTCTAATAAGGGTTTCATTACTGAACTGGGTCACCGCAGTGGTGAATGCGCCTGAAATACACCAGTGACACAAGTGTCTTCTCTCCGGGTGAAGAGTTAACCACGAATGTCATTAACAGCATTCAGCAACCACCGGGGGTTACATCTTCCTTTTTATTCTTCTGTTCATCATTATTGGAGCTGCTTTAGTTTGTCCTATGGTTATACTGTATAGGCATAAATATATATATATAGTCTTTTGACCCCACAACACCATATAGTACAGTGGCATTGTGGATCTGCTAACTGCATGTCAATTCTGTGAAGTGGAAGGTCTGGACAAGAAAGATCTCTGACATTGGAATAGCCAGTAACTTTAGGTGTCCTTAGAGCAGTGTTTCCCAACCTTTGAGCCAAGGCACACCACGAGGCACCAGCAGCAGATTAAATATGAAAACACCAGCAGATAAAATGAAATTCTGTAATCTGTATTGACAAAGTATAAAGTCATTCTCACCAAGTGTCTTAAGTGTCTTGAATAGGAATCAAAGAAACACAAAAAAGTATTTTATAACCATAGAAGTTATAAAAGAAGTATTTTATACCCGAGATGGCACAGACCCTTGACAATGGCACATCATTTACAGATAACATATTTTTTAGGTGATTAGGTGAAATTGGATAATTTCCCACGGCACACCAGACAGTATCCCATAGCACACTAGTGTTCCGTGACACAGTGGTTGAAAAACACCGCCTTAGAGAGAAGTCTGTAGGCATTTGTAAGTATGCATTCATTCAAGTGTGTTCTGTCTGTGTTGAAATGGCCAGTTACTTTAGGTGTCTTTGGATAAGTTCTTTTGGGAAGTATGCATTCAAAGTATGCATTCACAAGTGTGTACTGTATGTGCACACACATGTGTGCTTGTCCTGTAATATTAGAGACACGAGGGAGCGGCACGTTTTTTGGATGATTTTCTGTCCGAATGAGTCATTCAAAGGATTTAAATGTAATGCGGGGCTTATGGAGGAACAAAAAGTTTAGCTGAATTGCTGAGGATAATGCACACGGTTTCACACGGTAATCAAGAGTCCGAAGTCCAAATTCTAACCAGAAAAACGTTCCTCCCCTCCGTCCTCGTACCCCGTAGACCGAGCCACTTTGAAACGTGACTTTGTTCCGATGAGATCATGCCAGGGTTGTGGCGGCACACTCTGTCAATGGGCACAAGGCCGTCTCGTGGAACCAACCGATTCTAACGCTGCTCGGCCAGAACATCACATTCTTCCATGGCTTGTCGAACACGCTTAGGGCTTAGGAAGGATAGACTTGTGCTCCCGGAAAAAAGCAATCCACCTGTCACTGCTGACAAAGGCATTCATGTTTGGGACCAGGCTGACATTTCAAATTAGACGGAGCGAAACAGATAGAGAGATGAAACAAGAGGAGGAGGAAGCAAGGACGACAAGAATGAGAGATGAAACAAGAGGAGGAGGAAGCAAGGATGACAAGAATGTTTCAGAGACCTACAGGGGCGGGAATGTCAATGTACTGTAGGTCAAATTTGCAACTCTACAAGACCCTAGGCAGTTGGATTGGCTCCTTGAGCCGTGGATCTGCCCAAGGTTTCTTCCTAAACCACAACATGATGAAAAATGATTGTGGGATGAATGGGAGTTTTTTTTCCTTGCCCCTGTTGCTCACTGGTGCTCTTTGCTGTGAAGAACTACGAGACATAACTTTTGCATAATGCGCTGTACAAATAAAATTGAATGTAAAACTGAATGCAGCCATCTGAGCAAACATTATCCAAAAAAGTGAATCATAGTAGTGTGGTGGTGAAATTGGGTGTGTGTCTACGAAACAGTGGAGTCAGAACATGCTGTTCTTGGCAACAGACTCACACCTGCCGTCATACACAACATAGTTATGTGAGTGTGTATGAGAGTGTTTCCCGGTGTTCCCAAATACTGTTCTAAAACTCCTATCTTACAATACAGAAAAGCATTATGTAGTGTTTCTCTTTAATTAGGCACCACACCACACTAATAGTCACTGTCAGTATCCCATTAACAATCTGAAAATAAGCTTAAGCAGTTCAACTGCATCATCTAATAGTGAGAGTGCTCTGATCCTTACGGCTGTTCTGACTGTGCTACTGTGTTCTCGCATATCTGGACGTCCATAAAAAGCTGCATTATCCATCCAGGCAATGAGGTGCAGGTGCAACCACTTTGGAACAATTAAATGCTTCATGTACTTCAGTTAGGCTGCTAAAAAGCTGGCCACTTAAAACCCTCCAAGGGTAGGACTATGCGCCACTCATCAAACATTTCTGAAGGCCGCCCCCTTACCATCCACTCCCCCCAAAAAGTTTTTTTATGTCTATTTTTATGTCAACTAAATGTGTCTATTTTAATAAGATGCATCAAGCCAGACAAAGAAAACATGTTAGGCCTCTTGCATAAAGACATTTAGCCTTGAATGACAGCCTTCAACTAAGATGGACCAAAGAAATGAATTTTTACATTCTGGTGGTCTACATACCCCAATATAAAAAATATAATCCTAGATAACTTGCCCCAATTATATTTAGTTTTAAACATCCAGGGATTTGCAGCAAATGTGAGCGCTAATTAATATATACTTTAAAAGAGGACCAGCTCTCCAGCGACCACTTTCCCACCAGCATTAAGGTAACCAGATGATGGCTTGTCACCTTAAAAGACAGACATGAAGCTGGAAATGTCCACAGTGTCTAGGATCAACAAGTCGACAATCAACAACAGACAAAGCATCGGTCTAAATATAATGACCCATTTTTGCATGGCTAGTGCCACTGAACACATCAACAGACATATTAACACGCAATCCGGAACGATTTGCGAACGGTTTCTATTCTCGTTTCAGTAATTAAATTCAGAGCGGAAAAAAGCGACATCTGCTTTGTGTCTGGAACTATTTTTTATAAGCGCAGACATTAGAGTGGCTCTAATACTATTTGTTTTTTCACTTCCTGTTCCACACGTTCTGGGGTTTTCAGCTGAGCCTAATAAAAAAAGAAATGGTGGTGTTGGCGGGTCAAATGCCCACTGACATGTATGAGACGTTCTTTGAGTTAAAAGAAAACACATGCGGGGACAGGGCTGTTTAACAAAGTTGTGTAAAGCAAAAAAAAAAAAAAAACTATAAACATAAAATAGGAGGAGAGTAAAAGAGAAACAAAAACCCACAAACAGCATTGGAACAAAAGCAGCAACAGTCGGGACACACCCACTAAAATAACATGTAAAACTACTGTTTTCCACCTTAAAAGCAGGAACAAACCGCCGAGAACAGTCTCATTAGCACATAAATGCTCTAACAGCAGCCAGTCTCTCAGGAAGGCCGCAACATGAAGTCACATTACAACAACAGAAATAGCAACACAATGACTGTCACTCATTGTCTGTTTTTCTTTTTCTCTTTGTACTGGCTTGGCTTGTGGGGTGAAAGTGATGTCAGCCCACCATGGGCCATTTCTGAAGAACTCAAAGAAATAAAATGCTCAACTACTTGACATGTGGGGGCCCTTTTTCAAGCAGCACTTCAAAAGCAGACCCCAAAGGGGGGGGGGGGGGGGACAGTGATTCCCATAGACAGACATTCTCCCTTTTGGCATGCTGTAACCTCTATTCACCTTGACATTCTTTGGTAGCCTAGAGAGGAACATGAAGGCTTTCATGGCCTCCATTGCTCCCTGATTTTATTATATCAAATTAGTTGTCCCATACCACTAATAATAATAATTGAATCAGTACATGGTTTGTTATAATGATGTTTTATGCTCTGAAAATGAATACAGCCTTTTTATGGATGCATTACACACACACTCAGAGGCCCTGTTTATAGTCTGGGAAAGGAGATATTGCATCTAGAGAAGATTTCTATATATACACAACAACATGCAAGAGCGTTTATAAGCTATACCAGATGACCTAGCCTCCAGCAGCTTTTTTAAAAAAAATGGGCCAGGAAAAAACATTCCCAAAAACATAACATTTTGCAATGACAGACAGAGTTGATCCTGAGGCCTACAGATAAGCTGTGAAGACAGGGGGATGGTAATCCCTCTGTCCCAATTTTCCTCCCCTGAATTCATATCTCTTCACTGGGGCCGTACAGAACAGCGGGTTCTCCCCACCACACACACGCACGCAGCATCACGGCTTACCTGAGAGCGATGGTGGTCCCGTTGGCCGACCCCGAGTGAGCCCTGGACGGCCCGTAGCTGCCCTGGCGCACGTAGCGCTCGTCCCCGCAGCACAGGATCATGAGGAAGGCCCGGCGGAAGGCCCGATTCAGGAAGGCGTACAGGAACGGGTTGAGGCCCGAGTTGACGTAGCCCAGCCAGAGCCAGGCGGTCCACATCTGCCAGGGCACGGTGTACTGGATGAACGGGTCCACCACGTTGGTGACGAAGAAGGGCGCCCAGCACAGGCAGAAGCAGCCCATGATGACCGCCAGCGTCTTGGCCGCTTTGGTCTCGATCTTCATGCGGCTGCTGGTGCTGCCGCCACCGCTGGACCCGTGAGACTCCGAGGGCCCGCCGCCACCGCCACTGCTGGACCCGGTCAGGTACTCGGGGGCGGAGCCGGCCCGCTGCAGGGTGCCGATCTGGCGCGCGTGCTCCATGGCCGTGACGTAGATGCGCTGGTAGGCCAGTACCATCAGCCCCAGGGGCACGTAGAAGGCCACGGCCGAGCAGATGAGCGCGTACGGGCGGTTGACCAGGAACACGCAGTAGGTCTCATTGGTGCTGCTGAACTTCCTCTTCTCAATCTGAAGGCCCCAAACACACAAGCGGAGTCAGAATCAGAATCTGTTTTATTGGCCAAGTACACTCTCATAAACCAAGTATACTTTCATAAACCAGGAATTTGACTCCGGCAGGTCAGCACAGAAAGGATGACATTAAAAATGTCTCCAAACTAATTTGGAGAAAACAAAGAAGCTATTCTACTGGAGACTATCGTGACGAGTTACGGACGGACTTACACTAACATATTTAGAAGATGCTTCTATTCAAAGCAAAAAATGTGCCATCTACCAATACCTTCAGAGCCAATAGTCCCCTAGAGTAACTGAGGGGTAAGTGCCTTGCTCAAGTGAAGGATTCAAACCCACATATTCCAGGCTACTAGCATGCTAGTCAGGTTCCTGCTACAGTACATCTCCATTGCTACACCGCTCTAGAGGACTTGTCCAGTTTTTTAACTATAGTATTAATATTACAATTATTAAACAATGAAATACAACACAATACAAACAACTTTTTTACAAGAACTTCTCACACAGTCCTTTCTATTATCTAGTGCATAAACGTGAGCTGAAAATATTTTCTGGACAAAAGGAATTTGAATGGCTTAGGACAGGGCTTCGGTTTTTAAATATTTACCATCCCTGTAGCTGGTTTCAACAAACACAACTGACTTTAAAGGCGCTCTAAGCGATGCTGTTTCACGTCACTTCTTGTTGACGTTCGAAGTATTGTCAAACAAAACGGAGAATAGCTCCAGAGAGGGTTCAAGCGTTATAAGTTATAGCTCACTCCTCCCCCTCCCTCCCATGCCTCCCGAAAGATCATGAACCTTGTCGTTTATTGGCTGGAACACTGTTATGTTTCGTTTTCGTTTGTTATGCTAGGTTTGCCCACTGTGTTTTGTTGCCGTTTGTGGAGCCAGGGCTGTCTACAGAGACCGCGTTTTTTTACAGTGTGTTCAGGGGACAGGCAGCTAGCAGATTATGAGGAGATGTTTGCTGTATGTAACAACACATGTTTTAGTCCTAAAAACGTGTCACATCGCTTAGAGCACCTTTAAGCAGTGGGGCCTGAACTTTACACTTGTGAACTGAGCTTGAAAACATGGAAAAAACTCATTGTGTCATTATAGACGTAACCTACAGTGTCAAAACATTCAACACTTTCACATGTGAGCAGGCAGCTATACATCCTGTCAGCATTAGGACAGAGAAACTTATGTCCTTAAATGGACATTTGCTCCATCGCTCCATTTTGCCCTGTGATTTTAGGTTCAAGTTATCTGGACATGTTGTGGAAATAAATCATGAAACTCCTTAGTTGCGTGACACAGCCTTAATAATAAGTGGAGTAAAGGGGACTGTTTTGTCAGTGTCTATTGTCTTTGCCTTTACAGCGATCTAAATTGAAAACAGACATGAGAGGCTCAAATATGCAGCGTATATAAGAGAATATTTTCTCAGATTAATAGGCTGATGATGTGTTGATATTACAGGACTGCAAATAAACAAGATGGGCTTAATGTAAGGCTCACTTTGTCCAGTATGAAAGAGGTCATTGGAAAACGCTGGATCAATAAGAGACACTGCTTTAGATTTGCGAACATGCATGCCCATTTTCGGAAGTTAATTTGAAGTCACACACATGCCAAATCAAAACCGGCCAGTGATTTCAGATTCCTGGTGAGGATTAAAGGATTATTTTATACAGAATCTGTAATACACCCAACTCAGGGCTTCTTCCAAAAAAACAGGCCCAAACTGCAGCCTCCATAATACTCACAATGTCCTCGATGCCAATCGCGTTCCAGCTTTGCATTATGGGTAGGAAGGAGATGAAGGAGGGGATGACCCAGCAACCTCCCAGCATCAGAGTCACTCTCAGTGGGGTCATTTTGTTCCTGTACACCAGCGGCTGGCAGCAAATGGCATAATACCTGCAGAAAAACGGCCACAACAAGCACGAGAGATACATTAAAAATCAGAGTTAATAATCATAAGCCCGCAAACAGCTTTAATCTGAGATTCACTAACGACAGCGAGTCATCCTCTCAATGTGTTACGCAACTGAGTCTAGATGAGATTTGATTGACATCCATCAAACAATTCACTAATCCAGTTATGTAATTTCATTTTTTTAAGAGGTGCGTGTTTTTACAGACATATTCATTTATACCTCTGATTACAAAATGAAAACAAAACTCCTTACCTTGATGGACGATGTAATTTTTAGCACTACTTTGTTGCAGACCTTCACAGTCAAAGAGTGTGAAAAAAAATACTCTCTGGCACAAATAAGTGAATTTTCAAAGTGTTGGTGTGGGTGCATAAATCACTCTGAAGACGAATATGCTCAGAAAAAAAACTACCCACACTGAATCAACAGGAGCTTTTTTTTTTTTTTTTTTGCAATGTATGAATTATTTCGCTATTTATTTTATCTGGGAACATGCATGGTTATTGTTCTCTGTGCTAAACAGGTGTAAACAAGTCTGTCCTTCAAAAAGAAAAACAACCCCGTTATCTTTTCAAATATGGAGCAGCAGAAAGGGCTATTCAATGGGATTTATGATCAAAGCATGGCAAAATTATAGCCCAGCATGTAATTACAAAAGGGCCATCCATGAGGATTGGCAAGAGTTTGACGGGCACTTGTTGTGGCCATGGGAATGCATTTCTATTAGGAACAAAATGCATAATAAAAAGCAACAGAGGGACGCAATCTGCACATGCATACGGTGATAATGCCAAGATATAATGGAGAATTTTAAATGTATTATTGGCAACTGCAAATAAAGGAAGCCAAGCAGTGCATTTAATTCTTGCGTTGGATACCAAACATAATGCTTCCACCGTCTGTCAGAATTATTGAGTAACTGCTAAATAATCAAAGCGTAAAGGGTGGCTCTAAAAGAATATGATGCAACAACCTCATCAGATGTTGATTGCCACATTGTGAGGCATGCCTACATCCAAATGACGGGGCGTTGAATAAAAGCAGACCCTCAAACGTGACATTTCCTGGGCTCGCAAATAACTGATCTATGTTGCAAATGCATTAATTATGAAGATGAGTCAGTTGCTGAGCGCAACGATGGCAGCAGAATTAGGGTCGGATGGCAAGACAGCTGTCTCGTGACATTTTGGGAGGTTGATTTTTTTTCATTAACCTTTATGCCTTTTTTTCCCTTAGAGATCTGAACTCCCAGATGGGATGGTGATAGGAGCACCACAACCACTGTGTATGGCAAAAATACAGTGATGTGTTTTATAGATTTTATACATAATGTCTTGTTGACAGTTATGATAGTCAAAATGACAATGGTGGTTAAATGGAATATCAAGAGACTATTACTTAACTCCACAATTCTTAGTACAGTAGTTGTTGTAAACTTAACCATCTTCACTCCTTCCTTGAGAGATTCTTTAAAAGAAAGTATATAATAATATATTAAACTTGTGGGTTATATGTTATACTTTACTATTTGTATACACAACCATGTTGTATATTTAAAAAAGTTTTGCACTGTATTGCCCAATGTTATTATTAGAACCCAGAGCAGCATGTGTGTAATGTATTGTAATTTTTCATATCTTAAAAGGATTCCCTCAGGGATCAGTCGTTATTATGTTTCATGTTACGCTTGATGGATGTTTGCGCAATACGACATGTGGCAGTTTGCTCCAGGTTTTTGTGCATTCGACACACACATAGCCACACTGGCTTCGCACTAAGCTTGTTTAATTCTTCAGGTTTTCACTGTCACATCGGTAATGCAACAGGATTGAAATGCAAAGATGTTCACAGGCCTGTGCCGTCGGAGGAGCGGAGCGTGCGTGATTAATCATGCCTTCAGAAGCCTTGTTCTGATGGCTAAGTGGCACTCTGACTTTAGCGGGGTTTCAGGGGAGAGAGATTTCAGCTAAGCTACATTTCATGAAAACTCCAAGTGCTTTGCACTGCACTTGGCCACTTCTGTCATGACAAGCGTATTTAAAATTGTCCATTCAACCACACAACATTTTAATCTGCTTAAAATGATTTATGATTGCAATCCTAATGATAATGCCTACATGTCATTTATCCAGACTTATCTACTGGAAAAAATCCAGTCGGCCTGATAATATCCTGATCTGCTGTTGGTACTGTAAGTATCAGAACAGCATTTGGTAAACACTGCAAACACAGTGTTTCCCAGAGAAAATCTGTCAGTCAAGCAGTATCTTTCAGGCTCTCATCAATTAACATGGCTGCTGTTTCACTATTTAGTCCACATCATTCTCATTAGGCACTAGGCCACATGTAACAACAGAGCAATGGGTTGATTCACTCGGGATAATTCCTACACTGTAAAAAATACATGGTTTAAACTTAAAAAACTATTTCAGTTGACCAAATTTGAGATAATGTGTTGAGCTGATTTCTTATGTATATTTGTTATGTATAAGAAAACAGCACAACTCATTATTGAATAATTCAATTCAATTTTATTTGTATAGCAACGCATTATACATAAGACATGTCTCATAGCACTTCACAATCAAGAGTACCAATGAGCAATATTATCTCAAATCTGGTCAAAATAGTTATGCAGCCCTGACACAAACATTTTAAAGGCCCACTATGCAACATTTTTCATTTAATTAATCCGTTTCATACTGTTTAGGATACTAAAATGAGTCATGACACGGCGAACAAACAGTGTAGAATGTGCCACTGTGGCCTATAGCGGTAGATACAGCACTTGCAATGTTAAGCAGTGCGGACCGGCTCCAATAGAATGCAGTGCAATACAATGCACTACAGCGGTCTTTAGAGGAAACTTGTGAGAGAAAAAAGCAGAACGTTGCTTAGCCCTGCTTTAAAGTTTTAAACCATGTATTTTTTTTTTCAAGTATTCTGTTTTCAGACCGTCTTCCTGCCCTGCTCACCTGTCTAGTGCAATGCAGCACAAGTGCAGTATGGACGCAGTGGTGAGCAGCACGTCCAGCGATGTCCGAACGAGGCAGAAGGTCTCGCCGTACCTCCACTGGCCGGTGGTCAGTTCAATGGCAGCGAAGGGCATGACCAACAGAGCCACCAGGAGATCAGCGAACGCCAACGACACAATGAAGTAGTTGGTCTTCTTTTTCCTATGGACATACAACGAGCAGTTAAGTGTCCAAGTGGCAACGCAGGCTTATAAACAATCTAACACTTCCCACATACTTGGCCATGCCTCTGCATTATTCATACTGAGCATAATCGCTAATTACTGAATCTCGTAAAGAATTGTTTTCCCCCACTATGGCTTGTAACATTCATTTAAGTGTAACAGAATAATTACACAGAGTCAGCTGTCTTTATGACAATCTGAAAATGAAGCCGTTATCACAGTTCATATCTATCTATCTATCTATCTATCTATCTATAAAATATGTTGGAAAGAGCCTTGTATTTGGGCTGTGACACCTTTCTCAATTCGAAACAGCCCTCATTTTTTTTTCTTTTGGAATAAGTAAAACATTGTTTTTGCCATAATTTGTCAAATATGATGACAAGAAAAAACAAAATGATTTCAAAACAATCACAAGGGGCCAGAATAGAGGGACTCTAGTGGCCAGACGCAAGTGAAAAATCGAAGGGTGTGACGTCACTCCAGGACTTCTCACATTAGATGATCTTGAATGTGGCCAAGGGTAATATCAGAAATGTCAAGTGACAGAAATGAGAGCTCAGGATGTATAACAGTTAATCTTAACATTTCTGCAAGTGATGACCACAGTGAGTTAGCTACAGAAAAAATAAATACATATTGTTGGAGAGCTCAGACTGGATGTTCAGGAGCGTGATTCAATACAGGCTAAACTATATTAAGAGTTATCTGAATCACTGTGCCCCACTTAAAGAACATCTGCAAAAACCACCAGTAAATGGGCATGAAACCCCATCCAGAGATCCTCGGAGTGCCGAAGCAATGATGGTTCAGTACAGACTGTACTGGTGGGGGCAAACTAGCACAGAAAAAACAGCCAAAAAGAAAGATGATCTGGTTTCAGGCACCAAGGCATCAGTTGGATCTCCATGTTGCACCATCAGTAATGGACAAAGTCTTTCAGCACCTCAATGCATCCAAAACTACAGTATGATTCTGTCACAGTCAGAAATTGTACTGTGGCCAAGAAACACTTGATTTGTTGACGTGACACGAGTGACCTTGGAATGGAAACCAGTTCAGAGAGGGGGATGCATTCCTTATGGCCGGTAGGTTCTAGAATACTAAACCACCAACACCACTATCAATCAAACTTTGTAGCCTATGTATAAATCTTTCTTTGTTTACACAAATATTTAGTGTTAAACTACTAATGTTGATCAGTGCCATATGGCATTATGTCATCCCTCATAAAAAAAACTATGGAGGGGGGAATAAATAACTCAGCTTAATATTTTTTTCTGTCTGTTTTTAGAGATTGTTTGTTTTTTTGATTAGAAGAAAAGAAGAGGGAAATGTCAGGGGTTGGCAAACAGTGGGATGAGAGCAACTGTCGTTAGAACACATAAATAACTTGGCTTCATTCGTCTCACAAACTGACAGGCTTTGCTGACTATGGGGACCATTATTTTGACATGTATTTAAGAGGCATCAATCCGAGCACTTGATAATGACAAGCAGCTGTTAGAAATCACAGACCATTCCGCCCTAAAAAGAGCATTCAGATAGAAGTAATCCAATGTCCACATCAGCCAAGAACCCTGCTTACTGTATCATCAAGAACAGCCGTCGATCTTGCCCATGGCAGGGCACACTTACATTTACACACTTACATTTGAGTCAGTTTTCAGAACTGTCTGACTGGCTTCAGGAGACTTGGAGTGGACATGAGACTAGCGTAGCATTAGCATATGTCCCCTGTGTGCCTGCTTCAGCAATCGCCTTCCCCAACCATATTAGCACTCTCCATTTCCACTTCCATATTTCTCCCTGTGCCCAATGCACACAGGGAGAGAGAAAGAGAGAGAGAGAGAGAGATGTGTTTGTTCTAAAGAGATTGAGGGATGGGAGGTATAAATGTTCATTTCCTTACAGACCTGGGGCCTCATGTACTACGACTTGCGTGGATTTCCTACCAAATAAAAACTGGAAAGATGCGTATGCACAAAAAAAACGGATGTATCAATCTGTGCGTAAGCACGTTTTCAAGCAAATTCCCGTTGTACATCCCAATTACCGTGGAATTCAGCGCAATTGCACGAGCAATACAATCCACCCTCTCTCCTCCCTCAATTAGCCTACATGTTACCATTTTCTCCACTTTTAATTTTCTACTTAGTAAAAACAAGCCATTATATTGCCCTCGTTTGAAGAAGAAAAATTGAGGAAAGAAGGAGAAAAATATAGAATTATTGCTGACCTAAAAATGGTCCGATATTAAAGTTGATGTAAAAAGAAAATAGCTGCCCACGTGGGTTAAACGGGCAGCGAAGCCGCAATCGCGAAGCTCGTCTTAGGCAAAGGGTGACAGCTATGCAAGGTCATTGAAGGATTCCGACTTGACCTAGCAGTATCGTATGGAAGCTGAACGCATTTGAAGAACTAACACATGCTAGTAGTATTAGGCTGTATTTCCCTCTGTGTTTTAAATGTTTAGTCAGTTTTAATATTTCATAAACAATTGAGTTCAACATGTAGCCTACTCCACCAATTGCCTATCAACTAATAATATTGCAGTCACGAATTTCACGATAAATGTGTGAGGAGAAATGAGCCTAAATGTCATGCATGGTCCTGAATGTTTAAACCAGTTAGGGGTGGGCAATATAGATGATATATACCGTATGCAATATGAATTTTGCCAATGATAGAGATTTTGGGTCATATCGCCATACCGTGATGGGCTCATTGCGTTTCCACAACCATGTGAAAAAATGTTGACCTGTAGCTTCACCTTATTGATAGTACCTTTCCATTTTTACAACGAAACTGTAAGAGTCTATAAATTGAACAGCTACTGCCTGACATAAATGCAGCCAACCAGTTTACTTCTGTGTGAATTTGAGAGTCCAATATAACCTCCGAACGATGACTAAACAACTGTTGTACATATTGACTTTATGCTATGGTAACCATTAAGAAACTGTTATGCTGTAAGTTACATACCAAAGTATACCGTGATATATATCATCTACCATCTATGGTTCAAAATATATCGCAATATAAATTTTAGACTATATCGCCCACCCCTAAAACCAGTCATCACTAATAATAATATTGCTGGTCGTCTTGCTGGTGCTTCCCATTTCTTTGTTACTGCAATGTAGACAGTATATTTTTATCGTAAGTTTAACCTATCCACATTGATACATTATGCGTCTCAACATAAAGCATAATTGAAATGCATTTAAGATCACTCATTCCGACGTTCAAATCCACTTCTAACAAGCAGCATATTGCAATGTGCGACTACACATAATGTTGTTGCGCTGCATTGCCTCTATGTGCCGCCAACTGACAATATGCACCAGAAATGTGCGTACGCCAGCCATGAAGTTTGCGTGGAGGACCGCAGTTTTCCACGTTCGAGTCAATCTTTGTACATCCGAACGTCTGCGTGACAAGTGGCGTACGCAAGCTTTGTACATGAGGCCCCAGAGATCCACAGAGACACGGATTCAAGGGGGAGAGAGTATGTCTGCACAGGCTTAAGGTGGTGGGGAAGAGAAATCTTGAAATGGAAGCTTGGTAACACTTTGCTTCACGAGAGAGATCATAAAACATTTATAGCAGCAGTCATAAATGGCTCACTAAGAATTCATGACATGACTTCCCATTCATACCCATTCATACATTCATATCGTTTAATAAATGTGGAAGGCCTGCAAAGCACTGACTTGCCTTTTTTGGTTTTAATTAGTACCTGTGCGTGTCCACATCAAAGTCAACAAGCAAGTCCTGTGTCAAAGAGACAGAACATTTGAATGGGCATGTGTTGTTTCTATCCTTAAAACACTGGTTTTAAAAAAGTGCTACTCACTAAGTGGTTAGTGGTGCTCAATGATGTTCCAAAACATGTATCATAACAAAATAAAGCTTCCGTCATGTTTTATTTGGCACTTTGTTTATATGAAGGAGCAAATAGATCCCTATGGGACTTACAAAATGGCAAATAAAACATGACAGTAACTGTATTTTGCTACGATACTTGGGTTGGAACATCAGCAAACGCCACTAATCACTCCATGAGTAGCACTTTTTTAAAACCAGCGTTTTAAGGATAGAAACAACACATGCCCATTGCTAGGCATTTTAAAGGCAGGCAGAGGCGATTCTATATTTCCCAAATAGCCGAGACAGGAGCAATCATCAAGATTTTGGTGTCAACCACTTTATTTCATTTTAGACAACCTGTGAAAGGGGCTCAATGTGTTAAAAACCGAACTATCCCTTTAACCTTTGCTGGTAATTATCGTATTATCTGATATGGAAAGGTGTCCAATCGCTCCAGGGTCCACAAATAATTAGACTACTGGTTAGCTCGGCGTAGTGTAGCTCCCTGTGCCAAACTCAGTATGTCATTTTGGATACTTTACAAATTGTTTGGTAAAGTAACACCTGAAATAGACTTAATATAGACATAAGACAAGTTATTCAAGAAATATTTAGAACAGATATGATCAGTTTAAAGGTTTAAAACAAGAATGCCAATGCTGCTATAAAAGTGTCGGAGTTTAAATTTATCACCAATCAGTTATTGCGGTCTTCCACATTATGAATGAGGTTATGAGTAAGGTTGCGTATAAATGTTAAATGTTGAGTCCTGTCTTATTAAACAGTCATGAATTGTTTGTGAATGTGTTATGTAGGCTACTTACTTGTTAAGTGTCACCATAGGTTTTTGGTAGCAGTGCTTTCAAAATAATTGCACATTATTTAACACATAAATATGTTCTGAAGGAAGCTTATGTTTGTGCAACATACTGAAGGGTTACCAAGACCCATTAACAAAACAGGTTTGCTATGACCTTACCATATTCTTTTATGCAGAGCAACCTGGGTCTGGGTTTGAAATCCCCAATAAATAGAAAATGCAACAGAGTGTTGAACACTTTGTGCAAGCTAAGATGAGAGGGCCTGGTTGCTTATTATTAGTTTTTTTTGCGTCTTTATCTGAGCCCGATTGAATCCCTAAAGATCCGGGCTTTACTTTCTTCTCGACTTTTCATCCTCATTGTCAGTTGGACTTGGTGTTTAACACCAAACAACCAAACACATTATCTAGAAAATACACAGCAAAACAGTGCACCACTGAGATCACGTCAGATTTTATAAACTCAGTTTCTCAAATTCCAGTTTCTTTATATTTTTTCTTTTAATTTTAACTTTTATTATTGTTTATTAACAAAACAAATTGACTGTTGCAAATTGAATGTCTATTAAAAATACATATATATTTTTAATTTATGTATACATGTCATTTTCCAAATGAAAAGCCTTGCTTTCAAGAAGCACAATAGCAAGTCCTACTACAATAGGACTGTCATTTCTCCTGCCTGTACCCTTTTGATACAGTACATACATACTGCACAGTTCAAGAGTTACACCCTTAAGGAACCCTATTTTTCTAACCCTGGTGTACAGTCCCCTGTCCTGTCCCCCTGTCCTGTCCTCAGTCCCCTGTCCTTTATAGTTTGTTCTGTCCCGTATTGTCTCTGCAATTTACGCAATGGACTGTGAGAAATGTAATTTCAATTCCTTTGAATGTCTAGTACATGTAAAGAAATTGACAATAAAACTGAATTGATTCATTGACTTGTCCTGTCCCCTGTCCTCTTACCGTAGCTGCCTGTCCTTGCAGAGAGCCACCATGACCAGAAGGTTGCCCAGGACTGTCATGACGATGATGACGGCCAGGAAGAGGGTGAGAACGATCCTCTCCAGAGAGTTAAGAGCGTGAGCGGTGTCCACCAGGTCATCAACTGAACTGCAAACACAAACACACAATCACAACCACCATTACAGTACATTATTAGTAATAGATTTCCACACACGCATTATTACTATCTGGAATTTCCACACCATATATTTCCTTTGTATTATGGACTGTCTGCTGGGGAAGAAGTATTTAAGGCCTTACTGTGTGTGAAGCATCTTAACATGTTTTAGTTTTACGACATTATTCACACCCTCATCTATGCGTAAGGCTACTTTCATGTCCACAAAGTGCCACCCTTGCATTTATTTGTGCCTAGACCTTGCCTGTGGCCTTCCATACAGTACGTCACATTGACAGGTATGAAAAGAGAGCTTGTGAATTATTCAACGCAGCAATGACAGATCTAGCACAGAGGCTACGGCTACTGGACGGAAGATTCCGGGCCTTACTCCTCAGCTGGGTCTGGGTGTGTGGCCATCACTGGTAACCGTCATCAGGACTGGGGAGATGGGACACCTACATGCCTCTCCACATCAGGCCTCCTGGAAGTGGGGGAGAGAGAGAGAGAGAGAGAGAGAGAGAGAGAGAGAGAGAGAGAGAGAGGAAGAGTTGGGGGAGGCGTACATAGTAAGAGAGATAGACAGAGGGAGAGAGAGAGAAAAGGACAAGAGTGATGAACAGAGGTAGAGAGAGAGATAGAATAAGAAAGAATGAGATAGAATGAGAGAGAGAGAGAGATAAAATGAGAAAGGGAGTGTAATGGGGGTGAAAGAGTGTGAGAGTAACAGTGAAATGCAGAGAAATAATGAGGATGACAAGGAACGTGAGAGAGGAGAGGAAAAAGTGTGAGGGAGGGGTTAGGAAAGAGAAAGAGAGGAATAGAAAGTAAGGCTCAGCATGAAAAAAGGGCCAAATCTGTCTCCCTGCCTTAACGTATGTGTGACTCAACCAACCCTGCTGCAAGTGGTCTTATGGGTTATAATCCACACGGCAGAAGCAGCAGGAGTTGACTTTAATCACCACCCCATTCCTCCAAGCACAGAGCCCCTCTCTGCACCCAGATCCATCTCCCGCAATCCCCTCTCGGGCGACCACAGGGACGGAGCCGCCAATAACACACTCATGTAGTCGGGAGCGCCGAAGCTCCACGCCTCTCTGGACATTATGCGAGGCCTCTGGTAATCACCACATCCTACTTGTTCATTTGGTTCCATTTGCTTCTCTTCCCATTAGCGATAATAAATGCAAACTCCTGTTTTCCCCCCTTAACAAAGCTTTGGTTTCCTGGAAATGGGTTTCCTGGAGGTAGTAAATCAAGATGACAACCCTTCAGATAAGGTGACCTCCATCCAAACACACACACACACACACACACACACACACACACACACAAACACACACACACTTAGTGCATATCAAGCGAAATTGTAATAAATATCAACAGCTTCCCTGTCTTAAGGAGGGGGGCCTGTGAATGACAAACCGATTGACTGAGTGTTCCTAGAGAAATTAAACCAAACATCTATTGGTGGGAAACTTGATTAATATTGTGGTGCACATTGTGCATTTACACTTCCTTTCAGTTTGTGTGTCTTTTTCTGTCTCTGTTTCTTTCTGTATGTGTGTGTGTGTGTGTGTGTGTGTGTGTATGTGTGTGCATGTGAATTTATGTCTCTCTGTGACAGTAATGTATCTCCCCAGCATACACCCCAAGAGACATGGGGTCAGAGAGCACAGGGAACCGCCGCCAACAACCAAAGCCCCACTGGAGAACCATTTCAGAGACCTGTTCCATCTCCACACACACACAAACACACACACACACATGAACACACACACACACACACACACACACACGCACGCCTCTACCTCCTCCTCTTGTGAGAGCTCACACCTCTCCGCCCGAGCTTGCGGGCTCTGCTGAGATGGAGGTGTTTGGCGGCTCCGGAAAGGGTAAATAAATGCGATGTGTGATATGTTTGCCCAGATGGGAGCTGCCTCGTTCCTCCCAGCTCCAGATCAAACACGGGACACCTCCGCGTATTATTCCTTCTTTTTCTCACACGCTTCCTCCGTGGTACCACCTCCTCCACTCCATGTGAACTCATCTCTCCGTGCCATGCAGACGAGACGGGATGCAAATTTGCATCCCGTGCAAATGAACGAGAAAATTTTCACAGGCTGCCGTGTGCGCTGGAAATGGCCTTAATCAGCAAAGTGACCCATTAGCTGTCAGGTTCCAGTGGTGAAACAATGAGTAAAAATCCAGGTTCAGAAAGTAAAAATCCTGCCATGTTTTCCTTCTAACACAGCTAATGGCAATGAACATTCCAAGACAGGTAGATCAGCTACTCACTGAAGTCACCTGTGTTAGAAGGAAAACATGGCAGGATTTTTACTTTCTGAACCTGGATTTACTTGTTTTTCCACCTCTGTCAGGTTCAACACTGCTACCGATGCTGAGCCCCACATACATGTCCATGTTATGGCAAGGATTAGTATTCTCTAGTAGCACTCCAAACGCCATCAGAGTTAAATGTTCAAATGTGTTCAAATTTACTAGGCAGTGTTTCCACAAGAACCTCAAATGTCAGTGTGACATTAAACACTTGACTGCAAGGGTTCTCATTACGCCCCCTACAGGACATCCTACGCACTATTTGCATTAGTATAGGCCTATTAGGTGCTCGGCCGTCGTCAGGACACAGCCATTTGACTATCTGTCGTCATTAGGTGTACAATATAAAGATGTAATTTGGCCCTTGAGTACACTGTAAAGTACACTCGGAAAGACCTCCTTTTCATTATCAGGGTCATAAGGTAAGAACACCATGTTATTTATACTAGTATATTGCTTTGCTGACATTTTTTATTGCCCATATTTACATATGCACATATTTATTGCTGGTCATTAGACTCTTAACCATGCACGGATGATTTGCTTCTTATCATCCTGTGTACATTGTAGTATATGTTGTGTGTGGTGTTTTAAGCTGCTGGGACCTTGAATTTCCCCTTGGGGATCAATAAAGTATCAACTGTATCTATCTACATATCTACTGTATATAGAGAACATCGAGAAAAAAAACCCAACCGATTAATAATGTTTTATGGCTTTAACTAGCTAATAAATGCATCACGTGTCACACTGTTAGGAGAGGAACTATCCAGCAGATATGGGAAACAGAAGTAAACTCCCGGTTCTTCAGCCGCTGTAACCACCTTTTAACCCTCAGCTCCTCTGAGCCAAGCCAGAGCCTCTGAAAACAGTGAGAATTACTATGCATGCCATCCACTAAACAAGCCGCCCATCCCTCTCCTGTCTCTTCTTTTCACAGCCGCAGACCAGAGAATGAAAAAAAAAAAATAAAAAAATCGAAAATTGCAGTGGTGATTACAGGCTTTCTGGAAACTCTCTGTAACAAGAGCCGCGTGCATCGCCCGCACTTGCCATGTCAAAGTCACAAGAATCTGGGGAAAGAATGAATGGCTTTCTTTTTCTCTGCCGCGCAGAGGTGAAAGAAAGAAGATAAAAAAAAGATATCACTTCCACGTGAGTCGTGTGCGTTCCTCGTGGGCGCCAAAACCATCACATACAAAAGAAAGAAAAAAACTCCACTATGAAGAATTACACTTAATGACTTTCTGCAGGTCAGTGCAGACAACATTGCACTGTCTACTGCATAGTTTCAGAGAGAATGTGCACAGAAATGGCCGTGTGACAAATACAAAGACACTAGGTAGCACACCAGCTACCCAGTGCACTAGCACATTAGAGACACCTTCTATCTGCTGTTTGTTCAGCTTAAATGAAACAGCCATGCTACCCAGAGTATCCGCATCACAGGGCTGAAATCAACTCCTCTCTGAACCTCCTCCTATAGGAGCAACATAATAAGAAAGCTGTCTAGCAGTCCAGCTGTTCTACATCCAATAATGTGAATGCTGAGAGGCTTTCAGTTTTATTCATATATCTTGATTCATGCATATGCATGGAATTTACACACTAAGGTTTTATCCTGACTGGTGAATAAACCTTTTTGTATCTTTTGTATTGGCATTGGTATTGGATACTCTCTCTCTCTCTCTCTCTCTCTCTCTACCCTTCCCCTTCAGCATCCCACCCATCACCTCGTCTCAACTCCCCTGCTTCTTTTTTAAGCACATGCATGTACCCCCCCCCCATCCCCAAATCATCATCATTTCCCCAGTGTTTTTCTGCCTTCCATTAAGGTTACAAGCTCTGGGCTTTGTAAGATGCTTTGCAACAAATTGACAGTCGTTGATGGCGTCACATACAGTACTCGAATCAAACTGAACAAAGCCCAATTGAATCCTGAGGGGGCCATAGTACCATAGTGCTTTCTGTAAGCGTTCTCACTGAAAACAAACAGCCTCTCTGCCACCCCCCAACACACACACACACCCTGGGCCTGTTCTTGAACTCAGCAATGGAGCCAAGACAATGATGTTAACCCACCCTGACTAGGCGAAGGAAACAACCTCGATCGAGAGGCAGAAACAACCCGCGCCGTTTGTCAGAGGACAACTCCACACAGGGGCCGCAGTGTCAGCTCACGAGTCCAAAGCCATTTTTCAATGATGTTCTCGTTGCCTCACAGCACCTTTCTCAAGGTCGGAGGATGAGGGAAATCATGTTCACTGACATCTTTAAATATGACCACACTCCACCTCCACATGAAACTATTTCTGCACCCATAATAGCACAGTACATTCAAGGTAATCAGAGTCTTTTAAAGAAACCGTGAAGGGATTTGATTCAAGGCTTGAGCACGGCCTCATAAAGGTGTCTCATAAAATACAACCTATTTTTTTCCAACCAGGCCAATATCATGTTATTGTGCTTTTCATTATAAAATTGAGATAGATAATTATTCAATAGTATATAATCCATGGAAAATGTAAAAGATGAGATAGGTTCACTTATTGTCATCATAACTATAATATCCAATGTTTGAAAATACTCATATCGCCCCTAATGAACTGGTACCAGTATAATGTACCCTAACTAGGTGATAGAAATTACATCCTGTCCTCCAAATAGTCCCAATAAAGAACCGTAGCGGTCATCTGAGATCTGCTGTAGAGACACGAGTGGTGTGCAGTGTCGGGGACTTTATTTTCTCCAGCACGCCTTAGTGCCTCAAGAGGGACATCCAACTTTTCCATGTGCTCAGATAGATGAGGTCACACCGGGTACCCTGCACAGTAGTAGGCACCCAACCCCCTCAGAGCCAAGGGAAGCATGGGAATAGAGAGAGGACTCCAAATTATGGGAAGGGATGACCATAATGACTTTTGAAGGAGTCATTTTGCACGTCAGTTTGCTCCGTGAAGCTGTGACCACCAGCCATAGAGGCTGACACTGCCTAAGCCACAATGCACTATGGGAGAAACTGATCATTGAGAGCCCAAGCCATAATGTGTGGGTTTCCCCTTCATTAGATCAGAATGGATTAGAAGTTCTTTTTTTTTTCAAGGCTCAACTGTCACGATCAATGACTAGTAAGGAGGCTACGCTGCTGGTGTGTTGGCCATCCTTGATTCTGAACTCGTGTGAAGCTGTTGAAAATGACACTGAGCCTTACCCACTCTCTCACACACCCATCCACACACACACACACACACACACACACACACACACACACGAAACAATGCACTGATGTTCCAGTCTTACAGCAGCAAATGATCATTTGCAGTTTTTTTCTGATTGCTTAAACACATTTTTTCTAAGAATTGGCTATTTTTGCAAAACTCTACACTCAATTTGAAAAACCTTAGACCAAATCAGCAAAACATTCTAGATCTCTTGCAAAAGACAGTACATCTTAATTAACTCTACAAACCTTTGTAAAAATTGTATTTTTGTACCAAACAGTTAACACTAACCATCATATTTATAAGCACACAATGTGCCAACTACACACTGATGGTATAAATGAAAAACACATCTGGCTTTTGCTTTCTCTGTGCACAAGGTATGTCCATTTGCAGTCATACTTTTGTCATAATTTTGTCATACATAGTTCTGTAAACACACAGTGATTCACATAAGTATGAATGTTTATTTACACACATCAAAACAAACACAAGAAAACATACAATTTCACTGAAAGAGAGAGAAATGATTGATGGGAATACCATCATAGACCTTCCAGCGCCAGGCTGAGAAGAATTCTTCAATTGGATTGAAGAATGGAGAGTAAGGGAGAGGTTGAGTACAGTGAAGAGTGGGTGATCTGTAAACCAGTTGCAGACCAAAGCAGCTCTATGGAACCTAACATTGTCCCATAAGATGACATACCTGATCAGTTCTGGTCTCTGAACATTATATGTAGTCAGTGTACAGTATAATGTAGGCCCTAGTGTCTTCTTATCCTTCCTTCCTTCTTCCACCTGCTAATGAACTAATTATCTAAACTAATTATGAACTAATTATCTAAAACGGTTTCTGCATGGCACAGTGTGGTTGACAGTTGTAAATTGTGTAAATAATAGCAATACATGTGTATATTTCTACTATGAGTGTGCTAATAATTTGGAAATTGTGTGTAAAGCAGTGAGTTGTGTTTACAGTTCCGCAAAAAGAGTGCTGTGGAGTAGATCGTATTTAAACATTTGCAAAGTGTGTTATGAAAGTGCAAACTGTGTGCAAAGCAGTGTTTGTACTCAGTGAGTAGTTTACCTACAACTATTAATAATTTTAGAAATTGTGCTACAAGAATCATTGTTAGTGTTTAAGCATTCTGAAAAAACTACTGATAGTAAAATACCCTTGAGTCATTTTCATAACTGTTCATGTCATTCTTCAAAAACGTACTGATTTCACCACTGGCATCACGGACAGGTTATCTTAAGTGCGTGAGCTTTCATCGCAAACAGTCATAAAACGCATCACCTTGATCGTCACCGTCAACGTACTAGAGACCAAGGCATTTTCACTCATTCTGTTGACAAGCATCCGAAAGATCACAGGTAATGCACAGGCTAAAGCTAAAAAGGTCTCAACAAACACATGTGGACAGGCCTACGCACAGATACCATGCCATACAGTTACGATCTATTTACCCAAAAGCCTGATGTCTAACGACAGAGCAAAGCTAAGTACACCCATAAATGAGAGTGCTTGTCCACAGTTTCACAGGATGTAATTTGGCGATGCACAAAGCTCGAAAACACGAAAAATACGCAACAGGATTCATTATAGCGCACAATGATACTGAGTTTGTAGGACATAAATACCGCCCCATATTTTCTGAGTGAATTGAAAAAGTGTACACTTCACTAAGATAAACGGTAAAACCCACACTAGGATTAAACAAAAAAGCACAGCTTTATACGGAACCTAATTTCCCAGGTGGCCTGAAATTAGCGCGAGTTGCGATAAACACATTATGCAGTAGTCAACTTTAGCCCAAAAACAAGAGCGATTGTCAACAGGTTAAATAGTGTGAAATGGAATGGAAGACGGGAGAATTCAGGGGAAAGTATGAAACATTCTACCTTACAACTTCGTTATTTATAAACATGTATTAACAGTTCATTTTTAGTTCAGTTCAGTTCATTTTAGTTTACTTGATTACTCAAATGAGTCACTAAATAAATGTACAACGCTATTTCCATCCACTTATCCAAGAACAAAACCTCGGCAAATTGCCACACTTTTGCTGAGCATTAATCAAGATCATATCACCTTGTTTGTAGACTACCATTTGTCTAATTCGTCTTGATACTTCATACAGGGGTTATTGTATAATTGAGTAATCATAATGGATTGTCTAATATCCTATCCCACAAGGGGTTTTAATAGAATTTGAAAATATGTGAAGAAAACTATAGCCTTACCTTGCATGTTTGAATTAATTGTAATGAATAATATGCCTTTTCATCATTAAAAATAACTTACTTGTACTCCAGGACGCAGGTGGCAAGACCACGTTGGGTCACGGTGGGTTTTCATTTTACCTCGGAACTTTAAAACGGATCAAAGCCATTTTGGCAGGAGATAAAGTGAGGATACACGCGAAACGACCTTTCCTGAGTGCGCAGTTCAAATGTGGACTGAGACTCGCTCTGACTAGAACGTTATTTTGAGTGTTGCCCGCACATGTATCAGTGTAAATTGAATGTTTGATATACTTCAACTGCGCCATCCAGTGGGATAGTTTGGTAACAGCATGGACACAACCTGAGTAATCTAAACTTGCATTATTGCATTTTCACCACAATAACTGTCAGGATCACGGCCGTAAGGTCGTGGCGTTCTCTGGTGGACGGCTTGTGCGTTTTTGTACCTGTGTGTGTTGGTTCTGTGTTGGCCACACGCCCCTTCCCTGCTCTGTCCTTGGTGGTGGTAGTTAAGTAGGTTTTCTTCAGTCTGTCTTTGTCAGTCCGTCTGTGCACACTGGGGAGATTGTTTGTGGAGAAGTCTGGTTAGTCTGTGTTGGCTGTCGGTGTCTGTCTGTCTAGTTATTTGTGTAAAATAAAGAAAGTTGTGCCCACGAGATTCTGCATTTGGGTCCTATCTGCTAAACCCTGACAATAATTAGAATTATAAGTATTTTTCATGCCATTCACACACACACTATTCATGTTTGATAACACATTTCTCCCTTCTGGAATTTTAGGTTGTTTATTTTATTAACACATCCCATATTACTACGTAGTCATGTAGTGCCTTGTACTGGGATTAGTAGTAAGGTTGTCCAGTATAGCTATAAGCAGGAAAGAACTCTCCATGCTGCAGGCTGGACACCACGCAACCTGACCCACAGTTTTGCATATCGTTGACCCATATGCAGGGTAATAAAAGCATCATCTACCATTTGGGAGTCATCCGTCTTTGAGCAAAACACAACGCAGAGAACAGACACAGAAGCATTAAGCCAGTAACACAATGAACGACTGAACCCGGGCCAAGTCTGGTGGAGGGGCCAGAAAAATAAATAATTGCATTTATTACCCTGTTTTTGGCCTTGTTGTTGTATGCCTGCCGGTGTGTCTACATTTACATTTATGCATTTAGCTTTTTTATCCAAAGCGACTTACAAAAAGAGGATAACAATCAAGCTACATAGCAGAAACCTTAAGAGCATAGTGCTAGGGAATAATGCTTCAGTTCAATTTAGTGCTAGGATAGAAGATCTAGATTAGTTTAGTGAAGATTTAGTGCTAGGATTTAAGAGCTTTTTGAAGGCCTCCAGAGATGGCCCTGTTCTGATAGGTCATTCTACCAGTGTGGGACGACACACGAGAAGAGTCTACCTGTTCAGGTGGACATGCCCAATTGTTCAATTATTGATGGGCCTATTTCAGGAGCACAGTCAGAATGGCTTGACAGGTTGTATGGTATCGTGTTATTTGTCTTATCGTGACAGGTTGTGTGGGCTTTGTGTTATTTGTCTTAGTCTCTGGACAGTGTTGCTCACAGGTGGACAGTGCTTTCTGTATCTGAGGTGTATTCTTTTGTCTCTCTATGGTTTTACTGAGCATGTAATCTTTGTTCTCTAAAAGGACACTGGTTAATACAATTAGCATTCAAATGGCTAGTGTGATCAGACATGCTTATCTGCACCCTCGTTCCCTCACTTTCCCCCCCACACTGCTATAGCCATCCCTCCCCCATCAACCTTTGTCACCTCTCAACAACTTTTCCCACAGGCTAGCTCAAGGTAGAGCCTACAGTATATCCCTAACTTATTGAGTTGTTCAGTGAATCCATCAACATCAACATCAACATTTTTATTGATTAATATTATATTCATTTTAATAGCATTTAACAACATAAACATAATTTACACTCAAACAGTAACTCTGAGGCGTTTTCATCAACACAGGGAGAAAATTGCTGTGGTTCAGTTGTCCTTTCTTGTCATCAGCTCAATGGTAGACTGCTGGCAGGCAGCTGCTATTTCACCGAATATGGAAAAATAATAAAAGCCAGTTGGAGGGCAGCTAAAGAAGTGCTACAAACAGCCAGTAGATGGACCCCTAGTTTTGCTCTCTGGGAAACAACAGTTAACAACTGAAAATACATGCAATAGAACAAAGAAAGAAATCACTTTAAGGCCACATGATAGACTATAGCATTCAGAGATTTGCCACTGCGCAAACACTGATGCTGGGAGAAAAAAAGAATATTAAATATTTTTTCTGTGGAACAGTGAATCCATGTTGACACCTCATTACTTTTGTCTATATTGTGCGTTTTTTTTTTTTTTTTAATTAAAATTTTAAAATTGTAACACATGTTGCCAATGTTTTCACAGCCTTATTGTTACTCACGTTTGCCTCAGTTTTATGCTAAATGTATACAAACTGTTTATTAAATTAGTGGAAATTAAACTATTTGCCCTTGCTCTGTTTCTCTTGAAAGAAGTCATTACATGCGACTGTGAGTGCTGCCACAAGTACAACAAACTCATTAAAGTCCACTTCATTGTCTTTATTGGAGTCCAAGTCATTCATAATCTTCTCCACCAGCATTGGATCTTTCTGAGACTGAAACATATAACAAATTATTGATATCACATATGATGGGTCAGAAATCGTTATTGTAGCAAGCATGACACCAAATTTAAACCCGCTCTCAACAGGGAGATTAGCCACAGTCATAATCAATTATGGGGCAATTAGGAGCACCTGTGCCCAACTCTTTAGGGCTTTCGTCTTGAAACCAAAGGGTAGGTTTAATTTACCTAACTCCCTGATGAAGTGTCTTTCAGCAAGACACCTAACCCCATTCTGAGACACCGCTGAAGCAGGCACCCCACTCTACAGGGGTCATTGTGTGCTTCATCTCACAATTTTTGCATATATATGGATGAAATTATAAATTGGGTTATACATAGACAACTAGAAAGAAAGAAAGAAAGAAAGAAAGATAGATAGATAGATAGTAGATAGATAGAGACAGAGATGCTTTATTTATCCCATAGGAAATTGAGGTGTCCAGTAGCATACGCATCAAAACACAAAGACAATGACACCCATACAAGTATACATACTAACCCTACCCTACAGCATTTGCAATTACTTATATCTTATTTAAAACTATACATACACATATACCTTTACATACATACATCCTTACAACCCTATAACATTCCTTCTTTATACTGTAAATTATATTCAGCAATGTTATCGTGTTGTATGTATTGTTAGAAGAACTAATTATGTGTCAGAATAAGTGAAAGCAATAAAATATCAGAGATGCAATGTTTTTTGTGATTTTGGTGAATAGGTCTAACATGAACAGGTCTGTCTTTGGTTAAATTTCAGACTGTATAGAGCACAGATGTCCTAGTTATAGGCTAATTTTCGTGTAAAACATCTTGTGCACTACAAACATAACATAGTTACATGTATTTAAAGACATGTCGTTTATCATGGGTATCCAACGAAGGCTTGTCAATTAGGTATGTATATATGTCTGGCCAATGTGAATAAGGACCTTTGACTGATTTGTCCTCCCATACTTTAATTGCTTATGGATCTAGCAGGCGATGTCCATTTTTCAGTGTTACACTACTGTATTTATAAAACATTCTTGATCTTTTGACGACAATGAACGTTCATAGTCTGACTGCTCTGAATTCTGCACAAAAAAGAGTTATGTGTGAGTGGAGAGATCCATATTTAAATCAGTATCTGTCTTTGATTTGTTTTATAACTTTTTTATTACTTTTTAATTTATCACTTTTTGTTTTATTACTTTTTATTTCTATTAATTATAATAACCATATTGTTATTGCTAATCTGATAGATTAACTAGCTAGGTGATCGATGGAAATTGCGGTCTACTGAATCTTCTGTTTAGCTACTTAGGAACTATCAACAAAGCCAAGAGACATGAATTAATCTTGTCGTTATCAGTTACACATACACGTTTTCATGCAGTAATTGTTTATATTCTGTTTTAATACATTTTAACACATGCATACACTAGCCTGTGCTATGCTACTTTGGGCGGTGGTGGCGTAGTGGCTAATGAACCTGGCTAGCATGTGAGTAGTCTCAAACCCTGGCTTCCACCGTTGTGCCCTTGAGCAAGGCACTTAAAGGCCCACTATGCACCATTTTTCATTTAAAGAGGCACTCAGTAAGTTTATGCGAGCATTTTTGTGGTCATAAAATCGCTTAGAAATCGTTTTTTCTGTTAGACTGGTCTGTTGTGTAGCAAACGGCGATTGAGCGCACCGCTGTACAGCCCTGTATAGTGAATACGGAGCTTGCAACTTCTGAGGGAGTGTACACTACAGCAATACAGCTAACTGTACAGAGCTCCCCCTACAGGTTTGTGGCGTTAAATGCAGGGTTAAAAAACACTGAGTGCCTCTTTAATTCATCCGTTTCATATGTAATCTGTTTAGGATGCTAAAATGAGTCATTACACGGCAAACGAATGGTGTAGAATGCGCCACTGTGGCCTATAGGGGTAGATACAGCACTTGCAATGTTCAGCAGTGCGGACCGCCTCCAATAGAATGCAGTGCAATACAATGCAATACAGCTTTAGAGGGAGCTCATGAGAGAAAAAAACAGAACGTTGCTTAGCCCTGCTTTAACCCTAAGCTGCTCTAGGGGAGACCTGAAAATGGATTGATAGCTGACAAAATGTAAGTTGCATTGGTTAAAGCGTCTGCTATAAATGTAAATGTAACTACCTGTGACATTATCCAAGAAGCAGAATAAATGGGTTGGCTCAATCAGAGGCATGGAACAGGTATAGATGGAAGGGGCAAAGACAACATTGAGCTGCATTTCCCGAATAACAACAAAGGTTAGCACTAAACTAAGACAGTACGAAGTACTGAGCCCATGCTTGATTTCCCACCATTTCCCAAACACTTTAGGACGATGTTAGTTGGAACAACACTTGCTTCGTTCAAATTATGAAGTCTCCAGATGTTTCAGAAGCGTTCAGAGAGTACTTGGATACATTCGCTGCTGAAAGCGCCTAAAGGGGGCCAAGCATCATAATTGGACAGTGTGGCCTAATGTGTGAGCACACTATGTTTTGTCACAGATTTCTATGGTGATTTTGAGTTGCTATATCGCATTAAATGTTACATGAAGGAATCAAAGAAGGCAGTAAAATTGGCATATTTACAGAAAAACGTAGCTGAGGTTTAGTTGAACTTTTTGCTTTTTCTCTAGATGCTGGGGAAAATGGTCCAATAATTATCACATTATTTAAATTAATAGGGGGTGGGATGGACTGTAATTCCAATATGAGGACGGCCCCGGTGTGCAATGATCATGATCAAAAACTGAAATCTGCAATGTTTTTCTTGTCCATGTCTACTTATGTTTAAACTTAACAGGATATAAAGCTGCTCGTGCACTGAAATATGATTTTATTATGTGTATTATGTATTATATAAGAAATTTTCCAGGCAACTACTTTAATCCTCAAACAAATAAATCAGCTAAATATTGAACAATATGTACTGTACATTAGTTAGACAAGATAGATATCTAACTGCAAAACCTTGCTTGCAATAAAAGTTAGTTTATTGATGATATAGAACAGCACTGAAAAAACTTACCCGTAAGAAATCAGTGAGTTCACTGTTTAACAGTTCCTTAAGTTCACCTTTGTTCAGCTTATTCTCATCGCCTTCATTTCCAGAGTAGTTGTGAAAGACGGAAATAAGAGCATCCATGGCACCCTCTAGCTTACTCGGCATAGTGAGATGTTCAGCTTAAGGAAGCAGATACACAGAGACACAACAGAGTCAACAGCAGAAATTAGCTGTAATCATATACGTTATCCATTAGCTTTAGCAATATTTGTGAAAATGACACTGTCTGAAGAATATCCATTTTACAACTACTCAGCAGATACTGTAGATCTAACCTGGTGAGTCAGTGTAGCCTGCAGATGTAATGTATAAGGTAAGAGACCTCCGCACAACTCCTTTATGTCCAGACCTATGATAGAAACAAACCCTGCACCTGTCTCAAGTCTTATTTAATTTCCCCAGTGAGGTTGTCATGGTAACAGTATAGTGGGAGTAACCTGTGATGGAAAACAGATGGATCTCATATTAGATCTCATCACCTCTATGTAATGTCCTCATAGCAAATAAATGACAACTGTCCAGAGATTGGGTTTGGATATTAAGCAATTAATGTAGTCTATGTAGCATTGCAGTTAATTTGTCAGCTAGGCCTACTGTATGTGCTGGATTAATAATATTTAATCACCAAACTTCAGATATAGAAATTTTATTTTGAGGTAATATCTATCTACAACAGAAGTAAAACGAGTGAATCACTTTAAACAAAAATTCACTGGATACAGAAAAAGCACATGACATGCTAGATACAGATGAAGTATTGAAAGAAAAAATAAAAGTTTTAACAGTCACAATTATTATTTTTTTGTTTAAATCATTATGGTCTTCCTTGTAAGTCTTGCATCATGCTAGTTGCAATTAACAACACAATGACATATAAAAACACTGTGTGGATTTTCTTTTCTTTTTCTCACTTCTAGTGAGTTAAAACTGACATGGGCTCGAGTTTCCTACTATTCCTACAATTTCAAATAGAATGTAAATTTCTACTTGTTCAAACATCTGATATTCACCTATGGATTGAGAGTCCAACCAACACCTATTGGTTAGAACACCATCTCTGGTCTAGGCAGTGCAGTTTACATTCTGAGCATAGATACAGGTATCAAAGAATTAGAAAATCCAATTTACAATAACGTAGGGAAGTCTGAGATGAGACCAGCCATGACTTTAGGATTTGCTTAAGAGAAACTTAAATAGAATGAGCAGGATATTTTTATGTTGCCTCCAGGTGTTTTTGTTCTGTTGTCCCTTGGCCATTCTATGCCCAAGAGATTACGTCTGCATGCTAAAATGATGTAGTGTTTCCTTTCCTCCCAGTCTCTTGACTGACACAGATAATTACATAATGAATACTGCATCCTTCACTTAAACCGGGGCTAAGCAATATTCTGTTTTTCTCTCTCACAAGCTCCCTCTAAAGGCCGCTGTATTGCATTGTATTGCACTGCATTCTATTGAAGGCGGACTGCGCTGCTGAACATTGCAAGTGCTGTATCTACCGCTATTGGCCACGGTGGCGCATTCTACACCGTTCGTTCGCCGTGTCATGACTCATTTTAGTATCCTAAACAGTATGAAACGGATGAATTAAATGAAAAATGTTGCATAGTGGGCCTTTAAAAGCATCCCTGACTGTAGGCCGTGTCAAGGCTGTGAGTGTGTGCTGCAAGTCTTCTTTTATCGTTGTTTATCAACATCATACAGACCAACTGAAGATAAGTAGGGAAGTGTATACATATAAACAAGTAATAAACTATACAAGACTTTTGTGCAAAAAAAAATAAAATTAGTGAGAATAAAATAAATAGTTGTAGAAGTAATGTGCAGGTTTGATGTAGTAGTGTGCAAGATCCATGAACCACACCTTGCCTTTACAGCTGTTTGAAGCAAGGTGTGGTTTGTGATCCATGGAGTAATAAGTGTGGTTGATGATCCATTAAGGCCAGATGGAGATGGCCAGCTTTTCTAAGGTTCAGAAGAGTGATTGCAGTGTGTAAGAAGCTGTACTAAGTAATGTTAGTGCACTATGCACTGCATATGGACACAACACATGTATTCGCTCAGCTACAAATCTGTTTGTGTTAGATTCTGTCAGCAACACAAGATCAAAGGCCTCATTTATAAAACGTCAGTCAGAAAAAGTCAGAAGTTTCGTTCGTAAAAAAAAAAAATTGATTCATAACATCATGCAGTGCAAACATATACACACTTTTCTCAAATAGTCCTACAGATGTGTGTTAATTTATGTGTTGTGCACGAGCCTCAAGCACCTCCAAATGTCGTCTAATATTCTACCCAATAAGGCCCATGTTAATCACTCAATCCCTGTGTTTACATGAGACCTTTACTTTCCGAATAAAAACGATTTAATTCGGAATAAACATTAATTCCAATTTAAAAAGACCATGTAAACAATCAAAATGATTTTTCGGAAGTAAACAACAAATCTGACAGGTTAGCCGGTTTCAACCGACTAATGAGGCTCGGTGGTCGGTCAGGTATATTGTATTTATTTTTATTTTTTTACATCCCTAGTATAAGAAAATCTGTAGCTTTCTAAACAAAAAAACTACATACAGGGAACCTACCAGTTTGGCACAGAATCAGCCCTCGTAAAAGTCTTCAATTATCTTATCTCACCTGATAATGGATGCATATCAATATTAATCAATATTAATCTTGCCTTTGATACTATCAATCAAGGCATCTTACAACAGTAGTACAGGTGTTGGGAAAGAGGCCTGCTATTACCTTTTATCTAGGACTTGGTTTCACAGAAGGACTGAAATGCCAGTCGAGATTTTTGCAAGGTTCTTTATTGGCAAAAAGGCGAAAGCACATACAGTAGACAGTAAACACAAAACACACCATACAGGCTAACTCAAAAACAAAACCAGACTATACAAACAGTTGATACAAAGCAGAACAGTTTACACTGGCAGAGAAGTTAACATAGGCAGAATGCTACTAATACAGACAACGCGGGTCACACAAACTATACAGAATTAACCCCAAGTGACATATAATGACACAGACAATACAGAGTAACACAGACTGAAACTAACTACTACTAGGAGACAGAAGTTGACATACAGTAGAAGAAACACGGAAATACGTAAAGAACACAGCAAACACAGAGTGGTACTGAATGCACAGAAAACACAACCACACAAGAAATGTGGCGAAGAACACAAGAACACAGAAACTCACAAAGAACGGAAGAATACAGAAGAGAAGAACATGACAACGAAACACAGCAAGGACACTTTGGCCCCGTTTACATTGCGTTTTTTTTTTTATATTAATTATTCATAATTAAATAGTTCGGAATTAAAATATTCTCCATTAAAGTTAAACTTAGGCCAAAGTACGGGCCAAAGTTCTTCTACATAGCTTGTTTGTTATCCTCTTTTTGTAAGTTGGTTTGGATAAAAGCGTCTGCTAAATGCATAAATGTTATGTAAATGTAAAGTAACGTCTCTGGTTAGGCCTACACCATTGGACACAACGCAGTCGTTCCGATTATTCTTTTTTTTAAAGATATTTTTAGGCCTTTTTTTGCGTTTAACTGGACAGGACAATAAAGAGAATGACAGGGACTGAGTGGGAGAGAGAGATGGGGAGGGTTGGGAAATGACCTTTGGTCGGACTCGAACCAGCTGCAAGAAGCCAGTTGTAACTTTTTCTAAGTCTACAATTTGGCTATTCAAGTCAACAGATCTTATACGGTAGGTCTTCCTTGTATCCTTTCTGAAACTTTAGAAATACAGTTTTCTCACCTATGAAGCATAAACTGACACTAAATGCTTAATCACAATAACTAACCAAGGAAAAGCCTAGCAATCACTTCCACAGTTACAACCTAGCAACTGATATAGGAACAAATAGGATTAACCTTGCAGCCAGAATGGCAACCACCATAACAACCCTAGCAACAGCCTTGCAACCTCTTCCACTCTGACAACCTGGCAACCAACAACATTAACCTAGCAATCACATCTACCAACAGCATTACACTGACTAGTAGTTCCTCCAGGATTTAGTAGTATATAGTGTTATTTTTTTGTATTATTATTATTTGACTGTAAATCTAGACAGTATAATAGTTCAGCAGCTAGCAAGTACATTTTTTTTAAAGTTTGGTTGTTAAGTTTCACATACTATGGGTTGGATATCACAATGACATAAACTCTATGTTAGAGCAAAGATGAATGAGTGTGTCTTCTAAAAAAAGGCACTTGAGAAATGAGGGCAAGGGGTAGAGTTCCCAAAGCACATCTCTGCATGTGCCTTTTTTATTGGTTAAATGTCCTATAGTACAGCAGCTTCACTCTCACAGTATAAGGCACTGTTAGATATATAATAACAGCAAAATATTTGGCAAATCTCAATTTCAATTTATGTTTTTCCATACAACACACCATGTATGAATTCAAGCATCAATACAATGACGGCTTTATGCCAATATCTAACGTTAAAAGTGTTTCATGCACTGGTCCTCACTGATTTTCAATAGCCCTGAAGATCTGGTTTAGTTACAGGATGCACTGGATACATATAGAGTAGATGTAATGGGTAAATAGGAGGCTCAAGGCCTATGCTCTGCTTTTAGCCTTCTTCTGCAGGCGGGTCCTGGTGGGTTCTGTTAGAACCAGTGGTTCTTCTACAACCATGGCTGGGTACTTTCTACCAAGCAATTCAACCTCCACCTTTTGACCCACGTTTGCCAGAGCAATGGGTAGATACCCAAATGCGAGGCTTTGCTGGGAAGTGTAGCTGTAGCAGCCAGATGTTGTGTTTCCAACAACCTGCAGTAAACCAAAACACATTAACAAAATGTTTTAGAAAAATTACTTTTTTATGTCATGAGTTGTGGAACTATACTGCAGAACAGGCAGAAGCAAACAAAGGCCCGGGGGGGCATTTATTATTTTATTTAGCATTTTCTCTGCAGTTTCTTTTTACTGCTGTTAATAAACGCATCCCCACCCCCCACCCCAAAAAAACTTGCATACCCATGTCATTTAAAGCAGTGGTTCTTCGACAACCACGGCTTCACACAAACACTACATCCATCTCCTTCTGGCACGGCTCCTTTGTCAAATTTTATTACCCATTGTAGCCCACGAGTCAAACAGTTTGCCCACTCCTGCTGTAGAACTATGATTAAGGTTTCTCCTAAAACAAAGAAATAAATGAAAGTGCTGCTCACCTTTCCATTGAGCCAGATAGTTTCATTGCCCTCTGGGTCAATGTCATCTGTATCCACTGTAAGATAAGCCAGTTTTCTTTGAAGCCCCCGAGCCTTGATATCCTGGAGTGCTTGTTTGCCAATGAAATCTGTGGGCTGAAGGATATAGGGCATGGGCGTGACTGAGTTTGTCTATATTAAATGTGAATCTTTGTCATCTGGAAGGTTTAGAGAATTCATAATCTGATAACTCTATGATTAATCTGTAGGGTTATATATATATAAAGTATATTGTTTTGGTGATATCAGATGTTTTGTGTACTGTACATCAACATGTTTGTTTGTTTTCACATTTTATTTGTTTTCACAATATTTAATTTTATCTTTGTACACTGGTCTCTCTATTATTTACACCTCTGACTCGTAATATTTTTGGAGTGTTATTAGTGTACTAATGTGTAATGTTCTTCTTAAGTTTTGTTTTTCTTCTTCTTCTTTTTCTTCCACTTCTTCCAGAGACACTGTTCCAAGTCTGAGATGTCTGGGCAGATCATGATGGCTTGTTCACATGTTTGCGTTACCACTTGTCATTTCCGTGTTATTCCTTTTTTCCCCGTCCTTTCTTCCCCTCATTGAAATGAACTTTGGGATGATGATGTCATAATGCCCCTCTCCACTCCCGCTGCTCGAGTGAGAGCAACAACAAAATGTATTTTAAACTGGGACTTCAGAGACAAAAACAGGTTTTTAACCCTCTAAATGATGTAAAAGATGTAGAAATTTCCTGGCTAAGCCATCTGGAAGGTACTAATTGTGGTTATATTATATGTTTCTTTGGTTGCTTGGCAGAGGTCAGGTGCGCTTATTATATAGTTAAGACTGTCTAGCTTATTGCATGGGGTTTTCAGTTGTGCACCCAACTAGCGAATATAGTACCATGTAACAGTGGAATTGCAACATCAACAACACAACTGCTACCTGACCACAGGGTTTTGCTTCACTTTCCACTTCGGACTTTCCATGAGTACATGTGGAAAGGCAAGAGGGTCCCTAGAGGCTTATTTTGATTGTTTTGTTTCCACTGCTACCATTGTAGCTGCTGTTTCTTTTTTAACTGCGACCTCCATGGCTGGTGGTTGGTCCAAATGGTGTTTTGGGGGGGGGGGGTTCCTTGCTGTAGCTCTCCTTGCCACAGGCTTTCCATGTACCAGTATGGATGTGCAGGGAGTTCTCTGAAACAGAACTATACCAAGATTAACCATCCTTGATGGTTTGGCTGGAGTGAGTGGACTAATTCATGCATGCATCTAAGCTAAGGTGCTTTTTCCACTGACATTAGCACCTTACAAAACTGCTGAAGTTTATTGACTTCTACTGATGGTGCATGTGTACCAGCGACTCTGGAAGTTCTTCTGGGAAGATAAATATGGTCAAGATGAGTGTGCCACTAAGGAAGAATAGGCAAATTCTGGATCCCAATGTCGACAGTTTTTGGATCCCAGCGCTCTGGGCCTGACTTCCCAGCTTCCCACAATGCTCTGTTCCTGGATTCGCAGCTCTCCATCCCCTGTGGTGGGCGAAGTCCAGTTCCCTGTGTCCGATGTTGACAGGTTTCCTGCAATGACACAGCGCTGAGCTGCCCTCCAGTCCAGGCTCTTGTCCTGGTACCGCGGCATGCACTCGGCATTCTGGTCCTTTTCCTGGCCAGACCCTCCAAGCCTTCTGCTTCTACTACCAGCATAGTTGCCAGGTCTGCTTATAATACGCAACAAAATGTGGAGTCACGGGATGTGTTTTTTTGGGCTTGTTTTTTAAAACACGGTTGCTTGAAGGGGTGTTACTGGAACATCTTATCGTGTTATCTTATACTTATTTTGTATCGCTCTCTCTGCTCCTGTGCCTCTTCCTGTATTTTTTCACTTCTACTGTAGATCCGGTCTCACTTTAGATACATTGAGTTTAACAAATAAGTTCACAAAGAATTTATGGTGTTTAAGTGACAAACTTCACAGCACGTCACAGAATCTGCTGAACAGCGCACAGCAAATCAGAGAAATCAGCTTCAAAATCAGAGAAATCAGCTTCTTTGCTGAGAAACTGAGTTTCTCTGAGAAATCAGCATAACATTTCTCTGAGAATTTTTTAGTGTAACTATAGTTTTTATTTTAGTGTAACTTTAGTTTTTTTAGAGCTAACTTCCAGAGTACCTTGTTCAACTTGATGAAGTAATCCAAACCAGCTTCTAAAGGGTTGGTGTCACAGTTCATCTATATTTCAAAATAAACAAAAGAGCAAGGAACAGTTAGTCATGACATGTGTTCATATATTTTATTACATATAAGTTTGCTTTTATTAATGCATCACTGGATGTTTCTTCCTCTCTTTCCTTAAGACTGTATATCTTTGGAGCAGTGAGTCTGAATAATCAGGTTAGGGTTACCCACCATACAAACATTCTGGCAGCCTTGGCCTACTGGTCTAGGTGGAGGCTTTGGACCTCCAAAGAGTCAAAGGGTTCCTGGTGCCTGTGGGCCATGGCTAAAGTACCTTTGAGTGAGGCACCTAATCCCTTACTGCTCCTTGAGCTCTGCTGTGGGTGATTCATCTTACTGTTCACCTTTGATCATAATACCCATGGAGGTATTTTAAAACCTGTAGAAAATGACTGAAAGTCCCACACCAATTCATTTCAAAACAGTGTGCTAGGCTAGGAAATTCAGCCAAAATTGGAACTTTCATGGAGCTTGGTTTCATGGAGCTTATTTCCGATATCATTCTACTTAGCCAATTAAGTGAGGCATTACTAACTGACATAAGGTAGAGTAGTACTGTATATGAATAACAGGAATTGGCTGTTCCAAAACAGATGTTTACATTGACTATGTGTGTATGTGCATTAATTGTGTGACCCTCTTTGTCACATGATGAGGGATGTGGCCTACAGTCCAGTTACACTTATGGGCCAGGATAAAAACTCTTGTTTTCACTGCCTAGTGTGAACTACAGCATGTCTAAGACTTCAGATATGAGAGGTGTAGATTTTTGGAACACTCACTTCAGCTCCCCATCCCCTGAATCCCTTCTCCAGTCTGAGAGAGTTCATGGCATAAGTCCCGAAATGATCAATGCCCTCCTCTTTGCCAGCATCCATAATAGCCAGATAAAGGGAGGCCATGTTCTGCATATCCACATAGAGCTCCCAGCCGAGCTCTCCTGGAAAGACCAACACATGAAACAGAACGTAAGTTATGTTAACAACTGGATCTTTGGACCAAGCTGTAACAATATTCAGACATTGCTCAGGACAGACCGAGCCATTTCCAGCAAGAAGAAAGGAACAGGTTGCAGGATTCACTGTAATGTTTATGTCTTATAGATCTATATTACCATAATGTACATTATAAAGAAGTTATTATATGTTTCAAAGTTATTGAAATACAAGCTCAATGTATAATTGTTAGTGG
>JAGFZM010001739.1:52645-83503 GCA_017657215.1 Limnothrissa miodon | reverse complement strand
AAACTTGCATACCCATGTCATTTAAAGCAGTGGTTCTTCGACAACCATGGCTTCACACAAAAACTACGTCCATCTCCTTCTGGCACGGCTCCTTTGTCAAATTTTATTACCCATTGTAGCCCACGAGTCAAACAGTTTGCCCACTCCTGCTGTAGAACTATGATTACAGTTTCTCCTAAAACAAAGAAATAAATGAAAGTGCTGCTCACCTTTCCATTGAGCCAGATAGTTTCATTGCCCTCTGGGTCAATGTCATCTGTATCCACTGTAAGATAAGCCAGTTTTCTTTGAAGCCCCCGAGCCTTGATATCCTGGAGTGCTTGTTTGCCAATGAAATCTGTGGGCTGAAGGATATAGGGCATGGGCGTGACTGAGTTTGTCTATATTAAATGTGAATCTTTGTCATCTGGAAGGTTTAGAGAATTCATAATCTGATAACTCTATGATTAATCTGGGGTAGGGTTATATATATATAAAGTATATTGTTTTGGTGATATCAGATGTTTTGTGTACTGTACATCAACATGTTTGTTTGTTTTCACATTTTATTTGTTTTCACAATATTTAATTTTATCTTTGTACACTGGTCTCTCTATTATTTACACCTCTGACTCATGTAATATTTTTGGAGTGTTATTAGTGTACTAATGTGTAATGTTCTTCTTAAGTTTTGTTTTTCTTCTTCTTCTTTTTCTTCCACTTCTTCCAGAGACACTGTTCCAAGTCTGAGATGTCTGGGCAGATCATGATGGCTTGTTCACATGTTTGCGTTACCACTTGTCATTTCCGTGTTATTCCTTTTTTTCCCCGTCCTTTCTTCCCCTCATTGAAATTAACTTTGGGATGATGATGTCATAATGCCCCTCTCCACTCCCGCTGCTCGAGTGAGAGCAACAAAATGTATTTTAAACTGGGACTTCAAAAACAGGTTTTTAACCCTCTAAATGATGTAAAAGATGTAGAAATTTCCTGGCTAAGCCATCTGGAAGGTACTAATTGTGGTTATATTATATGTTTCTTTGGTTGCTTGGCAGAGGTCAGGTGTGCTTATTATTTAGTTAAGACTGTCTAGCTTATTGCATGGGGTTTTCAGTTGTGCACCCAACTAGCGAATATAGTACCATGTAACAGTGGAATTGCAACATCAACAACACAACTGCTACCTGACCACAGGGTTTTGCTTCACTTTCCACTTTGGACTTTCCATGAGTACATGTGGAAAGGCAAGAGGGTCCCTAGAGGCTTATTTTGATTGTTTTGTTTCCACTGCTACCATTGTAGCTGCTGTTTCTTTTTTAACTGCGACCTCCATGGCTGGTGGTTGGTCCAAATGGTGTTTTGGGGGGGGGGGGTTCCTTGCTGTAGCTCTCCTTGCCACAGGCTTTCCATGTACCAGTATGGATGTGCAGGGAGTTCTCTGAAACAGAACTATACCAAGATTAACCATCCTTGATGGTTTGGCTGGAGTGAGTGGACTAATTCATGCATGCATCTAAGCTAAGGTGCTTTTTCCACTGACATTAGCACCTTACAAAACTGCTGAAGTTTATTGACTTCTACTGATGGTGCATGTGTACCAGCGACTCTGGAAGTTCTTCTGGGTAGATAAATATGGTCAAGATGAGTGTGCCACTAAGGAAGAATAGGCAAATTCTGGATCCCAATGTCGACAGTTTTTGGATCCCAGCGCTCTGGGCCTGACTTCCCAGCTTCCCACAATGCTCTGTTCCTGGATTCGCAGCTCTCCATCCCCTGTGGTGGGCGAAGTCCAGTTCCCTGTGTCCGATGTTGACAGGTTTCCTGCAATGACACAGCGCTGAGCTGCCCTCCAGTCCAGGCTCTTGTCCTGGTACCGCGGCATACACTCGGCATTCTGGTCCTTTTCCTGGCCAGACCCTCCAAGCCTTCTGCTTCTACTACCAGCATAGTTGCCAGGTCCGCTTATAATACGCAACAAAATGTGGAGTCGCGGGATGTGTTTTTTTGGGCTTGTTTTTTAAAACACGGTTGCTTGAAGGGGTGTTACTGGAACATCTTATCGTGTTATCTTATACTAATTTTGCTATTAAATCGCTGTCTCTGCTCCTGTGCCTCTTCCTGTATTTTTTCACTTCTAGTTCCGGTCTCACTTTAGATACATTGAGTTTAACAAATAAGTTCACTAAGAATTTATGGTGTTTAAGTGACAAACTTCACAGCACGTCACAGAATCTGCTGAACAGCGCACAGCAAATCAGAGAAATCAGCTTCAAAATCAGAGAAATCAGCTTCTTTGCTGAGAAACTGAGTTTCTCTGAGAAATCAGCATAACATTTCTCTGAGAATTTTTTAGTGTAACTATAGTTTTTATTTTAGTGTAACTTTAGTTTTTTAGAGCTAACTTCCAGAGTACCTTGTTCAACTTGATGAAGTAATCCAAACCAGCTTCTAAAGGGTTGGTGTCACAGTTCATCTATATTTCAAAATAAACAAAAGAGCAAGGAACAGTTAGTCATGACATGTGTTCATATATTTTATTACATATATGTTTGCTTTTATTAATGCATCACTGGATGTTTCTTCCTCTCTTTCCTTAAGAGTGTATATCTTTGGAGCAGTGAGTCTGAATAATCAGGTTAGGGTTACCCACCATACAAACATTCTGGCAGCCTTGGCCTACTGGTCTAGGTGGAGGCTTTGGACCTCCAAAGAGTCAAAGGGTTCCTGGTGCCTGTGGGCCATGGCTAAAGTACCTTTGAGTGAGGCACCTAATCCCTTACTGCTCCTTGAGCTCTGCTGTGGGTGATTCATCTTACTGTTCACCTTTGATCATAATACCCATGGAGGTATTTTAAAACCTGTAGAAAATGACTGAAAGTCCCACACCAATTCATTTCAAAACAGTGTGCTAGGCTAGGAAATTCAGCCAAAATTGGAACTTTCATGGAGCTTGGTTTCATGGAGCTTATTTCCGATATCATTCTACTTAGCCAATTAAGTGAGGCATTACTAACTGACATAAGGTAGAGTAGTACTGTATATGAATAACAGGAATTGGCTGTTCCAAAACAGATGTTTACATTGACTATGTGTGTATGTGCATTAATTGTGTGACCCTCTTTGTCACATGATGAGGGATGTGGCCTACAGTCCAGTTACACTTATGGGCCAGGATAAAAACTCTTGTTTTCACTGCCTAGTGTGAACTACAGCATGTCTAAGACTTCAGATATGAGAGGTGTAGATTTTTGGAACACTCACTTCAGCTCCCCATCCCCTGAATCCCTTCTCCAGTCTGAGAGAGTTCATGGCATAAGTCCCGAAATGATCAATGCCCTCCTCTTTGCCAGCATCCATAATAGCCAGATAAAGGGAGGCCATGTTCTGCATATCCACATAGAGCTCCCAGCCGAGCTCTCCTGGAAAGACCAACACATGAAACAGAACGTAAGTTATGTTAACAACTGGATCTTTGGACCAAGCTGTAACAATATTCAGACATTGCTCAGGACAGACCGAGCCATTTCCAGCAAGAAGAAAGGAACAGGTTGCAGGATTCACTGTAATGTTTATGTCTTATAGATCTATATTACCATAATGTACATTATAAAGAAGTTATTATATGTTTCAAAGTTATTGAAATACAAGCTCAATGTATAATTGTTAGTGGACAGTTGATTTGTGTGTTTATTGTGTTGTTCTTTTTGTGTTTTTACTTAAAGGTGCTCTAAGCGATGGTGTTTGATGTCACTTCTTGTTGACGTTTGAAGTATTGTCAAACAAAACGGAGGATAGCTCCCTCCTCCCCCTCCCTCCCATGCTTCCTGAAAGACTCATGAACGTGCAACCCCCACCCAACCCCTCCTCCAAATCCTTCTTGTCGTTTGTTGGCTGGAACAATGTCTGTTATGTTTCGTTTCGTTTGTTATGCTAGGTTTGCCCACTGTGTTTTTTAGCCGTTTGTGGAGCCTGGGCTGTCTACAGAGACCGCGTTTTTTTACAGTGTGTTCAGGGGACAGGGAGCTAGCAGATTGTGAGGAGATGTTTGCTGTACGTAACAACAAATGTTTTAGTCCTAAAAACGCGTCACATCGCTTAGAGCACCTTTAACCATTTTATTTTTGTATTTTTGTATTTTTGTCCAGCACATTAAAAAATGATGTATGAAATGCACAGTATAAATACATTTACACTTGCCCTTAAAACACTTGCCCTGCTAACAATACACCACATATTATAACTGTTGTATAATTGTTATATAATTGTTAAAAATGTTGATGAATGCCACACACAATATGCAGACGCACCATGCAATTATGTTAGCAGGACGAGATCTTTGAAAAAAGTTGGTTTCTGGAGGTGTGTGTCTGGGGGGCACTAAAAGTATTTTAAAGAGTTATTTTGAATGGCTAATCAGTGAGTTTTGCAGCTTGCTTAACAATTTAAATCATACTTAAATCAAAAAGGATCAATGCTACCTAATAAATGCAGCTCCTTATCTATTTGCTGCTCCTTAACTAATCATGAGTTACAGAACCATTGTGTTAACCTAGGAGTCATTTTTCCATACTAAAAGGTCTCAGAAACTATGTAAAAGTAAAAAAAAAACTTAGAATTTAAAGCAGGATTCAGAATAAAACTGTCTGAATACATTGTCAGAACTATTCCAAACGATACTCAAACCTTTATTATTAAATATGATTGTGTTAAAGTGCCAGTGTGAATGTCCTCTCCTACCTGTGTAGGATATCCGGATGGCTCTGAGGGTAATTCCAGCAATCTGAATTGTTTTGCAGTGCAGGAACTTAAAACCTTTATCACTCAAGTCTTCATCTGTCAACTTTTGCAAGACTTTTCTGGAATAGGGTCCTGCCACTCCTAGGACCCCAACACTGTCCGTTATGTTAGAGATCTCCACCTCATAACCACCTTCTGCTGCCTTTTCTTCAATCCACCTGCACCAAACAAGGATGGAAAAGCATTGCATTACATTTACAATTAAATCAATTTGATAGCTTTTTTATTCAGTTAAATTTATAAATCCCCTTTAACGATAGTATAATACTACCGCAAAGAGCGCTGATAAGTAACAGAGACAAGTAGAAACTCTCTTTTGTTATGTTTAAATATTTTGAGAACTTGCATTTAATCATCAACAACAATGAGATCATTGAACCTGAAATGCTGCCTAGTGCCTACATCGAGAAGGTGAGAGTGTGGACAAAGTCTATAATGTTGTATATTGCCTAGTGTCTGAATTTAAAGCTATATATCACCAGAAAGTGAAAAAATACTATTAATCATGGAGGTACATGTAACTTTGAAAGGGTGCAAATTAGACAGTGCCATCAGAAAAAGCGACCTGTTGCGGGGCATATAGGAATCACAGTCGATCATGACATGGAACTGCTGTTCGCAGTCTACTCAGGAATTTTTGACAGGAGGTTAGACAGAAGGAGGCAGGAATGGCACTCAGCAGAGGTGGCTATGGGATAGGTGGCCAGCAAACGCAAATGTCATTGCTGCTTAGTATCAATGGAGTAGACTGAGTCACCTTATTCACAATATATATATTTGTGGGGGAAATGATGATGAAGTTAGCTTGAGCCAAACGTGAGATGTGGATCCCAAAGAATTTTGCTTTACAGTAAACATATATATATATATATATATATATATATATATATTCTTCATATAACTTCATCATCATTTCCCCCACTCGAACAAGGAAAGTTGGGTTGTGTTTTTCTGGATAAATGTACTGACTAAATGTAATAATGTCATGTTTGGTCTTGAACTAAAAGGTTTTTAGGTAAAAAAAAAACAACGAAACAAAACTGTAAAACACAAACACTAAGTTACATAGTTCCCTTACCTGAGGTCATGCAGCTCAGACCCTGAGCCAGTGAGCAGAAGGAATTCTCCAGGTGACAGTTGAGTTATAGTGACCTCAGCATATACTCTCCCCCGAGGAGTTAACATGTGGCTAACATTTGTCATGCCCACCTGAAATGAGTAAAAACATGATGTGTGCAGAACATTCAGCACCCTTGACAATCATTGATATGTCTATTGAAAAAAAGATAAAGCTTAAACACTGCAATTAAACAAATTCATCTGGAAAAATAACAATCCATCACCATGAAATGTGTTAGCATGTTTAAACAAAACAAAAAAATCAAGGCAACAATATTTGAGCTGAAACAGCACAGAAACGAACATTTCTAGGGTTTTAAAGGTATTTGATTTAGTGGGCATAGCCATTCAGAAAATGGCAAATGATGTGATGTGTTGAACTATTTAAGTCTAAGGAGTTTAAAAGGATTTAGACAGCAGTCAGTGTTGAGCAATTGTGTAAGGTTAACCCCACCAGGTTTTAAAATCTGGAAGTGGTTGGAAGTTGACAATTCATTTAAAATGTGGGAAAGTACTCCATAAGTAATGGAAAGTAATTAGTTATATTAATTTGCTAAAGTAATTGAAATAGTTATACTACTATTACATTTTAGATAAGGTAACTTGAAACTGTAACACATTACATTTTCAAAGTAACTTGCTCAACACTGAGTGTATGTTTGTATTTGAACTTTGGAAGTGTAGTGTGCTCCAGGTCTGTCCCTAAGCACTTGCCTTACCCATTTAAAAAAGTTGTGCAATTCAACAGATGCTGCAAGTTTTGTACACTAGAGCCGGAAGCCTTGTTCATGTTGTCTTTTATAAAGTGAAATAAATTACTGAAACATCCGCAGTCCATCTTGTGTTCCCTGACTGTCTGACTAATGTTAAACTGGTGCTGTGATGAGGGTGGAAGTAAGATTCAAGGGTGTGAGTGTAACAAATGCCAGCTAGCTTAGCTGTGTAAAGCACACTCCTGAAGGCAGGCAGGCTAGTGAGTAAAACTGAACCCCTAGGGTTTTAGCTCACTTGTTAGCGCGCTGCTCTCCTAGATTCAAGCCGGGGCATGTGCAGGGCTGTATAGTGCAGGAATACACAGATTACACTGGTGTCCTGACCTGTCAATCTTCAAGATTACTATGGATAATAATACCTAGTACCTCCATGGTTGGAGCAGCATCAGAGATCAACAACATAACTGAGATGGTACTCTGTTATCTGGCCACATGGTTTCGCTGCTCTTCCCACCTTGGGATTTCCGTAAGTGCACATGGAAGAGCAAGAGGCTCCCAAGAGATTTATTGTTATGTTTCCACTGCTATTATTGTAGCTGATGTTGTCTTTGTGGTACTTTTAGCTGCTCCCTTTGTCTAAGACTTTCTGTGTGTACCCGTGGAAGAGTGGAAATACTCCTTTGGTTCCTCCTAGTAGATTGCCTGTATCGTTGTTTGGGGGATAATTACGTGCAACCTCCATGGCTGATGGTTGGCCAGTATGGTGTTTTGGGGGCTCTTCCTGCCTTAGGCTTTCCATATAAGGACATGGATGGGCTAGGCAGGAAGTTCTCCAGAACAGAGCCATACCACCAAATATAAATGATTCATAATTGTATTCATGTTGGAACAAAATCATGTCAACCAAATTTGACCAAAAACTCTAAAATGACCGTGCGTAGGACATGTCTTAGACAAAAATACAATTTTTAAAACCACTGCAAGGGTAAAGGACCTCAAGTTTTCCTGCTGACAGCGCCATCATGTGGTAAAAGTACAGGGTGAAATCTACTCTCAACAATCAATGTATATTTTTTGGTACCAACCAAAATTATAAACATGAGTCATATAATGATACAAATAGTGAGTCAGCACAAAGCCAACTGTTTATGTTACCTTTGGCATGGTGTTGGCAAAAAGATGATCGAGTAGTTTCAATGCATCCGTTCCTTTCACAATAAACTTTCCAAAAGGTGACAGATCAATCACTCCAACCTTCTCCATCACCAGCTTGCATTCACGGCCCACTGGCCCAAACCAGTTGGTTCTGTGAAAACTGGGACTGTATATCAGGACAATTATTTATTAATCATCAATTGATCATGAATTGATAATCATTAATTAATTAATAATTTTGTATAACTGTTGTCAACTATCAATTTTCATAAGTTAAAATTATAATAGTTTCAGTTTGAAAAAAATCATACTTTTTTCATAATTAATGTATGTGTATGTGTGAATAATGCTCATAATTAATGTATTACATGACAATATGTCATGTCATAATAATCTCAGCCACAACTTCACATTATGTTTAAAAAAACACATTCATGACATGAAGCCTTTACTCACTGATATCCTTTTTGGTCTCCACCTTTGTAGAAATAATGGGGCTGTTCCCAGCCAGCATGAAACCCCATGGAGGCCTGGTTTTTCAACAATTCATACACTCCACTGACTCTCTGAGTGGGTCGACCAGCAAAACGTTCTTCTTTGGGGAAGCCCACTGAGAAATGTACAGCCAAGTAAAACATTAAAGGCCCACTATGCAACATTTTTCATTTAATTAATCAGTTTCATACTGTTTAGGATGCTAAAATGAGTCATTACACGGCGAACGAACGGTGAAGAATGCGCCACCGTGGCCTATAGCGATAGATACAGCACTTGCAATGTTCAGCAGCGCAGACCGCCTCCAATAGAATGCAGTGCAATACAATGCAATACAGCGGCTTGTGAGAGAGAAAAACAGAATGTTGCTTAGACCCTCTTTAAAATAGAGATCAAAGGAAACTGACTGACTATTGTTGAGACACCCCCTGCCGAATGTCAATTGAAAGTGATTCCCCCTCTCGCCAATCTAGAATATCAATGTCTGTGCAGATTTTCATCCTGGTCATGGTAGTCTGTGTTCAGTTATAGGCGACTGGACTTCTTTTTGGAGCTTGAAGATGTTTTACTTTCTATCCAGAAAGCTTTATCGTTTCTAATGAGATGGGAATATCAGGAGTTTATATCCTGGCTTGTGGATGTAACTTTGAACCCCAAGGACGAAACCCCTAGGCACAAACTTACTGTAAGAATGTGGACTACAATACTAACAACACTTACAAAGGCCCCTACCGGACCAGAAAATACAATATTTCAACTCGATCCGCCGGACATGTAGAGGACCCTTAAGGTGAAGCTCAGGAATGCTGGAGGACAAGATACGTGTGCTCAGAGGCGTGTGCTCAGAGATGTGCGAACTCACTCACTCAATCTGAACCAAGCCATCATACCAGAAAGCAAGGACACCACCAATCATAGCACTACCAAAAAGATCCCTAGAAACATCACTAAAGTACAGACCTACAGCACTCACTCTCATTATGATGAAGTGCTTTGAAAGGTTGGTCAAGACCCACATTACATCCAGTTTCTATCAGGCGACAGTTAGCTATCAGTATCAGCTTCTCACACATCCTACATCTAAACATAAAATTATGTTTTTCAGGCTAATAAAATAGCTAATTTGAGGAGAGTCTGTCTAGTTAATCTGGGGTGAGAAAGGCAGCACCTTCCCCTACCACCCTACCACCCCACCCACATTGTGAAAATTCATCACTGTGGTAGTGCTGCATGATTTAAATTTGCCTAAAGATTGTAGTCAAACAACGCAAGACAGTTCTTGATTAACCTCTGAAGGTGAGGATTGGGCATGTAAAGTGTGAAGGGGGTATTGAGTGGTCCTGTAGTTAGTATGCATTATCACACTCTAACACCGTGTCCTAACTGCAATCGACGCGCCCGAACGTGTGCGACAAAATCAGATTGCTCACTCGATTCTCTATTGGACTGTCCTAACTGAAGGCGACTAGAAGCAGCTCGACAGAACACGATGCTATGCGACTTTTTTGAAGACTTTTGGTTGTCGCTCGGTCCGTTTCCATTTTAGTCGCGCAAGTCGCATTGACATGTATATTTTTAATTGGATACACAACGTTACAAAGGCCCTCATCGAATATGTTTAATGTGGACACAAAACATTCAGCACGCCGTGATAGTCGCACAGTCGCTTGCAGTTAGGACAGGGTGTAACACACCTACTGCACCTAACATGTCTGTAGCAATTCGCAGAACTCAGAATCAGAATCAGAATCAGAACTCACCTACATTGTTGAATCCATAAGATTCCCGGGCTTTATCACACAGATATGGCACTGTAGTCCATCCTCCATAACGGTTCGGATCACATTCAATTAGGTCATAGGGAGGTTCTCCATCAATGATCCAGTCACTCAAGAACTTCCCAATTCCTCCTGCATGAATAACTCCATACCTGACAATAACAAGTACATTCAAAAACATTTCCAGAAAAAAAACACTTTCATGTATTTGTAAAGTATTATACGGAATGTTTATATTTTTGGGGGTGAAATTATGTTCTATTTTGAACTTTTTTGTCCTAAGTTGTTTAGGTTTCATATAGATTGCTTCCAAATCCATATGACTTTACATTACACATACTTTACAAGTGTAAAGTTTATTTAGTGTATATTTTATTTATAAGTGCCATAAGACAAGACTTTTGTATAATGCACTGCATAAATCAAAATGGAACAAAATTAGGGCTAAGACCATCAAAATAAACATGACATAAATCACATTTATACAAGTCATACAACATTCAATATCAACATGTTCCTTTGTCTGCCTGGACTGTGGCCTCTGTGTCAGAGGACAGAGTGTGAAACACAGGGGCCATGTGGTGAAGAGATAGAACACAATAGGTAGTAAAGTGACAAACACTATATGGCTCAAACGCTTTAGGGACAGCTCAAATTGGGGACATTCACTAGCCATTGAATGTATCAAAATGTCTCCGTACAATTTCGAGAAACTTTGTCAAAGTGGACTTACCCAAAGCCAATAGCGGTCCAGTAGTTGTGAGCACCTTGGAATGGCCCAACCATTGGCAGTAGATCTGGTGTGTATGTGATGGGGCCAGCCACAATGTTTATGATGTCTGCATTCTTAAGCACTGGGACCATCTCCATGGCCATCTCAACATGGTCCATGATTCTGTCAAGGTCTGATTCAAATAACTCTTTTCCAAAACCTGCAGGTGTCCACAAAAACAGAGATTGATTACAAACCCAAGCATCCCAATGGTCTACAGACTCTCAACAGTCCCAAGTACCTCAACCACTATACTGATTAAAACATCATTCTAAAAGGGATAGTTCGGTTTTTAACACATTGAGCCCCTTTCACAGGTTGTCTAAAATGCAATAAAGTGGAAATTTTGACGATTGCTTCTGTCTTGGCTATTTGGGAAATGTAGAATCGCCTCTGCCTGCCTTCAAAATGGCTAGCAATGGGCATGTGTTGTTTCTATCCTTAAAACACTGGTTTTAAAAAAGTGCTACTCACCAAGTGGTTAGTGGTGCTCAATGATGTTCCAAAACATGTATCGTAGTGAAATAAAGCTTCTGTTTTATTTGGCACTTTGTTTATATGAAGGAGCAAATAGATCCCTATGGGACTTACAAAATGGCAAATAAAACATGACAGAAACTGTATTTTGCTACAATACTTGGGTTGGAACATCAGCAAACGCCACTAATCACTCCATGAGTAGCACTTTTTTTTTTAAAACAGTGTTTAAAGGATAGAAACAACAAATGCCCATTGCTAGCCATTTTAAAGACAGGCAGAGGCGATTCTATGTTTCCCAATAGCCGAGACAGGAGCAAACATCAAGATTTTGGTGTCAACCACTTTATTTCATTTTAGACAACCTGTGAAAGGGGCTCAACTATCCCTTTAAAAGATGCACAGATTGCAGTTTTCTAAACCGGTTTCGGTTGTCAGATTTTTCATGGAGTTTGACTTGCTGAGACACATTTTGGCTGATAGATCATTCATTTTCCTACTGCAAGAATGCAAGGAACGTTTACTGTCCATGCAGTTGGACAGAACGTTTACTGTCCATGTGCATGTAGTTACTGAAATTATGTGTTTTATTTCTCTCACACTACAGCACACACAAAGACACTTTTCTTTCATCGGACACTTTGTGTCAGCGCAGTAGCCTACTTTAGAGCATGCAGTTTGTTCTGGCCAAATATCACATTGAATATTATCTTTTAAGAAAGAGTACAAAATCTTACATTTCCTTCAACAGTCATGCTACTGCAATCTAGTTCTTTTTTATTTTACAAATTGGTTTGTGGACAGGAGAGCCCACCTCCACTGTCTAGAACTAAAGCCCCGTCCACACACGTGACAGAATGTCAATGTGTCAATGTGTTTCAGCGATGGAATGCCTGGACAGGCGAGGAGAGTACAAGCGATGAGATGTGGGCGGATTCCGAGATGGAACTAATTTAACTTTTCCGCGATGCGAGTAAGCGATTACCAATCAGAATGCGGGATGCAGATTATTGACAGGTGAAATGAACAAAGTGTCCTATGAGCACAAAACCGTTAAAAAGTGTCTCTGCGAGTGGCGAGTGAGCGAGTGAGCAAGTAGCGAGTAACTTGTAGCAACATGTGTGGACGGGGCTTAAGGTGCATCAGTATTCTAAGGCATTCAGTAAGATGCATACTGTTCTACCTCTCTCATTTACCACCAGTCATAGCTGGCACAAATCAGAGCATCTGATGATTCACAGCCATCTATCTTAGACTTGAACCTCAGTAGGCACTTAGAGGCAATAACATGTAAAACAAAGGTAGTTTACAAATTAAAGGATTTTCTAAAACTTTTAATAAAAAAGTTAATTTAGTGTTTTTATTTGTGTTTCTATGGCTGGTCTCTATACAGTATCTGCCATTACAGTATTAAAGTGGTCACTGTGCTGTCCAAGTAGTTTTCTTGAGATTAATTGCATGATTTGAAGCTATTTAAATTGTTTGATTTCATGTTAACTGAGTAAGAGCACAAAAAATGATGCAAACAATAAACGATGACCACAGGACTTGATTTTGACCTACCTGGTGGCACTCCATCCCTCACCCAAGAATCCTGCAACTTCATCTTTTCCTCTTCCTCATAAGGGCCAAAAAGCAGTCCATCCCTCTCTTGGCGCAGGTAATACGACCCCTCCAGATCACGGATAACTGGTAACTCGGTTTTCAGAGCTTTAACCTCAGGAATTGTTGCCGTGACAACATATTGATGATGGACAGGTATTGTTGGGTGTTCAAAACCCATCATCTCTCCCAACTCTCGTGCCCAGAAACCTAAGCAACAGTCAAATAAATAAAGATAAAAAAAAGGAATACACATCACACAGAATTAAACATACAATTGACTTCTGATTTAGTACTTGTGGCTTTACCATCAGGACAAATGTAACATTGTTAATAACTTCTACTGAAACATCATGGGATATGCACCATAACAATTAATGGTACCTTTATTGCAGCCGATATTGCAGCCGATATTGCATCTCTCTCTGACCCACAAAAAGACATAATCACAACTTTCTCCCCCACAGCCTGAGTTTATTCATCAGATAAAGCCTTATATATAACCGATCTGTTAATATTCTAAAAGCACACACTTGCATAAAATAGTAACTACTCGAAGCTACTTTTAGTCTACAGTACCTGAACAGAACAATTTTCAGCTAATTTTCAACTATGCATTAAAGGCAGCCTGTGCCAAATTTCTTTGTATACCTTAAATATAACACCACTTGATCCAATTAACCATTTGTTGGTTAATAGAGTAAAAAAAATCATCATTTGCAGTAGGCAGAAATAATTTTTTTTCTGGAAAAGCTGCAATGTACCCAAATAATCAACAGGTGGCACTTGTGAGCCTTTACAGTAGGCAGTGGCCTGAAGTTTTCATTGGCTACTGTAGATTAACACTGTAGATTAACACACCCACAACGCGGACTGCAAAAAGAACTAGATTGCTTTTCCTTGGCAAAAACTGCTGCGTGTGCATCGCCAACACAACAAAATAAGTCAGAGATTCTTACATGCCCCTTACATCAATTCTAATATTAATACGAGCACATGAAAACATATCAGCCAAAAACGTATTTTCTGGAGTTACGCCGCCTAGTGGGCAAATGAGGCTACATTCTTATGAGGATACAGGTGGTCTCATGTCATAATACCAAAATTGGTCCTGATATTTTACAGCATTGCTAAAATTTGAACTGACTTCTTATGGTGCTTGCATGCATGCTTATCGCTATTTTTGTTACTTGTTGCTAGACTAGGTAAATACTATTGGCCTGTGTGAATGGAATGTGTGGAAATAAGTGAAACATTATCTTGTGCTCGGTCTTTTCTTCTGTCTCTTTCTTCTGGCTGTCTTTGCCAGCTTCCTGCTCTTCCTTTGGCTTCTCTGTCCACCATCTCTCTCTGTTTCTTTTGTTTTTGTTTTATTTTGTAATCTTTTTCTTATTTGGTTTGTCGTTATTCCACCAGCTCCTCTCATATACCAAACCATTCTTGGGCTCTACTAGGTAAAGTATTCATTTTATGGAGTCAGATTAATTGAATTTTTTTTATCTCTAATATACCACTAATTATTTATCACTAATACATGCTTCTAATATAAGTCCTACTGTCCTTTGGCTACGTTCACACGTACACGGGTATTTTTGAGAACTCAGATTCTATGCATTTTGGCCTTTCGTCCACACGTAAACAGCATTTTGGGTCACCAAAAACAGAGATTTTTAGAATTTTAAAATTGCGTTTACGTGTGGACATGGAAAACAGACATCATGCTATGTCATGTGTGCGACTTTTTGACCTCACACTGTGTGCCACATTATTGGGTGAGATTAATTTCTACAATTGCGGACATTGACAATAGTTACTGTTAATTTTGCTATATGCAGTTTCTACACGTTTACATATACTGTCCCTACATTTAGAAAGACAGAGGCGTCAGAGTCAATTTCAAACATGTAGAAGTAGAACTTCAAGTTCAAAAGTAGAACTTCTTTCTGCCTTTTTGATTTTTGTTTTGTTCCCGCCATTTCCTTTAGCATGTTGTTACTTTCTCTGAGGAGCTCCTCCTACAGGTTTAGTGTGTGTAATGTAGAGTTAAAAATAAAAACAGGCTCCTTTGACCAAACGGGATACCCCCTTTTCCACGTGGATTTGACGATGTGGCAAGTAGACAATGGCCGTTAAAGTTATTGTTACCGGCTGAGTCCGGTAAAGGAAACCCGGCGGCTTCACAGCTGCATCCAAGTTATCATGTTGTGTTTTTACGCCGATAACGGCTCACCACTATTTCTTACACTGGTAATATGTTAATTTAACACTTTTGTGGAGGTTGCCATATATACACCCTGGAAATGTGAGATTTAACTCTATTAGTGTTAAAATTCCAAATTCAAACTTGCTGTGTAGCCATGGTGGTTGCTACACTGGTGTCTAGGTCAGTGTGAACTGTTATATAATTTTTTTTAGATGTTTTTATGTGTTACAAGGCATTATCGGTTGTCAAAGAGTACATTCTACGTCGGCATATTGGTACCAAACACGGAGCTAGCCGAAGTTAGCAGACTGTCGAAGAATTAAAAATCAAACTATTATTATTTACTTGGATAGTTTGAACCCAGATTTCTTTTTACCAGAGGGTGGTTGCGTTGGGACGAACAAATACAGGGGGCTGAGGGAAATTATTGATTGGCTACATTTGTTTCCCTGTATTCTGGTGACAAATTTGGTAGGCTACCACATAGTAGTAACAAAATTAGGCTGAACTTATTTACAAAATCCATGTGAGGGGTCAGAAATAAAGTCACTTGTTGCACACTTGCGTATTATCTGCAATATTTTTTACATTTCACCAAAATACATTACATTTTACATTTACATTTATGCATTTAGCAGACCCTTTTATCCAAAGCGACTTACAAAAAGAGGATGACAATCAAGCTACATAGCAGAAACCTTAAGGAGCATAGTGCTAGGGAATAGTGCTTCAATTCATTTTAGTGCTAGGATAGAAGATGTTCTCTGAATAGCTTGGTCTTTAAGAGCTTTTTGAAGGCCTCCAGAGATGTATAATTAAAATGACTCTGTGAAAAATCAATTATGTGGAAGAATAACTTCAATGGTTGTTACAGGCTCTAGATTTACATAAAAGAATAAACTGTGTCATTGTCAAAAAAGAGATGGAAAGGTGTGTTGGATTTAAAGATAAATCACCAAAAGATTACATAAACCTAGCTTTACTCTGAAAGGAGGGCCAATAATAGTGATGGTAGGCTGCTGTTGGTGGAAAAAGAGGGACAGAAATTGCCATGAGATCACACAGCTGCTCCCTGCTGACGGCAACTGGCCATAACCTGCCCTAACCAGATAGAACTATCCCAGCAGCACCTGCCCCGCTATTGGACCGTGGGTGTGTGAGAGAGAGAGAGAGAGAGAGAGAGAGAGAGAGAGTGAGTGAGTGAGCAAGATAGAGAGAAAGAGAGGGGGAGAGAGTAACCCCATTGTTAAACGTAAAAACATGTGTAATGCAGCGCTACACCAATAAATGTTAACTCTTGCTCTTTAGCAAAAGTTACAAGACCTCACCTGGCTCTCAGGGGACTATATCAAGAAGCATTAACGCTCTTGACAGGTCTCAGAGGAAACATGAATGCCACTTTTTGTTGATTTGCTAAAGATGCACCCCACCCCCTACTAATCTCTTAATTTGCTTGAATATTTCTGAAAAAAAAAACAAAAACCTTCAAATAAAATGCTGAATACTGGATAATAAGCCATGCCCCCTCCACTGAATAAAATGCTCTCTGTAGGCCCTTTCACAAGTCCACAATAGTAATGGGATAGACCCAAATTCAGTGCAAAACACATTCAGTGCATTCATACCATTGGGAACGGTCCACTAAGAAATTTGAGGCGACTGACAGTCGCTCATTTCAGATGCAGTATCTAATAATGGCACAAGTTGTGAAAGTAAATTGAATCTTAGGGAAGACTTCACCCACATTCCAAAATCCTGACCCTAGCCACTATGAGGTGCAAGAATGCGGACCTGTGCACTTTGACTGTGTGGGTTGCGGTGTAGTGTAGGTGCAGGTTGTATCCACTCCTATATAACTTAACACTTATAGAACACTCAAAGCTTATGTGAAGAAAAATAATAATTAGAACAGTGAGCATTTTGTTTTACGATTAATGATACAAGAATGAATACAGAAGTGTAAGGGTGAGTATAAACTAAAAAGAAGCTTAGTAAAGACTACTAAAGATTTTTTTAAGGGAAACAGTGTAATTAGTATTAACAAAGAAGGGACTGCAGAGAAGCAATGAAAAAGATATGAGGTCAGGGATGTTGTAGAAGCTGGCCACGCCAAGAGAAGGTCTGTGTGGAATGTTGCAGGGAGAGAGGGATCTTGTTACGCACCTCTGTTATTTCAGCAACCCAATGAATCGTCAGCAGTAATTCACTGATCAGCAATACTCTAAACATGTCAAGGGGATGACACAATGATCATGACCACAAATCCATGAAATGCCTTTTCAAAGGGGTATCTGAATGTATTTCACTGCCCCTCACGAGTGATAAAAACACACATTGTTAAAGTTTCTAACCTCCTTGGCCTTCAACTAGGAACTTTTGCAAGTGTCCAGAACAAGGGAAAGAAAAAAACAAAGTGCTTATTGTAACTCCTAAATCATACTACAGTAGTCCAGCCTTGAAAACATTTTCAATAAAACAAGTGTAGGTCACTAAGGAGTAAGAACTAAGGTGTAAGAACAAGGTTGTCATGGTTATCATGACAGACATTTGAATGAGTGTTCATCAGTGTAAGTCTCTAAAGCTGCAATAATTTGACACATAACAGTACTTTTCCCAAGCACAGGAGACTTTTATCAAAAGGATCAGTGTCTTATACCTATCAGAACAGAAAGTCTTTCACAATTTTGGAGGGGAATTATAGAAATAGATTTAGCTTAGGTTTTCCACTAGTTGTAGGTTTTCCACTACTCTGACCAGGAGGCGTATTTTGGCTGCTTGTCTGTCATTGGCTGAATTCTGCAGTGTTGGAACTTTGTGATTGGCCGAAGGCACATCTGGGGGAGAAAGCCAAAACCCTAGCCAACATCCAAAAGTTATGCAAAGCCTTGTATCTCTCCCATGAGACCCATAAAAATAAGTGTTGCACAGTAAGCAGCTGCACATTTGAGGCTGCAGGACCGTGGAGTAGAATTGCTGATATATTTTAAATGCACAAAATGTTGCATCTTTTCACAATTAACTAACTATACTCTGTGCCTACTTCACTACAAGTTAAATATAAGCCAAGTCAAATTGAAATTGACTTATTGTTATTCCTAAATCATACTATATCCTATAAAAATATAGCATAAAACTTTACTTGGTTGCTACACTTGCAACACTACAGGCAGTTGGCATGATTCAGAAAGGAGAGATTTTACTCTAAAAAAAACTGTTAACAACAGTGTTCACAGCTCCAGCATACACTATCAGAATGTGATGTAACACACCATGGCATTACAGTGAGGGATGCCAGACCCTTCTCATTACAAGCTCATTATTAAGAAGTATTATGTCCACAAGTTGGGCTGTTTTTTGGTGAGATTTAGGCTTGTATCATATAACATATTAAACCCCTGTTCATGGAAATGACATATTGTCAAAGTCAGTTTTATTCAAGTTCTTCACATGTACTGAACATACAAATGAATCAAAATGATGTTTATCACTGTCCAATGCATAGACAAGACAGGACAAAGAGTAAAGTGGACAGGCACAACTAGGGTTGCAAAATTCCGGGAATTTCCAAAGCTGGAAACTTTCCATGGGAATTAACAGGAATTTATGGGAATTTATGGGAATTAACGGGAATTAATTGGAAAAAACTGGGAATTATCTCAACTAAAGGTCAGGGACATAAAGACAGTTGGTAGAAAATAATATTTTAGCAGTCTTGGCTAAAACTATGAGATGTGATATGCATAAAATTGAGTAGCCTATAATTTGCTATTCTTCAATCACAGGGGCATAACACACTTCTTAATGCAGGGCTATTGAGGCCGCACCTCCTATACGCATTGTGCATCCTCCCATCACATCTCAATGATTTCTAGAATTATGGACTGCTAAAGCAACCTTTATGATCCACATACAGTCACTGATACAGACACGTGAGGCTACACATTTGAGGACTACAAACAGTCAAGCAAGTAATGATGATATAACTTAGATGATATTTGTTCTAAAATGTTAGATTTTAGCTAGCCCAATCAAAATATAGATTGCTAGCACACTGGTAAGGCAGATATGTTAAAGGTAAGCTAGCTAGCACCTTTGTATTAAAGAAGTTAGCTTGTCATGGTGCTAGATAGCACAAAATGTGCTGTTTCTTCTGCATCCTGCTAAGCAGTTTTACATAACCACACCTGATTTCATAAATCATTTAAATGTTTTGATAGCCCTTTCCATTTGTTCAGTTTACAATCTACATATTTAACAGAAAAATGCTATATTTTTAATTTAATTGTATATTTTTTGCAAAAATGTCTTATGACAAAATATGTTGTTGGTATATGAGTCATATGGTCTATGTTTCTTAAAATTCATCAAAAATTTCCAGTTAATTCCCATAAATTCACATAATTTCCACAAATTTCCATTCTTGAATATTTCTAAAATTCCCAAACTAAAGTTTCCATGGAAAGTTTCCGGAATGTTTCCAGAAATTTACTGGAAATTTTCCACCCCTTTGCAACCCTAGGCACAACAGGAAACCTGTCCTATCCACTAAGATAACAATAGGTAAAGTGCAAGTGGATTAAGGTATATGCCTTAACTGGTACAAGTATCCAAGTATCCCGTAGTATCCTGTGTAAAATTGCATTTTTTTATGTAAAAGGGCCTTTGGAATGTAAAAAAAAGCAAGGCTCTATTTGAAGGCAGAGTACCCAGAGATATTGGCAGACTACTAGTAACTGATACAGATCCAAACCCACTCCTCTCATTGCTACCCATGCATAGCCCCTTGGGTATTGATGACTGGTTTTATTGGCATTTAGCCAATACGTATACATTTGGCACTGTGGCATTAAGGAGGAACTCGTCCATCATTCCGAAAGCAGACACCCGAAGGGTGTCATAAAATGAAAATTGAGACAGGTCCCACCCGTCCCCATCTTTGTGCTACCCATGTCTATGGCAAAAAGTATCAGTCAATCCCTTTAGGCCTGTGGGATAAAGTCCGTTCGAGAAAAAAATATTATTCTAATAATTTATACGCTTTCTACTTGTGTAGTGTTTTTGTGAGTATTGTATCAGTCATAAACAAGGATAAATTCAATGCATTTCAATGATAGAATATTAAATTTATCATTCCACATAATGGAATATCAGAATGTTAAGGCGTGATAAAGGTTCTTTTCAGCATGTAACATAGGCTAAGATTACTATTGTCTTTCAAGTTTTTAAGTTTTACCACCATTTGTGCTATTGTATTGCTTGGCCTCAGGCAAGCTTATGGAGGCTACTTTGGTTTGACATCTCTCGATCAGGCCAAGCTGCTCAGGTAGCCTGTTTATGGTCATAGTAGTATGTGTATGGTAATTTATGGTAGTTTAATCCTACCATAAACCAAATCAAATTTATTCAACACTAACGGTGTTGCCAACTGTGTGTCATCAGATTTATATTGAGTTTACATTTTCATCACAAAATTCACTCTAACTAGGACTAATGTTAACATAATCTAAACAGGATGCAAATACAAATTTAGAACGTAAGTCTGAGGGCAGTTATGAAGTGGTGTTACGCAAACCACAATAAGCAACTTATGCATTGCCTCAAATACTGATTTAGATTTGGGTGAATTTTGTGATTTGAGTGAATTTTTCAATATAAATACTGATGTAGATGTCTCACTCATTGATAACCACCGTAGGCTGTTAGCACAAACAACGGTCAAACAGGAAATATTTTTAAAAGGGCATTTTTCCTTGTGTAGCCTACGTTACATGCTTAATAGAACCTACATAGCTTCAGCGCCGACAACAACCTGTACCCACGCATCCTTTTTACATTCACCTTTATATTGGACCATTTTTTTAAATCAGCGATAGTTCTATTCTTAGCCCCTACAGCATTCACTGGCAACATTTTCCCACGCAGTTCTTTTGGTTTTTATGCTGATTCCGGAGGAAAGAAAGCCAAATAAGCCAAATAAGATCTTATGACTCGCCTCTACCTCCGAAATCAGGTACCTCGCATTCAGAAAAGTTTTTTTCTCCTCCTCTTCTCATTTTTTGTTCTCCTAACGAGGTCACTACTATAGGCCTATTTATACTAATTAGCATATTAAGTGGTATATTTATACTAATTAGCATATTAAGTGGTATGATTAAACAAGTATAAATACCTCACTACTCTCTGCAGAGTGCTACGACCTCTTACTGTGGTGGTCCTATACCAGGTGATGATGCTACCTGTTAGAAAACTCTCAACAGCTGAAATGTAGAAGGCCTTTAAGATGAATGATGAAACCTTGAATTTCCTTAGTTCAGACAGGAAACTAATAATATTCAAGATTTTATTGGTGTAATTCAAGGTGGTATGCTTGATCATGGTGCCCTAGATCTGCTCAAGATTCTGCTGCAAAAACTGAGAAGCTGCATGATTGATATGTAAATAAAAATATAAATAATATATATAAATAATCTGATCCAAATATCTGGTCAGCTTTGCTCCTCTTGTACAAATATTATTCATTATAAATGTGCAAAACAACAATAAGCCAACACACTTCTTTATAGTTTTGCACAAATTGCTGATACAAAGGTGAAGAGCAAAAACTATGATATGTTAGTACTCTCGGTCATCTTGCAATGAGGATGGAGACGCAGTGTTTTCCAACAAAAACCCACCCTCTCTACTACAACCCAGTTTAAACTACACTCTGCTTTTGGGCTGATAGCTTGATATGTTTAGTCAACTGTTCCCCTGAATGAACTGCATAATGGGTATGAAAGCAAGAACCAGTGCTGACCTGACAAAAACAATAATCTATCAGTCTCTCACCCCACTGATAAGTCTAAGTTGATTTCATCATCATTCAGTTGTCAAGATAACCATTACAGGGCCTTATGAAATCCTTATACCTTTTTGTGTTTGTTTTGTTTCCCACATTCTGTTGTTTTCTGTCATTTTAGATTTTAGTCTTTTTAACCTCTACAGTATACAACTTCCCTGACTCGAGGCCTTGTCATGCAAGATGGCTAATGTTGTAGTGTTATACTAGGAAAGCAGTCAATGTGTTCAATGACATGATTTTCTACAAAAATGTCAGTCGATCTTAAACGTATCAATGCTGTTGTCAGGAATCAATGCCATAGGCCACTGTTTTTTTTAACCCACTAACAGTTACTATCCAGAGCACAGGGACTCTGTGGATCAATGGCTTGTTGTACGGGGTAAATCAAAATGAGTTTGGAAGGAAGTGGTTTTAAATGTCTGGATTCTGCAATTTTGCATTTCAGAAATTAGAGGGTCCTGCTGTTATCACATAAAAATCCTCTCTTCAAAGAAATGGAAAAAAGAGAAAGCGAAACATGGGTAAAAGATGTACCAAATTAACATCATGCCTTAACATTATCATTATGGCAAGATATAACAATAATCCTAAAAGGACACAGGCAAGGTCATCGTAGAAAATGTGTCAGTTTAGTTATAAATCCATGCCTGGAAAGCTATTTCTGGGTAAACCAGTTCAGGCTTCATATATTTACAACCAATCACTATTATTATTAATCTGCACCAAGATTCACAAGTCATAGGCCTGTGCCCCAGAGGTGCAAACCCTTAAAGTAACTGGAAAGATTATTATTATTCCTTTTCTTTCGGCCGCACTCAGCCTTTTTTGAGGCACTTGGCATGCACGAAAAACTCATGAAATTTTGCACACTCATCGGGACGAAGTACCGGCTCAAGTATAGTATTTTTTGGAATTTGGTTTGTATCTTGATGCTACAGCGCCGCTGTGGTCAGAAGAAATATCCCAGCAACACTGACCTATAATAACCAAACTTGGTTGGTGAACTAGGGACCCGTTCTCATTCCATGATTATTAATATGTCTGATTCACATACCTAGGATAGTTCCACAGTCTGGCAAAAGATTAAATGTGCCTTTGCTGATTAAAACATGAACCCCACTTTTGTACATTTGATGGATTTGTGATGCTCACTAAGCAGTTGGGTGTGAGGATTGCGGTACATCCTGCAGGGGCCCGACACACACTAGCAGCTTTAACAAGGGCCCCACACAGCCGCAAGCAGCTTTAACAAGGGTCCCACACACCCACTAGAAGCTTTAACTATTGCCTCGTTTGCCAAGGAGGGAGGGTCAGTTGAGTGAGGAAAAGCAAGAGGCAGAGAACTTGACAACGAGAGGCTGACTGCGCGAGGGGTAACATACTATAAGCTTAGCTTTAGGAACTAAGTTTTCTGTCAATAAAATAAGAATTTATTCCAATACAACTTATTGGGTTAAAATTCAAATCCTATCAAAACTAAAGGTCGCTTTTCGTTATGAACCGGTATATCACAAAGATGAGAGTTCTTCAGTCCAGGGATGTGCAAAATTCTAAATTCCAGACAGGAATTCAGTTTGAATTCGAATTTGAATTCGCCACTTTAACTGAATCCGAATTGGGATTGAGCAGATATGGAACTGAATTGATTGCAATTAATTCATTCATTCTTATGACACATTAGTGAGAATAATAAATAAAGATCTTGCTAAAGTGTGTCAATTTTTCGGTTTCCCCCACAGCTTCATTAAAATGGCTAAAGGTAACCTGAGATATGAAGGGACAGTATATTTCATGTAAACAATAACAAATGTTTGCACAAACCTGAGGCATTGACAATTCGGTTAGCCCTTATGGTTCCATGAGGAGTCTTGACATCCCACTTCCCATTTTCCAAAGCAGTGAGGCCTGTAACAGGGGCTTGGTTGTAAATTTGGGCACCGTAGATGCGGGCACCAGCCGCAAGGGCCATTGTAAGTGAGTAAGGATCAATGTGGCCATCTTCAGTGGTATACAGCCCTGCCAATACCTAGGAAATAAATGCATAAGTTTTAACTTGAGCCTTCATTGTACATGGTGGTGGTGATCATTGTTTCTTAGGAGTTTTTTTTTACATATTATGTGTAAAATTTAAAATGTAAAATTTTAAACTAATGGGTATTTGATGCTTCATCGTCCATATATTTACCCGCTTCTTTGAATTTATGAATTTGTCGCATTACAGCTCTCATGCACAAATTGACACCTCTGTTCTGACTAACCTTGTCCATATTTAGCAAAGGGAAAAGTTCTTGAATCTTCTCAGGTCCAATGAGATACTGAGGGGTGGGGTGCCAGTGTGTGCGTGTCATTTGGTATTTGATTTCATCGACTCTCACTGGACTGGATGCAATCCTGATGCTGCCTGGTTGATGGAACCCGACAGCCTAAAGACACAAAAATGAGGAAACAAAACACATATGTTAAAATGTAAATTTCTACCATGCACAGATGTAGGTCCCTCTTATCCTGTCACTTAGATCATCCAGTGGATTTTAATGCAGTGTGAGATATGAGAGTGGTGGTGCAAGTTTTGTTGCTCTTAACCCACTGTTGCAGGTCACTTCGATAACAATCTCTGTTTTACAGTATATGTTCCTACTACTGGACTCATTTGCACAACTACCTTGACACACACCCCATACTGTACCTCAGTACATTCATGCGCATCACTACCCATAGTATTTGTATTTTATTGTTATTTTTAGTAATGTTGATCTACAGTAGTCATGTTGTTTTGTTGATCTGCTTCTTATCATCCTGTGTACACTGTAGTATATGTTGTGTGTGATTTTTTTAAGCTGCTGGGACCTTGAATTTCCCCTTGGGGATCAATAAAGTATCTATCTATCTATCTATCTATGTTCCTTTTCTTACCATTATCTTTTTATTGAATAAACTAGGAGCACAAACCCACAAAACCTGACACAACTGAAAAGCATTTTGTACAGCATTAATTAAACCCCAGACACAGATTTCAGTTTAGAAAAGACATGCCTAGAGAGGGTGTGCTGTACCTGCCCAGTCTCTGCCTCCAGTTGTTCGTACAACTTGATGCTGTAGTAATGAACCTTCTTCAGATTGATCCCTGGGTGGTAGTATGTGGTTAGTCCAGCCTGTAGAACAACAGTAACTTGTGATATGCCTTCAGGGGAGATACTGAAAAAAACGAGGCATGTGGTATTTTGAAAAATTTAAAACCATGCCTTCATAAAATTAACAGTGCCAAATATTCATAAAAGAAATAGGGTTTCTTGGCCAATTTCATGGCTTTGTTATATCATAGAAGGGGCATTTGTATTACATACTACACATTGCCTTACATCAGATCCTACAACAGTTGCACAACCCCCCAAAAAGCCAAATTGTCCTTGCTTCAAGCCTTCACATTGATAGTGCGGCTTGTGTTGAGATATTGGTGCAGTGCAAAATTGGAGCCATTTCGCAACATATTGAACACATCTCTACAACAATGCTTTTCAGCCAATTTGTCTCTATTAAGTCTACAGACTATTTGCCCTATCTCAGATTACAGAATGTAACATATCTTTCATTTCATTACAGTCATGACCATTTCATATTAACTAAAAGTCTGTTAATATCAAACACAATCATATTAGCATTTTAGTAGTCAGCTGTATTTTAAAAAGGTTTTAGTTGACTGGCTTATTGTTTGACTCACAGCATGCCATGTTGACCCAGCAGTTAAATCTGTCTTCTCAAGAAGCACTACATCCTTCTGCCCTGCTTTGGCTAAGTGATAAGCCAGGCTAACACCAACACAACCACCTCCTATGATGACTGTGTCAGCAGTCTCCTTCAGCCTTTTTTGCAAAAAACGTGCATCTTTGTTCCTGTAAAGTGTTCAGAAAAAAATCACGTTTCAGATTTGTTTTTGTTTTTTTTAACAGAATCAGTATTGTACACAACAGCAAAAACCCTGGCATAATTTGTTGACATACTGAAGCATGTAGCCTAAAAGTCTCAACGTACGATAATTCATATCAGAATCAGTTTTATATTTACTATACTTTAATATGGCAAGTATTCTGTGATCAAATGTAGTTTGATTTGTAAGTTAAGTAATGAAAATAAAAAATGGCCTACAAAAAGGCTTTAAAAGTTTATGCACCATACAAATAATAATAAAATAAATTATAACAATAAACAAATAATAACACAGAGACAAAAACACAGTGAAAAGAGCAAAGTGGATGAAAAATTGTGCCTACATCACACTTTGACATGTTAATTGTACTCATGACCTCAAAATGGGTTGCAGTCAGTTACAAGAGAATTCTAGCTGAGTAAAAGTATGCAATCAGCTTAGCAAATAAAGTGAAGTAAAAAAAATAAAAGTTTTTAGAAGGTTACTTGTCCAAGTAGCCTCCTGTAGTTAAGTCACTTCACATGTTTGTTCAAAAGTTTTATCATAGATTAAACGGTCTTAACGGCATCGTTAAGAATTGTGTAGGTTATGGGCTATAGGTAGCCTACAAAACAGAGTCTGTCTAAAGTAGCCTTCGCTAGACTCTGTTTCTTGGAAAGTTGTAGCAACCTAGCCAATTTTTGCTGGGCTAAACGATTCACTGAATAGCCTATATGTGCTATTATAGGCATACTCAACATTATCTCATTGGAGATCAGGCGTTCGTTTTCATGCACTCACTCACCCATCTTCTGCATATCTTTTTGGAGTTCTGCTGATAGTCCGCAACGCAGGTTGGCACAAAAATGGAAATATCCTGAAATCTGGTCGGAATTTGGCGTTTGATAATTTAAGAATTCTGTACATACCTAAGTTATCTTATAACCTAACAAGTCAAATACGTGAACGGTGCAATTAAATTGGAAGAAAACTAACGCTTTAACCATCTGCCAGGCAATAGGATTTTGGAAAGCGCACTACAAACAAATGAACTGTTGACCTCCAGTAGAGTTAAAGGTACGCCCTCTTTCAGTTCTGATTAACTAAACTTACAGTAACGTCACGATGAAAGTCTAGTCTGCTCTGCAGTGAAGATGCAGTCCTACAGTTTAGGAAGCCAATGCAATTATCAACTTGCTTTTACAATAATAACGCATGTAGTTTTGCGAGCGCACGCACGGACCAGGAACAAATGGGATATTTGCAAAACAAACAATAATACACAAACAAACAAACAAACACACACACTTCCATCCCGCCCCCGCAATCTAATAAAATGATATGAACGCGTTTGCAAAAGCATTATTAATGTAATAAAATGTCACTTTCAAGTAAAGTTCTTCAACGAACTTTAGTAGCCTATCTTTAAAAAACAGGTCAATATGTGTGTGTGAACTGTGAACTTTAGTTGCCTATAAGAAGGCTTTTTAACACATTATGTAGTCTCTCCTACCAGAAACATGGAATTCAAGGATCATGAATAGAATGCCATAACCAGTCTTTATAGGAGTAACCTCACAATGACATCAGGAATACTGGCTACACCCCCAGAGCTATTGCTGGCTATAAAAGTCCGCACATCTGAAGTGGTCAGTATGGTCTCTCCAGGTCGAGTCAAGAGACTCCAAGAAAGAACCGTTAAATATGGCACCGACTGGCGTGAAAAAGGTAGGTTAAAAATTAAAGTGCACAAAACTTAGAGATGAGACTAACGTTTACAAATAGCTTACCAACTGAAACGTATTGATGCGCAATCATGCTATTCTCTACACAGGCAGATTATGTCAAATTAAATAGGTCTAATGTGTAGGCATATTTCTTAGGGAGTTTTGGATCGACTCGGTGGAGGGGAGGTTGTAATTGGAGATGGTGGGTTCGTCTTTGCTTTGGAAAAAAGAGGTTATGTGAAGGCAGGGCCATGGACTCCAGAGGCAGCTGCGGAGCATCCAGAAGCTGGTATGTGCACATGTGCCGCGCATTCAAACAACATTGCTTATTAAAACAATCGTTCATTAATACAACCAGACTGTGTGTAAACCAAGTTAAACAACTTCTGCACTTGTCATATGTTCTTTACTTTTACTCTTGACTTGTGTTGTTTCGCATTATAGTGCGGCAGCTGCACAGAGAATTCCTGAGAGCGGGTGCAAATGTCATGCAGACATTTACATTCTATGCCAGCGATGACAAACTGGAGAACAGAGGCAACAAGTTAAGCTTTACAGTAAGTAGACTGAAGACAGTTGGGATTTTATCTTTGCATCCCTATAAAGTAACTGTTGCAAAAACTGAATTAAAAAAATAATACATTGCTTTGAAAAATAGTACATTGCATTGAATGCAGTAGCCTATTAGTGTAGTGTAGAGGATAGTTCACTATCCTGGACACTGGATACACTTTGAAAATGAGTAGAAAGTGGCAAATACTTTACAACCCTTTCAAAAATAATTGCAGTTAACTGCTGCCAAACTGACTTATATGCTTCTAGGCTAATCAGAACAACACGTTTTTAGGCTATATTTGACTAAATAGACTACCTATTAGTTCATTTATGTAAGAGGTTAGAGATATTGAAATAGTTGATGTTAACAATGTAACAATTTAATGTCATGTCAGTTCAGTCAAGCTCTTTAGAGCCTATCGACTTTTCTGTAGTCAACCTATTGAATCTGCTCTAAACTCACATCTAAACTTTTCGGTGAGACTGCAAAAGAGGGCGTGGCAGGTAGCCAAATCCACTTATGCACAGCATTGAAACAACAGTCTGGGTAGCCTAATGCATTTTAAGTATGGGGCAGCCTTAATTTTCTGTAAAACATTTAATTTATAACTTTTACAAATGTAATTGTACTGTAGTTTGCATGGGTTCATGTTCAATCATACAGACTACCCAGAAAACAGACTATCTATACTTATGCACTGCTATGTTGTTTCAGCAGATGCCGTCAGTAGACTTTAGAATTATATTTGCTAAAACAAAGAGCAACAAAGAGAAAGTTCTTAATAATCTTCTTGCCCAATTTTGAATGCCTGCATACAACTGGATAATTTTAATGAAATAAAAACGAGTCATCATAAAAAGCGTGCACAACAGAGACTGTAAAAGCATCACCCAACTACCTTCTACTCCACTGCTCTCCCTGTTTGCTCTCCGGTAAGAACAAACTCATTAAAATCTCACATTTAGCACCAAAAATAATACACCTTACGACCCCAAGCTTTACTGCATCTAATGACAGCCACCACATGCCTTGCCTGCACCATAGCAAGCAGCCCTGATCAGCCCCTAAACCGCTCTTCACCTTTCTGCCATCTTGGTGCAGATACCGAGCCCTGAACTGGAAAAAAGTGCATTTTAAGAAAAGAAAATGGTATCTAGTTATCTATGATATCTATAATGGCTACGGTTACGGTAGTTATGGTTGCAACACAAGAAGTAGTTGGTGCAGATGTTACTGGTTTAGTTTGGACGATTTCACGCGTGAATCACACTTCCTTCACCCAGCATTTACAGAGGTCGTAACTTGTTTCTTAAGAAGAAGCTGCAATGTACCCAAACATCCAGCAGGTGGCACTTGCAGGAGCCCTGCTTTTACATTAAACAGTGCTCAGACCGTTTCAAATAGGCTCCTGTACGCTAACATGCCCCCAAATCGGCAACTGCAAAAATCATTATTAAAATATTGTAGGGCTGACTATAATGGACATAGTGTAGTCTAATTAACAAATCGGACCTTGAAGCCTACGTTTCAGCAGACCGTACTTCAAAGAGGATACATCTGAGGAAGAAGTAGGCTATAGGTCTGATTGAAGAGAAAATTACAGCCACCATGGCCCCTAGCTTGGCCTGCCTGCAGAGCAAGTCTACACTTTCAAATGACATTAAACTAATTAACACTAATCCAAGGCCCACCATTTGGACTTTTGAGCTTTTCTAGGCCCATATCTGACAATGGTTCTGATCATCAGAAGTTGATCTCTAAATAAAGGAAGGTTTAATTTATATATATATATATGTATACTGATACAAATAAATAACTAAATAGACATATGCTGTGTTTTTATGCATCCAGCCTATACCGCCACCAACTGGCAGGAATAGAAATTATTTGTTAGGCTGCAACAGTCACAGACAACAGTCCCGTTTATTTTTATTACAGAACATTAGGAGTGAATCTGATATCGCATCCTCAATCCAGCCTCAACCATACTGTATTACAGACTCTACTCAGGTGTCATCATCTACTAATAAACTGTTCAGTTAACCTATGCTCTTGTTGTTTCTCATGGTCTCACACTCGCTTTCGCTCTCATGCTTAGGAATTATTAACTTTACTGCACAGAAATTCAAGCAGGCGTTCCACAACTGTGCAGCAAAGAGAATTCACTAGGCAATCATACTGCTCTAGTGCCCTCCAGTGGTCACTATGGCATACACACGTTATAGACGAACTGGAAGAGAACTACCCCCCCAGCCAGTTAAAAGTGGTCTATGTTTCCGCTTCATTCATTCAACAATGACTACAATGCTTTACTTTAGCCTACAATTATTGCATAGTAACTTTAACAAAATTAATTGAAAAAAGGATTGGATCATTTCAGCAATAGTGGCGTTATTGTTTACTTTTTTTTCAGCTATAATAAACCATGGCTTGAGTTTTATATATATATATATACAGGGTTGGGTAGTAACGGATTACATGTAATCTGGATTACGTAATCAGATTACAAAAATCAAGTAACTGTAATCAGCCCAGATTACAATGCAAAAATGTGTAATCAAATTACAGTTACATTGTTGGGGATTACCTGATTACTTCTCATCTTGCAAACAATGCAACTTTTTATGACAGCCTAACTATTGGGGGGGATATAGGCGTCCACATGTAGCCGGGTATCTGCAAAACCGATATTTTTCTTCGTTTTCACCTGTCGTCCACACAAAAACGCATCAAAAACGAA
>JAGFZM010001739.1:13870-37809 GCA_017657215.1 Limnothrissa miodon | reverse complement strand
CTTTCTCTGTATATTTTTGTATAGGCTATTGTACAGCACATTGAACTTTCTTTGTATATGAAATGTGCTATAGTCCTAAATAAAATTGCCTTTATTTTTGAAAATGAAAATTTTAAAATACTCAATTTATTCAAATTTAGAGGTCATTCAGATGTTGTGCTCTGCAGACTTTCTTTAAAATATATTTGGGGCTTTTATAACTGTAATTGAACAGGACAATGAAGAGAATGACAGGAAACTAGCGGGAGAAAGAGGTGGGGTGGGAAATGGCCTCGAGGTCGGGCTCATGCTGCTATTTCACGTTTTTGTGAGTTCCCTTCATCCAATCAAAGCCAGATTTTATACTTGTTTAGCCAAGAGATACATGCAATTTTCAGCAATTTTATAGGCCTTATGTGCAACATGAATTATGTAGCCTACAGGGCTTTATACCGAAAGTACCTCACTCAAAACCGTAACATGCTACTTTTATGCAAATGTGCCCTCTACACAGAAGCACAAAAATACCGTGAGAAAGGTTTGTTTGCCGATTTTTATAAAAAAAAAAAAAAAACATATTATAGCTAATATATTAAATGAAAATCGTGTTTTCATTCATTATGTTCTCAAACATATACTTTTCCTGAAATTAAGGCTGGCACCACATCTAGCAGACATCCCTGCAATAAAAAAGCTAGCATCACACAAATATTTGAAATCATGCGGAGTCTGACTTGGGCCTATAGGCTAAACATCTAATGCGAGCGTGGGCTATGTTATGTATTACAGTGCCATCAAGACGTCATCGTCTGATCACCTTGTGATTGTTTTTAGGGGGCGCTATTGTGCGAGAGTGGATTTCGTCATTGAAACATAGGCCAGGCCTACTACATTTTGTGCAAATTGGAACACACTGCTTGGCAGCAGAGAAACTTTTTAGGCTACTGGCTGCCGCCTGACCACTCTAAATGGTGAATTCACATTGTGAAAATGAAAAGTAATTTGTAAAAAGACCTATGGGAAAATACATTGCCTGCCTGGAATGTGGCTGCCGTTTAGGCCTAACGCTGGTTTGTGTCGGAAATAGCATCATGAAGCTGATGCTTGTCATCAGACAATTTTCAGCAGTTCATGTTTGAACCACAGGGTCCGTCACGCTAATTAGTCCGCTTCAATGGCTTGGTTTGAGCGCCGAACCCGTGACGGTCATGAGGATTTTTCTGTGAAGTTTTTCTCCTGAGCTTAGCAGGAGGAGATTTAAGGAACGACCAGCAGACAAACAGGCTTCCCTTAGACGCTGCGCGGAGACTATTCATTTTCTTCAATCTAATTATCCAATCAAGGTATGCTTTCAGTTTTTTTTCTCACTTTCTTTGCCAAATCATTAGGCTAGTTTTTATGCACTCAAATTTATACTAAAGTTGTTTCCAATTGTGTAGGATATTGTGTTCCGTTTAGTCGGAAATATGACTTAATAAATATAAAATGGCTATGCGATTATATTTCTTTACAGAAGAAAAGGATGCCCCGTGGTGATTTTAACGTCCACTTCGCAAGTAGAGGACGCGGAGGTTATGTTCGGGCAGAGGAGTCAGTAGCCTCATTTTCCCCCTCTAGACACTTAAACATTAAAATAAATAACTTTATTTACTAACTAAAAACTCTATAATGTGTTACACATTAAGTATTTCTTTCAATGTGCCTGGGATTCACAGCCTATTGGGTGGCCGAGGCGAAACATAATTAGAACCTGCTATAATTTAGCCTGCTCTTGTCTTGCATGTATTATTGTTGCGTTGGCCCATGAACATTTAACCTGTATTTGTGTGCAGAGCGGCAGGCATAGCCCTTCTGGTGGTTATTTTGGTGGCCCTTCTTATCTTGGGATGCTGGTACTTCAAGAGACGGAATGGCTACAAAATGATACGGGTAGGCCTAATTTATATCTAAAAAACTTACCTGACTAACAGTTTTCTTTTTAACTGTAATGTCATGCAAGTGTGGTTTCCCGGTAGACCTTTTCATTGTATTCACCTCTTTTGTACTGCTGAGGATAAATCTTTTTCCACTAAATCTAAATCTGTTTCCACTACAGAATCCCCGAAGTAGGTCTCAACAATGGAGGACAACAACAAGCACGGGCGAGTATAGTGAAGGAGGGGCTGCAGCTGAGAATAAAGTTCCTCTGAATGACTTAAGCAACTTGCCATCAGTGGTATGTAGAAGAAACGCTGAAGCACATCCAATAATGTCATCATGCACTGATGGGTTGCTTTTCTATGGGTAGCACCTATCTTGTTTTAAATATTCCATCACTAAATGTTGTCTGTGGGCCAACAATTAATTGCCATCCTCACAACTTGTTGCTTTGAGTTTGCTACACCTTTGTAGAGTGTGGCGCATGTCATTTCAACTGTCAATAGATGATGTCTGTTAGTCTGGGGAGACCCATTAAATAAGTATTTCATGTTTTTGCCATCCCTAAGACCTTTAGTTTTTAGTCAGGTATGATAAAATATGCCTTCACACAGACTAAAAAGGCTTTACTAAATATTGTACATAAACAACACTTCCATGATTCTAAAATGAATTATGATGTGAATACTGAGTTTAAATGTGTCTTTTACCAATCCATCGGCCAAGTGGCGTACCTTCTGAAACGTGGGTGTAACTCCTTCATTTAGAGTGAAGTCATGGAAATTCTTTATCTGAAGGGCCAGGCAGCCCCATCCTTTTTCCAAGCTCTTACTCCAAAGATACAAAGATAATTTAATGATCCAAGTCATTTTACCATGTCACAAAAGTCGTGTTCACACTTTAGGAACGCTGCTCTGCTGAAAAGATAGAGGATGCTTGAGCTGAACGATTAATCATAATCTAATCGAAATGGCGATTTTTAATTACTGCGATTAGCAAACCGCAAAGGCTGTAATTATTTTGGCTTTACAGCCTTTACCAGCATTTTTGAGTGACTGGAAATCAGGCACCAATCAGAAGTATCTAGCATCATTGGCCTGATCACAAATCACAAGAGCCTTCTGGCGGGGTCACTCTAGCTAGCATGTTTGTATGCTACGCTCACCAACAACAACGTGTTTCTTCTATGGCACTGGAAAGTTGTGCAAACGGCAAAGAAGTTTATAGCGTGCAGAAATGACAAAAGAAACACCACCAGCAATGCAAGAGGAGAAGGATTTAGTCCAAAAGAAGGGAGGCACTAACTATCTATAGTAACAGACTTTTTTTGCATTACCTGTTAGCTTAATTAACTGATGAACTAAAAGCACTTGTTTAGTTAGTAAATCATGCGTGTGGCGTGTATATTTGCTGAAGGAGTAGAAGGTGTTGTAGGAACATTATTCAAATTTCTTGCGGTGAACCCCACTCTAGTGGTGGTGGGTTTTTACTGCTTTGTACTAGGCTCGCAGGTTTCTCCACTTTGCCAGTTTGCCAGAGATTTCATGCATTACATCGTTATTTCTGCATACTGTATCCTTTTTTTGCCTGACATCATCTGCTGTTTGGACAGTGAGTAGAGCTTTCATTTCATCTGCAGTCTAGAAACTCTCTTCCATCTTCAGAAATGTACATTTTTAACGTAAAAAAAATTTGAACCAAAAACAGCTGATGTCACAAACAACTTTATTCTAGCTACCTTCGCTTTAATAGCTGTTCCCGTGCCAAGTTACGGGTAAAGTTTGTAGTGTGTCTTGGGCCAAAAATTTGCTGAGGTATGGTACGTCCCCTTTTGGCCTGGCCTGGTTTGATAGTGTCAACATGGCTAGTCAGGTCAGTAACAGACCATCTAACAACCTTGGACCTCGAAAAAACTTCTAACTTTCCTAGATTATACTGGATATACAGTATACCTTTTGTTTTGAAAATAAGTTGAAAATTTACTCTCTTGCTGATTTACCACCCGCTGCGCTCACTGTTGTGTCGTAAAAATTGAATTCTTTGTACTATGTGCATGCAGGCTAGGTACTCCACAAACCTGCAGTTTACTGGCAATTTCTACCATCATGATTTCTGACTGCTGGGCGTACAATCGTGAAGATGCTTTACGTTTGGTCACTGTTAAGAGTTATCTTTTTTTGTGGCTTTTTGCCTTTAATCAGAGTGGACAGTGAAGAACATGACAGGAAACCAATGGGAGAGAGAGATGGGGGGAGGAGCGGGAAATTACCTTGGGTTGCACTCCTTATAAGAGTAAACTAGATTGCAGAAACTGCTGGACAGTGCTTGCCCAAACCCGCAGCCGCTTCGACAACATAAAAAAAAAAAAAAATTATCACTTTTACAATTTATGTGATACAGTATTCCAAGTCCCTTATAGCAAGTCTCTTATAGCGATTTCTGTCGGGGACAGTTTGTTTCAGTTTCGTAGACGAAATTCTGCCTCTCTCTCCTAGTCCCATAACACTGAACGATTGGCTAACCATGCTAAACGTGTGAAGGTGAAGGCTAATCTTGCAAGTGACACGCATATTAACTACAACACTGTCTTTCATTAGGACAAATAAGTACCCATGTAAATAATTAATTTACATTGAATCAACTGTGTGACTTATTCCACAACCATTATTGCTCATTTTGTTATGGTTAAAGAGGAGCCACCAATTGCCTATGGGAAAGCCCGAAGAACGGCGCTAGGAGGAAGGAATTTAATTAAATTTAACGTAATTTACAAACGGGATAAAACAAAACTCTCATAGTATTCTACACATAAATGTTAAATCAACACAGTCCATATACATGAAATTTGACCACTGTTTTGTATGTATATCCATTACATATCCATTATAATCCAAAGAAATCTAAATGCTCCCAATGCTACTCTATGAAGCTTCTCACTAAAAATGTCTGTGCTGACCGGTTATTATTCTGCGTTGAATTGCATTAGGCTCAAATCAAAGTCTTATTAAAAATGAAAACGGCAGCGAAATGTAATGAATAAATTCAGTTTTATTTTTAAATTTAAGATAATTCCTACTATAATTAAATTCATCTTTAGATTTGATCATGTAATGTTTGACATATTTGGTATTAGACCTATACAAAGTTTCTTTTAATTGACCTTTAATCAAAATATGAACTTAATTGTTGTTACTTTGACTTTAAAACCCACCCTTTCTGCTGAAGTGTATATTATCGTGAAAAGTACTACATAGCATTATTTCTGTATATGGTGTTCTATAATGGTTTTGTAGATTTTACAATGAAGACATTTAGAGAACTATTAACAAATTCCAAATGAAGTGGTGATTGAATGCAAACCAGTGCTGAAGTGTCAGATAACAAAACCTTTTAAAAGGACATATCTTCGAAACATTGACATTATTTCTTCCATTTTAATCCTAGGTACCCAACGCTCCTCCAGCCTATGAGAAAATCGCTTCAAGCCTACCACCACCTCCTTACTCACCTTGACAATAACACAAAACAACACCTGGACCTCCAGTTTCAGTGATAAAAGCGCTCCAAACATCCACTGTATAGTTTGGTGATGTGTGATTATATCTTCAGTTTTACAGTTTACACACACTATGTCAGCATCATAGACTACCATTGATTTAAATTGTGCTTATGTCGGTGTCTATGTACTGTATGTGTTGGCTGAGCAAGAGCACAAACATTACATTTATGGACGGATGTTAATTCTGCAGATACTGTATTCATTTTATTAAAAACTAAACAACCACATAAAAGTGTACAAAGCACATTGTTTATTACATGATTTTTTTGCAGCATTGCAAGTGGTCCAAAATCTCTGTACTAGGCCTACTTGAAAAAGATAAATATATTCACTTTTTGGATTTATTGATTGAACATAATATTACATTATGTTCTATTATAACCCCTCAGTTCTAATGTGAAATACACGGTCCTTAAAGCGATACTTTGGAGTAATTCCAATCATGGTTGCAGTAAGGAGTGCAGTCAGTGCATTGCAGTAAGGAATGCTGGCAGTAAGAAGGAAAACTGGACTCTATTGAGCAGATTTCTGTTCTTTCCTACCAACAGCACTTGACAAGCTTGACAAACAGGTCTATGATTGGAACTACCCCTAACTGTTCAGTACAAACACTTGAAACCATTATCGCAAATATATGCCAGGAATTATCAAGACAGTAAGGCCATTGAAATATCCTCCCAATAATTTTTATTTTTATGCCTTACATTTTAGCATTAAATTAAGGAACATAGATAGATAGATAGATAGATAGATACTTTATTGATCCCCAAGGGGAAATTCAAGGTCCCAGCAGCTTAGAAAAATCACACACAACATATACTACAGCGTACACAGGATGATAAGAACATGTATTAAGGTTGGTTGACATACAGTACCATTCTGCTTCGAGAACCAGCCCCAGGAGATTTGGCTGCCACCCTACATCGGGACAACTCTCATCTCAAATCTCAACTGCATCCTAGTTGCCCTTCGACATCAGGGCAACCTTTTAACTATACCCTGTGATCTTAATGACCCAATCAACCCCAATATCAATCATTAACTATGCCATTATGTTTATGGATGATTCATGTGATCCTTGATCACATTATAAGGGGTGTGGTCTACAGTTGATACCCACAGGCCAGAAGAAATAACTCCTGTAATTTTCATCTCCAGTCAGAACTGATGAAGCTTTCTGGGTGGAAAGTGAAACGTCTTCAAGCTCAAAAAGAACACTATGACTTAGAGAGTGGAAGTTCTCCTATTAAAAATTTTCTGATTGTGATTGCAATTGGAACTGGAATAGAAATGAAGCTCCTCATTTTTAACACCTTTTGTTTTCCAAAATGAAATATGCTAACTTTTTGAAATGTCTGCAATCATAATTAAAAAAAAAAAAAATCTTCCCTAATACCGATTCATGGGTCGAACCGTAATCCATGACATCATCAATGTAACACGGTAAAACAAGAGAGCAACATTCTCCACCCTTACCCCCAGAACAATTTAGAGGACGGACATACACTACTGAGACTTTTGTTTTTACGCACCAAGGAACCAAAAGAAACAAATTACGCCTAATGCATTCCTCCTCCGTTGCAGTTGTTTCCCGAAGAACGCCACCTTTGACCCTGTTACTCTCTATCGCATGAGCGACGAGTTGCATTTGCATCAAGCGCAGCAAACGACCCATGTTCAAGAAAATACATGCATGATGAAGCATTCCTTGCGACATTGCGTGTACTGAGAACAGGCCCTTATGCCTGGATTTAGCGATTCGTTTTACTCCTTATTTGTCCCTCGGCATGTCCCGTCCGCAAGCCGACCGACTGCCAGTAGTTAAGATGGAGAGTGATACGACTATCAGGAGAATAAAACTACACACCATACAAAATAACAAATCCAAGGATGGTAAACATGCATATGACCGACATGATAAGAACGGCTATAGAGATATAGGAAAGAAGTCGGAAGTCAGTTCGTACTTGCTTAATGAAGGAGTAGCCGCGGTATTGGTAACAGCCTTTATTTTGGTGTTGTGGGGACTGGTTCATTTATCTTTACAGCAGCTTGTCCTAAGATCTACTGGAGAATTCAATGCAGTTAGAGCAAGGTAAGTCACCACTTTAATGTGGTAGTTTGTCATTGTGTTGCCAGTAGAGGTTAGAAGCTGTGTTAAATTGACATGAAGTGGCTAACGTTAGACGCGAAAGCGACTTGTGTGAAATAGCGTTAACATTATAGCTTTAGATGACATTTCCGCAGCGACATAAACCTATATGAACCTCCTATTGTTGCACATTGAATTATCAGTTGAAATAAAGTATTGCTGTTTATTTTGGTGCAAGAATCCTAACTTTTTTTGTTGACATCTGTCAGAAAGTTTTGGATTTGATGGCCTGTTATAACGTGTGATATTCGCTGGTGCTCTGACAAACCACCCTTCATTGAAATAATGTTTCCGCCCCACCCTTAGAATAGTTTTACTTTGGCAAAACGTCGTACCGTAGTTTTTGCACATTTCTATGGTCACACCATAAATTTAAATAGGTAGGACGGGTTGCCACTTGACTTTAACCATCTGAGTTAAACCTATTAAATAACCACATTACCTAAGTAGATTTAACATAGCATAATCATATATATTCGAAAAAGAATAGGCCTACAATCTTATTGTCAAAATACTCAGCAAGAAATGCACTGCAAACTTCTCGATAATATCAAATGTATTCAATAACTGCATTAGAACCAATATGACACCAACCTTAAGTCATGACTTTAAACTATACTTAACCAAAGCTGCATATTTGTTCATTTTGTGCAGAAAGCAGATAGTCTGTTATCTCTAAATACTATTTTCTTAATATCTCTAAGTAGCCTACTGTTTGCTTAATACGAAAAACACTATTCTGTAACTTTCCCTGTAAGATAGTCTGATTAGTAATTAAAAAGGGGATCGTACTGTTTTCTTAATATGAAAACAGGACAATCCCCTGTTTAATTACTAATCAGACTATCAAAAAGACAACAATTTATACCTTAGCTCCAAAATACTAAATATTAAGTGGCACAAGCCCACAAAAGTTCTGAGGCACCGATCCCCGTCCCCGATCCTAGGCTTGACACATCAACTGCAGAATAATAGATTTATAATATGGTGTTCTGGGAAGGATGATCAATTTTCAGACAGTCAAAAAGAGACCAATCCTGGAAATAACAGGACGTGGCACAATACCAGATACCTCTCTGTTTTTAATTAAAGTACAGGCTAGGGGAGGCAACTGATAAAACAAATATCCCTGTGCTAGATGCCAGAACATTGGGGTGTGCAATTATTCAGATTAAATGTGCTTGGCAATTATTATGAATAGTAAAATTAAAATGTTGGCCAGGAGTGTTGGTGTTGGTGCCACTTGGCAACCGGAGGGTTAGGTTGGAGCCCTGCTCCAACTGACCCCGTCGAGTGTCCTCTGAACGCCAAATTGCTCCTGGTGGCATGTTGGCACCTTGTATGGCTTCCGGCATCAGTGTGTAAATGCATGTGTGTGAATGTTGGGCAAACATTGTAAAGAGCTTTGAGTGTTCTTAGGAGTAGAAAACCGCTATATAAATGCAGTACATTTACCATAACTAGGAGGCTTGTTTTTTATTAGAAAAATTTTGCCCTGTCTCGTCTGCTAGCCATTGGTTGTTATAGGTTAACCCTTGACTTTAAACATTTTGCAGCAGCTTTGTCCAATATCATTCATCAAGTTGCATAGGTTGCCTTTGTGACAAAAAAAAGCCCCAACCTCCATTTTGGAGATTATGGTTGGAAGTGCTTTGTGCTTGTATTTATACAGCTTTGTTTGAATCTGTTTAACATCCATTGTAATTTTGTAACAGAGCACAAATTACATGTCAAATATAGTTTTTAACTGGTTCAAATTCAAAGATTTTAAAACCAAAACAAACAAAAAGGCAAATCATTAGGAACTTTATTAAAATGTAGACTACCCTGATCAGTATCTGTATGTTGTTTTTTGTCTTTCAGTAAGTTGTCTGCTTGCAATAAATTGTAAGGACTGGGCAGTCTACCCATTTCTACAGTTCAATAGAAGAAAAGCACAGTTAAACTTTGGCCGTACAGTAACAAAAATCCATATACATTCACAGCTGGGTGACAAATAAGGCAGCTCAAATGTGATTTTTTTTTGTTTTTCCACCTCAAAAGCCTATTTATTTATTGACACAGCATTTCACACCAAATTACATGGTATGTCACCATAGAACAAACCATATCAGGCTGTATCACTTATTTGTCGGACATATTTGGCCAGTGCATTTAACATGTAACTTAACTGCAATAATATTCTACTTTTGTGTTTAACACATGGAACACATCTTTTGCCCAAAATGAGTGATTACATTTTCCGTTATGCATTTTAAGTCAGCTTAAAGAGCAAATTTTCATGTATAAAATGTAATAATAAAATTAATGTGTCAAGAAGTGCTGTTTGCACAACATTACAAAAAGCAGGCCAGATTGCCAGCCTGTCCCTACTCTTTACCACATGCATTGCTGGTAGAGAAGTTCATCTTAAAGAACATCTTAAATTATCTCCACAGCACTTACTATGTTTTACTACTTGTTTATAGACAGGACATCAGTGTAGTTTGTTTTTTAGGCTTTTTTGTCTCACATCATTGACAACTGATATGAGTAAAACTTAAAGAAAGAAAGAGCTGAGGAGTGTCTGTAAGACCTACTTTCAGAGAAAGCTCCAAAATAAACTATTATACAGAGGATACTACTGCTGTCATTCGCTCTTGTACCGACTGGCTCTTGTAAAACATGAATGTGTTTCTTTGGCAACTGATGCATGTCGGTGAGCTGTTCAAATCAAGAAATATGAGACTGAAACAAACATACTATCCGATTGCAGCCAAAGCTAATAATGACCACAAATGCACCAGTGAAGGTTACTTTTCTTAATCTAGGGTCAGGCATTGTGACCAGATAAGCACAAGAAATATTCATATGGCCGTATTCATTAACCCATTGCCGGCCTTAGGGGATTTGTAAAATTTCCTTCTCGGCACTGAAAGTACAAGTTGAGCTGAGTTAAGCTACAGCAAAGTTTTTCTTAAGGAACTATGTTTAGTTGTCACAAAGAATTACTGGTGTTCCAGGTTTTAAGTATCTTCAACAGAGATTAGGAATGTCTAATCTTCATTAGAAATGATATATAAACTAGACTGTTAGAGATGTGTTTTCAGAGACAGAACAGAGGCACACAAGTGTGTACAGTGTATATATATATAAAATCAGTTTTTAAATATCATAATCGGCTGTGTTTTGTCCATGTGTTGATATACGGTAGTGGTCCTCTGGGTATAAAAAAGACCTCAGTGTTGTTCTAAATGTTTTCATGCCAAATGTGTGTCTAACATTTTGTCCCCTCATCCTCTACCCCATACCCCCTATTGTACAAACATTGTACTAACCCTAGGTATTGTACTAACCCTAGGTAACCCTAACCCTAACCCTAAGTTCACACCCACACCATGTGTCACATATACACAAACAAATACCTACACACTACTTCCAGCCATGTGATTGAACTTTTATTTCTACTAGTGTTTTCAGGGAATTCCTGAATCCAATAGTACTAAGTATTTAATACTGTTGGATTTAGGAATAGTTGTACTTTAAGGATATGTATGGCACTTGAGTGTAAATCGAAATTATATGCTTGTTTACATAAAAACACCACAATTGTATGTCAGTTATGTCAATGCGTTCACTGCTAACTTTGGAACATGTGATGTATTTTAGTCAGAGGCTTGAGGCCCTCCAGTCATGTTAAATCCCCAGAACCCAACCGACACTCCTAATTAATCATGTGCTATGTCGTTGGTAATGCTCCTGTGTCCTTATCTGCCTATGCATGTCCTGGTGGCAGAAAACACCTGGAAAGCATCACCAGAGTGGGTCCCCGGCCGGTGGGAAGTGTAGAGAATGAGGTGGTGACCGTGGGTTACCTGCTGGATGAGATTGAGAAAATCAAGGAAGAGAGCAAGGCTGGCCCTCATGCCATTACGGTGGATGTGCAACAGCCCACCGGCTCCTTCAGCATCGACTTCCTGGGTGGCTTCACCAGCTACTATGACAAGGTCACGAACATTGCTGTCAAGCTGGAGCCAAAGAGTGGCGCCCAGCACTTCATGTTGGCCAACTGTCATTTTGACTCTGTGGCCAACAGTCCAGGTACAGTGCAGACTGGCTTTGGGTTCTGGGTCATTGGGACTGTGGGATTTGGTCTTAAAACTAAAAATGTCTGTCCTATAAACATGGCTCCTTAAATAAAAAAAAAAATAAAATAAATATATATATATATATATATATATATATATATATATATATATATATATTTATACTTTTTGTAATTGGAAATGTACTAGATGTCAACTCTTATGGTGCGTAAATCAAAACCAGTAAATAGCATGATCTATACAGAGCAGAGTTGGCAAACGTTACCGTTTGTTTGTCACATACTAAAACATTTAGTTAAATCTTTTAATGAGAAAAAAACATTACAGATGTTACTGGTTAACTGTGGACATTTCCCTTTTAGGTATACCATAGTCTTGTTGCTATACAGAGTTTATTGGATAATTTAACCTCTTAGAGGGAATAAACAGAAGACAATGACCCGTCATTGGCAATGTCACACATATTTTCCCAGAATGCAACATCACCTCTGAAGCTAAACATCAACCAATAGCAACAACAACAACACTAAATAACTACTGTAAGACAACAGAATCAGCAACAGAATCACAACAGAATCAGCCAGGGATTGTACCACCAACCCTTTTATTACAAACCCAGTCAACAGGATAATTTATAGCCTAAATAAATTCTGGATAGCAACAAGGATAAAGTAATGACCAAACATCTATCTGGATTCAAACCTACTGTTTCTCTGCCTTGATTGCCTTACGTAAAGTGCATAAGATAACCCAGTGGACTATAATGGGCTATCAGCTGGTTGACATTCGGGGGTTGTTAATAATGGAGGAAAATGGATTGATAACGGAGTAGTCAGAGAAAGTAGTATAGTTATGAGTATTGGTTGGATGTTGCGTTTTCGTGTTTGAAAAACAATTGTATTTATGTACTTGTAAGTAAATAAATTAAAGATCTCATTCCATCGTATTTTCATTAATTTTGTCGTGGTCTCTTATCTAAAATAATGTCATGAGAATTGGTTTCGACAAAAAATATGCTGTGGTTGTCTTGTTTCAAGCTATTTTAGTTAGGTGAAAACGAGAGCAGGGATAGCTTGAGAGGATTCTTATGAATATTAATGATATGCAAATGTATCACCTCTGATTGGCTACACTGTGACGCTCCATCTAGTGGGTCTGTCTGCAGGCAGCCTAACGTTTCTTGAGGGCGGGTTAACTGCATAGCTAATGTTCAAATTGACGTACATTTGTACAGCTTTTCCGATTCGCAGTTTTCTATCACAGGCGAATACAGACTACAGGGGTAGGAGAGCATTTTGAAGTTGAGCATAGAAGTACAACTTGGGCTGACCTATGGTAATGTAAAAACATCAAGTCTTAAACGGTTTATTTTGGAAGGAGACCTTTAAGGCACCTTTGATTATCTACCTCGCACTGACATATTTGACTCCCTCTTTTTTTATGCGTCTTAGATCAATATAGATGTAGGTGTTGTATGTAAATTGCATTTAGGCATACTGTACATAAAACATTTTATGTTTTTTATTTAATTAGGCTTTATTTTTGAGATATTGTACTTTATGTAGATACGAACAATACTCTTTACCAATATGAACATAAAGGCTTGCAGTCATTATATGTAATTATAGTTAACAATGATGCAATAGTTACAGCAAATTTAGAGGATTATAATTATTCCTGTTTGTTTTTGTAGTCCCTAAGTTTAAACAATACTACTCGACTAAATGGTCATCATGTGAATGTCATGGCAAAAACATTAAAGTAAAGAAGAGGGAAACAACATCTAATTTTTAGAATGCATAGGGACAACACCAATGGCAAACATGGCAACCACCTTGAAAATAAATAAGGCAGGCTGCACACACAGATAAACCACCCGAGGCAGGAGGGTGTCTGCTGCCAATCTCGAGACTTACGTTTGTTGTATTAAGGGGTAATCCTGCTCCGGAGCTTTACATTCCTGTCAGTCATTTCTGTCATTCCTGTGCAGCTTTATTTGTGCTGGAGTGAGTTAACTGCTAACCAGGGGCCCCGTAGTCGGCAGGACCCAGAAGAATAGCAAGGTGCAAGTTAGTAATTTTTGAGTAATAGTGAGAATGCCAGAGGACTGTAAATTGGGATTTCAATGATGACCATCTGCGGTTTCACTTGAACACATATGGAGTACTTTGGCCTGTGCCTGCAGGACTCAGTATGTAATGTGTGTTGTCAGCATTAACGTTAGATTGTGCACAGTGTTTACTAGTAATAAGTTACATGTAACAAAATTAACGAAACCTAATAACGTAATTTCATTACAAAATATAAGTAACAGTGATCAGTAACATGAGTGAACCAGAGATGACTGGGAAAGAAACCTCTGCCAAGCAAGCGCACAAAGTTTCAGTGTTCAACCATCAGGTGACACTTCAGTGTGATCTGGATCTTGGGAGTGGAAACACTACACGTCCTAGTCGTCAGCTAAAACCTGAACCATCTACTGGCACCACCAGAGGGGAGGAGACACTTTACCTGTGGCTGTGGTTCTGTGACCAGATGGATGTGCTTAGTACAACCCCTTACTCAATTGAACAGATGGAGGGAGAGTTTCCTGTGTCATGGCCAGAATGGATTACTTTGTATCCATCTACAATCCCCTCAATCTGGTTCTCTTGGAATCTGTGCTTAACCAAGCCATGAAAATTATAAATCACATCAAATCACGGCTGCTAAACTCTCGCTTGTTTGGGGTCCTTTGCCAGTGGTCAGGGCACGAACAGCTGCTTCTGCACACTGAAGGTAGCTGGCTTTCCGGGTAGCGGATGTTATAGCAGTTGTTTGGGCTGTGAGGGGAGGTGTAGTTGTTTTTGATAGAAATGGAGCATCTGGATAAATGTGGCTTGCATCTCTGTCCTATTTGGTCGATATATTTGACAGCTTGAATGGCCTCAAACTGTCTTTGCAAGCCCGCAAAACTCATGTTTTGGTCCTTGCAGACAGGGTGGACGCCTTCACACAAAAACTTTACCATTGGCATAATTGCATCAGTTAAGGGAACTGCAACATAACACGCTAGCCTTGCAGACTCCACTCATCACTTCATACATTTCTTCTCTTAATTTCTATCCGGATCCGAGCAACTGTCAGTGATGAGAAAACAGTTTGCGACATACTTCAAAGAGAGTTATTGCTCTTTTGTGTGGGTTCAGGATCCATATACTCAAACAGCTTGTTGACCTGAGTGACTGCAGTCTGGGGGGCAAATTCATTGAACCAGCTTGGGGAGGCCCACTTGGCAATTACATAATTACATAATTTTTCAAAGTAATGTAACTGATTACTGTTACTTTTATTTTGTAATTAAATTGCGTAACTTTGTTACATGTAACAAGCTGGTGGCTACCTGGTAACCACCTAGCAGGTTTTTCCCACAATAAAAACTAACAACCAACATAGTAATCAACATATTTAACCATTTGATATGTCAGTTTCCACAGTTTACAGTTCCACAACCACACTTACAGAGTTACAACTTGACAACCAGCATTCTGTAGCAACCAACATGATTAACCTAGCAACAGCCTAGCAACCACTTCAAGTGTTACAACTTGGCAATAACCAAAACATCCATCACCTGTGCCAATTTATAAATGAAAAGGCTTGGCACTTAGGCCTATTGAGTAAAATACTGCGAGCAAGAGGGCACGCAAATGATGTTTAAGTATCAGTAAGCAGCAGATAGCAAGCAGTGGTGATGTAAGTAATTTGTAAAATTTACATTTGTTAAAAATTACATTTGTTATTGTTTAGTCCATAATTGCTGAAAAAGTTTGACAATACTACTTTGAAATGCAGTGTATGTGTTGCCCCCCGGTGCCTTTCATACCCCCTTACCCCCATATACTTATCGACACAAAATATGTGTCCCAAACAAAAACATCCCCATCCCCCTGATTCCCCCCAATTTGATTACTGAATGTAGCAACCATGGAAATATATGTATGTTGGTTTCCACAATTTACAGTTCACCGATTACAACCACACAGTTGCAGTTACAACCTAGCCACCAACGTAGCTAATAACATGATTAACATAGGAACCAACATTGCAACCACCATAACAACTGTAGCAAAAGCCTAACAACTATTTCCACAGTTACAACCTAGTCAGTTAGAACTAATACATCAAGTACTCAAAGCACAGAATCTGACTTCTCCAAAACTACAGTTCTTTTTCAACATCTTTTAAAATAAAAGTACTTATATTCCAACTGCATTGTGTGCACTAGTATTTCCTCCAGGTATTGCATTTTGTATAGCTTTTTTTCCAACTGTAATTTCTATATTACCTGAATGTTTAGGCATTTACACCTATGAGATCATTTGTTTATTGTAAATATCTGTGTTTTTATACACTTTTGGATGAAAGTGTCTGCAAAGGACTAATATTAATAGTTGTTAGATGGGTTTTGTTGTCATTGTAGACAGTGTGGTTCTGTGTTTTAAGGTTGTTGATATTCTGTGCTCTCTCTCTCTCTCTGTGTGTGTGTGTGTGTGTGTCTTTGTTTATGTATGCGTTTGTGTTTGTTTCTATTTCATAGGGGCAAGTGATGACGCTGTTAGCTGTGCGGTAATGCTGGAGGTGTTGCATTCTCTTGCTAACCTGTCCACTCCACTGCTGCATGGTATTGTGTTTCTCTTCAATGGGGCAGAGGAAAATGTTCTGCAGGTTAGTTTCACTTTAGTATGACCTTGTCTTTTCTCAGTACAGAGATTTGGGGTTTGTCTCCACATAAACAATATCCTGTGTCAATTTATTATTAGGCTACTTTTTAAAAAAATATATCTAATTTTTTTTTTAGAAATAATGATTGTTCTCGCAGGCTTTACTTCTTTGCCACATAAAATACTGCTTCACTGGTGGAAGACAAACAGTGGAGCGAGTAGCCACTTTCCATTTTCAATTTTCATGGCTACAGTACTCTCTTTGTCCCTACTGGTCTCTGAATCCGTCCATATTCCTTTGCAAAGCTGTGAGCTATGTTATCTCTGCCCACCACTTCAGCAGTTGCAGTTGTAATGTGCAAACACTCTTATTAAGATATTAGACAAACTAGACATAGAATAACTTCTCTTTAGAAAGCTTTCATTTCTGTTCTTAAAATGTTCAGATCCCAATATTGGATAGTTATACTGTATTGACCACAAATTTTACAGAAGTCTTTTGAAATGTCTTTGTTCGGGCTTAAATTTCAACAATGCGATGAGGAAGTATATACTCTGTTGCTTCCTATGGAGCCCTCAGATTATCAAAATGCCAGAAGCAGCATGATGATTTAAAGCTCAAATACTAATACATTAAGCGCTGGCTTCACTGCCTGTACTGATGTTGGCACATTTTCAAATGGGCTACTGTAGGCTAACACGTCTGCAAAAAGAATTATTGAAATATTGTAGGGCCAACATCATTTCAAAAAGCCAACCGGAACTTCTGCTTGAAGAGTGTAATTGACTACAGATGTTTCAGAGACTATTAAATGCATTTGTGAATGCGGAACGCAGAACCTAAAAGAATGGGTGCTTTTATGAGTTATGATGATCTGTTACAGCATAGGTGTCAAACTCTGGCCCGCCGGCAAAATCTGACCCTCTGTGTAATTAAATTTGGCCTGCGAGATCATATCACGTGTATAAAAGCTGGTCTTCCAAAGTGCACACACCTCTAATACTAAGTCCCTGAATGGTTTGTTAGTTCATTGGCTTCTCGGTTGGGATCACCAATGACTCCTCCTTTTCTATTGACCGTCATCAGCATCCATGCTACCAGTCAGCTTGGACAAACTTAAAGGGATTATTCTGGAGTGAAGCAACCCGTAGCTTTGTTGACTGAGGCTGTTGAATGGCAGCAGTAGGTACAACTTAGACCAAATTCACGAACTGGCCGCCAACGCTAAGCATATTGGGCATATGAAAACGAAACGGACATGCCCTAATCAGTTAGCGCTGGCTGCCGTTTCGTTACTCGGCCTACCGTGCATGAAAATCTATCGTTCTTATACCTATCGATAGCACATAGCAATGTGAATCAACAGAGCTACGTGTTGTTTCACTCCGGATAATTCCTTTAACACACCCCTTCCCAAACATGACCAAACTAAAGCTGGAAAACGGCAGCTTTCAAGAGAGGCTGGAGGCAGATTGGTCCGTGACTTAATCCCAGTTTTTAATTTTGGCCCACTGTGAATTTGAGTTTGAGTTTGACACCCCTGTGTTACAGTCAAAAATGCAGAAGAATGCCTTTTTTATGCTTAAATTAGGTTAGTAAGCACTTATACCTGTTAAGTATAAAAAGCATTGTACTTCTTAAACACTTGAATTTTTCTTGTTGCCACATAGATTTTATTTAGTCTAATGTATCCTGTTAAAGGCAACAAGGAAGACGGTGACATTTCATTGTTTCTGGCTCCACATCCTCTAGTGGTTGTGGTGACCCAGGTGTGGCCGATTCTATTGGCTCCTGTTCAGGACGAGGTCCCCGACCCCGACAAACAGGGAATTCTTGCAGACTTAATGCAATCACAACTCAAACACTGTCTTGGGCTATAGCAAGAGCGAGTTCCCAAACTGCCTGTACCCAGCTGATTCAGAGAGCGTTCATCCACTCCTCGATGTGACATACAACGAAGGAGTTGTTTTCAGAACATTACTAGTAAGTTAGTCTTCAGTACACCATGGCGTTACGTGACCACCACCATAACACTTCCCTTTAACAAATGGTAACTATAGCAACAGCCTTATATGATGAGTGCAAACTCCAGTACGCTACAGTTGGATCTATTGTTTTGTAGGCTCCGCCTCCCCCACACAATCAAGCACCATCAAGCAAATGAAATGTCTCCTGCTACCCGTGATATCCCAGTCTGAAACTCTGCCTGACGATTAGGCTACTTGGCCACTTTGGATGTAGGCTGTGTCTCTGTTGAGCATCATGTAGGATAAGATGCTTTCTGTCTGCTTGTTTGTGCATGTGCTAAAATTATGCCATAGCCCACACAAGCTTTACTGTGACCCTGCAAGAAGGAGTATAGCAAATGTGCCTATTATATGAATATAGGCCTACTGATAATTCTGGTTTTGGTTTTGTTTCTGGTTTTGTTAAGAAATTGACATGTTGAACAGCAATCTAAGATTGCCCTCACATAGGGTCAAACCCGAGTCATACTCTGGACTCTGCGAGTGATGATTGAAAGTATGTTGAAAGCATACACATCTTTATGACATCTTTGAAATGGTCACAAGTATCCTCTAACGGGCTTCCTCTAATGATATTTTTATCTCCTCAGGCAAGTCATGGCTTCATCACTCAGCACGCTTGGGCTAAGAATGTACGAGCCTTTATAAACCTGGAGGCTGCAGGAGTCGGGGGCAAGGAAGTAGTCTTTCAGACAGGTATGTCTAAATGTATTTATTTTGTATTAATTTGATGCGCATTTGTGGTTTTACTTTTTGTGTGGGTGTGAGTGTGTGTGCGTGTGTGTGTATTCGTGATGGAGACCGTATCTGCTAGGTGCTTGTGCACACAGGACATAACATATGTGTTTGAAGTGGATTGAAAATGAAGTAAATTGTGGCTGTCTGAGACTTCGGGACAATCCCAGCCATCTCCTAAGAGAGCTGCTGACCTCTCATCTCTTAAAGCCTCCACAGTGGACATTGGGACTGTTAAAGTTCTGGCCTTAAAGTATATAAAAGCACTTAAAAACTTCATCATCAATACAAGCAACTAATTGGTTGGAAAATCTTGATAATGTTGTAAATCCACATTACTTGACGTGTACATCTACATGTTTTTGTGGGTACGCAGATAATGAGGGATAGATTTTTACAGAGAATTTGCACTCCATGTGCAGATGTCTAAAATGATTTTGGAATTTCAGTCCATCTCATCATTGATGGATGTTTTATTTATTGAAATAAAATAAAAATGTTCACAACAGATGAAAACAGATTATTTCTCAAATCATTATAGATACTGTATTGATCCCCAAGGGGGAAATTCAAGATGGTGGAGTCACCTTGGCTGCTATTCGTACGGCGCCAGTAGAAAGAGAAAGAAACTGGAATACATAGGGAAAGATGAGGAGAGAAAAAACAGCCCACCAGACTATACACCAAATAGGGAGCTCAGCACATATAAACAATTTATCACAGAACACGGGTGGGGAGGGGAGGGGTAGAGGATTGCACCAGGTAAAGGGAAAGGAAATTGAAGAGTCCAGCACAGTCTACATCCACAGCCTCCTTTTGAAGCGCTGTCAGGGAGCCTATCCACGCTGGGGGGGGTGTGAAGCCGCGGAGGCGTTGGATGGTGAGGGGGAAGGGAGAGCAAGAGGGTCACGCTGCCCTGTTCAGCCAGGGGAGTTGTTTTCAGTAGCAGCCAAACCAAGGCCACATAGCTGATTAGGGGTGCCTTATGGGGTGGTTATGGTTTCATGTGAGTAAGCTGTAACTTTCCAACTCTCTCCAGTGTCCTGATCTCCCACAAAGCCTTTCCAAGTTTCTCCAAGATGTTATCAATTTTGTGATCAAGAGTCCCAGTATCTCCAATTTTGCAATTTTGCGAGGAAATGGTGTCAATTGCATTGAGAGACCAGCTGATCAAATCCATGATTTTTCTTGGTTTCGGTGTGCAGGGCTGTGTGAGTCTCTTGTAACAGATTAGACAAGACAAGAAAGCTAAGCTAGGGAAGGTCCGGGGAGGAGAGGAGAAAGATGTTGTTCATGTTGAATGTTGAATAGGGAGAAGTCACAGATAGTAATATACAGTGCATTCCAAGTTATGCGTGTCGTGTCTTTGCTAAAAATTGCAAAGAATTATGATGTATACCACTTTCTGATGTAACTTAATTAGTAATTTTTTTTTCTTTCATAAGAATGATCTCCTGTATGATTTAAAACTCCAAATTTCAATTTTGATTTCCATTACTTTTCCAGGGTTTCCATGACCGTGGGAACCCTGAACCTATTGTGTTTTGAAACTATATGCATAATAAATGCATAATAATTTGGAAATGTATATTTTGAGTAATTGCTTTTACTCTTTGTTATCCTTTTGTCAATAAAACCCATGATATGGTATGGCCTAGTATAATTCTTTGATGATTTAGATGAAATTTGTAACTTCACAGGGCCAGAAAACCCCTGGCTAGTGCAAGCATATGTCCATGCTGCCAAGCATCCGTTTGCCTCTGTGGTTGGCCAGGAGGTATTTCAGAGTGGCGTGATCCCCTCAGACACAGATTTCCGCATCTACAGGGATTTTGGCCATATTCCAGGTATGTTAGCTGATTTGAACATTTGATGGTTTCATGCTTTTACCCTCCTTTAATTTTACATTTTAAATGTTTTAAAGGTTTCATGCTTTTATCCTTCTTAAATTTTGTGTTATTTTTTATGATGTCTTTTGTTATCTCCAGGCATAGATCTGGCTTTTATTGAGAATGGCTACATCTACCACACAAAGTATGATACACCAGATCGCATCCTGACTGACTCCATACAGAGAGCAGGTGAGGTTGGAGGTTTGTGTTTGAGAGCATTTTTATATCAGTTTTTTGGGGCCTTTTAGCTCTTCTCAGCTGGTGTATTTGTGATCTTGCAGTAGAAACTGAGATAACCACTCATTACAACCAAAGAATGCAGAATACAGTGAGAAAATAGTGAGTGATGATAGGAGCAAGATAATGTGAAACCTGCTCAAAAGTGTAACCTAGGTTGATTTGTTTTTGCATGCATACTGTATAATACTAATGCATTCATCTTAATTCTGTTAAGTTTTATTTAAAAAAATGTATTGAAGTTAAAGGCCCACTATGCAACGTTTTTCATTTAATTAATCCGTTTCATACTGTTTAGGATGCTAAAATTAGTCATTACACGGTGAACGAACGGTGTAGAATGTGCCACCGTGGCCAGTAGCGGTTAGATACAGCATTTGGTTCAGCAGCGCGGTCCGCCTCCAATAGAATGCAGTGCAATACAATGCAATACAGCGGTCTTTAGAGGGAGCTTGTGAGAGAGAAAAACAGAATGTTGCTTTGCCCCTCTTTAATGGCTATGAAAACAGCCTCCCACACTGTTTCAATAATGACTTCCATATTGTGTCTTACATTTTTTTTGTTTATATGTATGCTTTCATAGCAGTTTTATGCTTTGGTTCCACAGGAGACAATATTCTAGCTGTACTTAAGCACCTGGTTATGTCAGAAAAATTGGCTGATGCTTCTGATTATCGCCACGGAAACATGGTGTTTTTTGACCTTCTGGGTGTTGTTGTGGTGGCATATCCAGCACGTGTCGGTACCATCATCAACTGCATAGTTATGATGATGACATTCTTTTACCTGGGGAAGAAATACATAATGTCCAGCAATTTGGGTAAGTGATGAGATCTCTTCAAAACAGCTATAAAAGTAATGTAATCACCTACATATTTAATTGTATATCCATACATTTTCTGTGTGTAGGGGGTCGAGCTGTCCGGGAGCTGGTGTATGCAGTTGGCGTGATGTTGCTTAGCTGGCTGGTGACACTTTTGTCCGTGCTCATTGTAGCACTGCTAGTGACTCTGTTGGGCCAGTCAATGTTTTGGTACACCCACTTCTATGCTTCCATCTGTCTCTATGGCGCTGCCTCGACAGGCAAAATGATCCTCATTCACACGCTGGCCAAAAATCTCTATTATGGGGTAAGTGCGATTACACAGAGGTATGTACATGATAGCTGTCTATTACACTGAATTAGAAAACCTCTAAGAGTTCTATGTGTTTCTGATCTTTCTATAAAGTGGCTTTAGGATTACATAAATAAAGCTGTCACTCATATGTGCATAGGTGCCTTTAATAGAAGTTAAATGCTTCTTAAACAGGGTTTTGATTTGGTTAGATCCAGTACCGTATGTGTTTAACTTGATATAATGATCTTGATATTTATTATAGAAAGGTGGATTCATTTGGCTGTTTACCGGTCAATGGTGGGTTGTTATTATTAGGACCACTGCATGCAAAGTATATTGGTGTTTTGTCAACTTTCCTCTTTCTCCTTTTTGTTATCTATCTATTTACTTATTTGTTAGATAGAGCCAGCCAAATGAGAATGGTACTACTCCACTCAACTAAATTAATAATCTAAGAAAGAACCGCAATACCGAAGAAATGTAAAATAGCAGACCAGTGTAGAAGATTTCAAAGTCAAGAAGAACATTACAAAGTGGGAGAATTAATATTATTTGAAAAAAAATGAATAGAAAGTGTGGCTGTTTGATTTGCAACAAAGATGTTGCTGTGATGATGTCCTTCGTTAACCAGCGTTTCCCAGATTTGTCTTGTCATTAAAAAACAAATCAAGCTGTTCTCTACCCCCTTTTGGTAGATGCAGAGGAAGTGGTAGAGAGTCTGCAGTTAGAACTGATTGAAATGCAATGCAATGAATCTCTGAAGAGTCAACATCAACCTCCCTCCCTCCCTGACTCCAGAGTTAGAGATAGAATTTGCCAAGTGCCCTCTAATGAGACATCACAAAAAAAAAAGAATGATGAGCCTGTTTGGCTCAAGATGTCTGAAAATTCTCATGCATCACATCATGATAACAAATATGTGATTACAATGCTCCTCAAACTGAAAGGTTCACTATTCCAATTATTTATTGGAATCATGAGACTATAGAACATTTGGGTATAATTCCAGAAGCATAAAGAAAAATAACTCATTCCCAGCGGCACTGCATTGTAAAAAGAATTCACTCCTCAACAGGTTAGAACGCTCACCTAAATATTCTCAATACATTTGGTAATTAACATGCCTCGGTTAAAACCTGGCCAAGCATCTGGCCAAGCAGGAAATGTGTAAGAAATTGTGCATGTAGTAGAACAGGAACATCACTTTTGCCCATTTGATGGATATAAAATGTGACCGATTGTGGTGCTACCTGCAAGGTGCGTTGTGCACCTGTGGTGCAAAGCCCAACTAGATCGAATTTTCATAGCAAGAACTACTGGTTGGGCTTGCTCAAACCTGCTGCCGCGTCACCAGCATGACAAAAAATGTAGTCTAAGTCCTAGGTGCTTACGTGCACCTTGACACCAAGTCTCACATAAATACACAGAATACATGGAGACATTTAAGCCAAATAATATTTACTATACCAGTGTTTCCCCTAGGATCTCATTGAAGGTGCGGCGGATGAGAGAAAAAAACGGGAAAAAAAAGATC
>JAGFZM010001739.1:0-13770 GCA_017657215.1 Limnothrissa miodon | reverse complement strand
GGGGGGGGGGTCCTTATGCAGGAGTCCTTATGCAGGAGTCCTTATGCAGGATAGTCTGAATGTTATTCCAATACATAATACTAAAGTAGGTCCTAATACTTCACAACGCTGCCAAGATATGACCTAACTTGTATGCTGGTGTCACTGGCTACACCAGTGAAGGTGGTTGCTAGGCTGATGCTAGGGTGTCTGAGGTGGTTACTAAGCTGTTTCTAGGGTAACTATGGTGTTTGCTACGCTGGTGTCTAGGTTAATCATGTTGGTTGCTATATTGTAACACTAAATGTGGTTGCTAGTTACATGTACTATAAAAAGTATTATTTCAACTACAAGCACAAGTGGAAGCGTTCCTGGGGGAATAGTGACAGGGAAAAAAAATCACTGACCCGCTCCTCTCAGCCAAAGGTCCTCTCGGCCCTCTGAGATCTTTACAAACACGTCATCATATCGCAACTGTTTACGTTTAGTTACGTCACTGATCAGCGCCATGGTGGCCGGTGGTCTCCATTTCCATAGCTTAATTGTCCCAGCAAAGAGTTTACTGATAGTAGTTTGCAGTATGAGGGAACCCAAAAAAGGGAAGAGGGAACTATTGATCGTTATCCGATTCACACAGTAACTATACTGTATATGTATACTATTTCGTGTCCTACTTAACTGTACTCTTCCTTGTCCTATCTAGTTGCCTAAAAATGAAATATTCTCTTAAAACCCATTTAAGTCTACCACTACCACTGATCAGTCCTTTCTCTCTCAAGTTGTGTTTTCTTTGAGAGGCTTTCTCTGCTGCTTTACACCACCCATCTATGTTTGATGCATCACCCTGGCTTTGTCTTTGTCACCCTAGAACGTGCAACGATTGGAGCTGGGAGAGTTGTTTTTTGACGTGAGTCTTGTGCTGTGGTGCCTTGCACTGGTCTACCTCACACAGCAAGGCCTGTGTTCTGCGTATGTGCCAATGTTGATGGTTGCCTTTCCCCTTGTCACAAAGCTGCTGCTAGCCAGGGAGTTCAAACAAAGAGGTGGGTGCATTTTGAATAATCTTCTTAAATGTATTATTAATCTGTTAAAACAGCACTAAAGACTTTTTAAAACCTTAAAATAATGTTTTCAAAATCGTTTCGGTGGTCCATCAACTCATACTTGCGGCCCTCTGTCGGCATTAATGGCAGTAAACAAGTTTGCCCAATCGGGTAGTGATCTGTAGTTCTTGTAAAACTACAATTGACTTGCCTTATGGCAAGCTTCCGTTACAATGTGTAGAGGGTACGATTTTCAAAACTCCTTGGTGCTGCTTTAAAATGTTCTTCTACCATGCTGTGCAAAATGTCCATAGGTGCATCAGTGAAATACTCCATCCTTTTCTCGGTGGGACTGGCTTTGCCTTATGTCCATTTTATGTTCCTAATCTGGGTGGTCTTTGAGATTTTCACTCCAATTCTGGGTCGCAGTGGCACTGAGATACCCCCTGATGTGGTACTCGCCTCTCTCATCACTCTCGGAACTTTCCTTCTCTCCTCATACTTTGTAAGTTGGAGTATTTTAAAATAGAGCATACTTGTCTAAAAGTAACTGTGATAATTATTGGAATTAAATACCTCTGTTCTGTCTTTCTGTCCGTTTATCCACCTGTCTATCCTATTTGTGTAATCCTTACTGCTAGATACACTTCGTCTACCTTGCCCGTAGTACCAAATGGATCTTGACGGTTTTAGGGACTGTATTTGCGGTGGTCTTTCTGCTGGTTTCATGTGGACTGTTCTTCCCTTATTCCGCTGACCCTTCTTGTCCTAGACCAAAGCGTGTGTTTTTGCAGGTAAATCTTACTTTTTACCTTGCATACGAAACTACAGTATATTTGTAATTGGTGGGAACAGATTGCCCCTTCCACATAGCCAAGGAATTGTAGCTATGTACACTTGCTAAGATAAAATATTAGGTCATAATATTCAAAGAAATATTTCACCTATATATTTCATATATATATATATATATATATATATATATATATAGACAATGTTTGGAGGAAATGTATGATACCGCACCAACCTTGTCTGATTTGTTTTGTTACTTTATGTTTAACACATATCTTGATTGTTTTCTGATGACATTCCTTGTATTGTGAACTTGCTTTAAACATCACAGAGAGAGATTTGCTTTGGTGTGTTTTCAGCACACAACACGTACTTTCCATGGACTAGATGGTCAGATAGAGCACAAAGACTCAGGGCTCTGGATCAACAGTTTTGACTACACAGCTATGAAATACATCACACCTCACATCCCAGAAATCAACGACACTATCCGAAGACGTTGCCAGGATGACATGCCTTTCTGTGGCTTTCCCTGGTTCTTGCCCATCAAGTTCCTGGTCAAGTGAGTACTGGCCACAGTCTATGGTACTGGCTCAAATTGGAGTGCATATTAAAGAAGCTTTCAGGAAGTTTATGTAACCATTTTCATGGTCATAAAATCGCTTAGTTTTTTCTATTAGACTGGCCTGTTGTGTTGCAAATGGCGATTGAACGCACAGCTTTACAGCCCTGTATAATAAATGCAAAGCATGCAACATGTGAGAGAGCGCACCGCTAGCAATACAGCCAGCTGTACAGAGCTCCCCCTATAGCTTTAGGGGATTTAATGCAGGGTTAAAAAATGTGGATCTTTAAAGGCTCTTCTACTCATATGAGCACTTAATACAGTGTTAGCCAAAATGGGACTGCCTACCCAGAGACAGTGTCCACCTTCATCTCTCATCTTGCCCTCCCTCCTTCCCTTTCTTGCCCCTGCACTGGCTGACCATGTGTCTGATGAGCTATCAGAGAAATAAACGACTTATTATGGTAACTGTATAAAGGTCAAACACTTACAGGTATAAATAGTAATATACAAATGTAGTTGTTCAAAAAAAATGAGATTTTTTTTTTTTTCATTTCAGAAGTCAAAAAAATTCATACTTTCATAACATCATTCAACATAGCTTGTCTGTCTATAATTATTATTTTCTACAGCAGTAATAGACAATTCCGCTTCTGACCTGTAGGGGAACTGAAGTGTGAAAAGTCTTTGCTGTTGTTTGAAAGTACTGTTGATAGTCATTGCACTAGCCCCAGTATTGTCTCACACCAATGCTGCTTCTGCATTTGTCTTTTAGAAATGTTGTATGAAGCACTTAATGTTTGTACATATTTCAAAATATATATATTTATTTATCTATTTCTTTTCTTACTTTTAAGGAAGAACTGGTACCTCCCAGCTGAAGACGTATCTCCAAAATCTCCTATGGAGTTCAGACTTCTGTCAAAAACCATGACAGAGAGGGGCACTTTTCAAATGTCTTTTGAAGCAACAGGTGAGAAAAGTAACCTATAAATAGTTGTTAGTCGGTTGGTGAGCAAAATGAGGTGTCAACTTAGTTTAGCAAATAGTTAATATTAGTTTTTTCTTTTGTCCTACAGGCCCAAGCCATATGTCCCTGTACTTGTTTCCTCACAGCGGGGCGACTCTGATCCGCTGGTCATTTGGCGATGGCATTCCGCAATATGATCTCAGTGGGGAATATTTTATCTTTTACTCACATGGTCTGAATGCTCCAGCTTGGAAATTTTGGTTTGAAATTCAGGTAAACATTTTTGAAAAGAAACATCTCATGCAATTTTTTCTTTTGTGTTACTTCAAGGGGTTATAAATAGGATTTTTTTTTTTTTTTTAGGATTTTCTGTTTCACTTTTCTGGTCTAGATTCACATTAAATTTGCACAGTTGTGGTGTGTACATGGTTTTAATCCATTTTGGAATTTTTAGAACACATGGTAATAGATTAGACCAGAGGTTGTCAACCTTTTTTGAACAAATGGACTTATGGCATCATTATGAATTTATGAATGAGTTTTTTTTTTTTTTTTTTCACATGAAATCTTTCAGAGAGGTATGGAGGCCTATTTGTGCCTCAAAAAGTCTCATGTATCTCAATATTCTGATCATCTTGTTATTCTACTCAGAATGAGAGAGTATCTCAGAATACCAAGATGATTTTTCAGAACAATGAGATATGTGAGACTTTTTTTTTCTTTTTCTTTTAATATGGCCCAAATGGGCTTCCATAGAGAAATAGACTTCCCTGTCTGACAGCAAGAACCTCCCTGTAGAGTCTGGCATGGTAGCTCCCACTGGTATCATATACTCTGACACCAGAGCAACCAGTTAACACAGTTGGGAAGAATTGAGAGGCCGCAATCTGTCGTGCCGATAAAATTCATACATACAGAGTCAGCAAATTATGAAAATGCAATATGGCAGTCACTATCCTGTGTCCCTGTCCCTCTGTCTTAAGTAGGAAGTGTGTTCCTCTCATCCAATATCCTTCGCACACGATCCTGCCTAAAATTATATGCCCGGCTCCACCTACCTGGCTAGGGCCTGGAAATGTACTGGGAAATACATACGAATAATGACATTGTGAGCTTATATAATGAAAAACTAGGGAAAATGACTACTGAAAGGTTTTGACTAAGTCATGGTGTATGTCATTATAAAATACTACGGTTGTTAGGCTAAATGTTTAAGTGGCTTGCCATTAGCTACTTCTGAAAGTCAGTGAAGATTCATCCAGATTGTGGTAGTTATAATATTCACTTAAGGCGACTGGCCTGGAGACGTTTCACTTTCCCTCCAGAAAGCTTCATCAACAATCAGAACTGATGAAGCTTTCTGGATGGAAAGTGAAATGTCTTCAAACTCAAAACGAAGTCCAGTACACACAGAGATGGGCAGAGAGATGGGCATGTTTACATAGGGTCTTTGTTTTCGTCAGTGTATTTGTTTTTGTAATCAACTACGACATCTAACTGTGAAATTAATGTCGTGTATAGACTTAATTTCCAGTAGTCATTAGGGATGTAAAAAAATGAAAATATCTTTAACCGGTTAAAATGCCTCATTAACTGGTTAAAACCGGTTAACCTGTTTATTTGTTACCCTAGTTATGGCAGCGTCAGAATACAATTTTAACACAGGTTTATTATTTTTTTAATATTCACTGCACTGTCGCCTCTAATATACTGTAGCTAGTTCAGTTGATCTCTAAAGAATACTCTGGGTGCTTTTGTAAATTCAATCTGCCACTCTGAAAATGTGATGGCACTCTACAGTTCAAAAAAGATGACTATTCTATTTTTCTGTAAATAAACGAATGTTTTTGACAGATCAGACTGACTCATTTTTAACCGGTTACATAATAATTTTAGCAGATTATCTTTTTAGATTAACCATTTACATCCCTAGTAGTCATTGCTGAAATATGTGTGTTGATGTGTCTGTTTATAGTACTGTAGGTAATCTAATGTGTTGTTGTACTTACTGTGTCGTGTACAGCCGTCAAGCACAGAATCAGAAGACGGCATGATCTCCATGGCCATTTCATCTCATTACTTCTTTGGGGAGGACAAGCTAACACCGCAGCTGGACACGATGCTGAAACGATTCCCTCTCTGGGCCTTTCCATCTTCTTGGGTTAGCACTTACAACATGTACCGTTACTGAAGAGCTCTCAAATACCCCCCCCCCCCCCCCAACTCCCCCCCCCCCACACACACACACACACACACCAACTCTACTAACACTAAGTTTTCAAGGAATTGTCTGTACAAATATCACATCCTCTCCCACAGTTTACCCTACACACATTTACACCTAACTTGATGCTGCACAATACATCCACTGGATGAGGTGACCTTACATGTACACAGATGCACAAGAAACACACTCACAAACTTGTACTGAGTACATATTCTTACACACTTTCTGATACACTCACACTTAATACAAGTGTAATAATCACTGTGTTCGACAGCCTGAGATAGCAAGAAACAGCATCCAAGACAAGCAAGAAACAAGTTTGTTTATTGTGGACCAACCAACATTGTTTTTTTCTCCAGTGTGGTCTCACCCCTCTAAGATTCTTCTTTAATTTTCTTATTTTGTGTTACTTGTGTTTATGTGAATTGCGTTGCGTCATCTCCCAGTTCATTGTGTTTCTTGGTATAGTGAAGTTATATACATGTGATGTACAAGATTGAAGAGAGGAGGCAGCCTTCATAAACTACTCTATAGTTGCCCAGGCTTCTCTCTTATCAGATGGGTTTGTGAGCGGAAATGGCTCAATAGGATTCAAGAGTTTTATTGCAGCCTAAACAGCTGAAGCTATAAAATAGAGATGTTTTACCACCCTCTGAAAGTTCTTTTAAAAACAGTGATTTTTTTATTCATTCAATTGTCCGAGTAGTGTTGACACCACACAAGTTGAACTCACTAAAATTGATGTTCTTGCATGTTCCACAGCGCGTTTGCACAGAAGTGGTGCTTCTAACATAAACCTTGAGTGTTTAGAAGAACCGCTTTGATTACAAATCATCTGATCAAAATGATTGATCCAAGTTATACACTGATGATTTATAGCTCACTAGTTGTGCTGTTTTTCTGGGTTCTGGGCTCTTGGTACCTGCTTTGTTTTTTTTTAGGCGGTGATATTCTGCATTTTGTCGACATCTGTCAACTTGCTTTTGGTGAAATCTAAGTGTTGAAAGAGGCAGACTGTTACTGTCTGTTGCTTACATTCTGAACGGGACACGTTGTCCTGTAGTAAGCCCTTATTGTGGGAGCTGACTGGATAATTATTACTAATTATATTACTAGTTCAAGATGCAACTCTGGAGCTTGAGAATGTGGTGGTAATTCTATGGTTATATGGTTTTCAGATGAGCACTGTGTCTTTCTTTGAAATGCAAGACCTTTCATTTACAAAAGGTTATTTCTGAATTTTGCTACACACGAACATTAATATGTTCTTGTTCATCGTTTGATATAGTTTATATAAAATTATAAATGTTAAAAAATATTCATATTCAAATGTTCTGGGCTTATTGTTTCATGGTTTCCTGTTCGAACATCCTGTGTGGTCTGTGTCAGAAGGGCAAATGGTCTGTTTCAACCATGCATAATACAGTCTATGCAAATGATGTCAGGGGTTGGGGAGAGCAGGCAGAATGTGACTGAAACATTAACATTCTCACTCCAGTTTGAGCGTGCTTTGGCCCTGTCAATTCTTTAATGGAGTTTAGGAAAGTTGAGACTGCAGCCCTGAGTAACCTTGACTGCACTCCCACGTCCTAGTTGTGTGTATAATGTTGTGGGTTCAAGGCCAAGGTGACGGGCTGGATCAGGTGGTCAAAAAAATATTTATATGACTGGAAATCTCTTACTTCAATAGTCTGCCGCATTGTGACATGCCAGATTGCAGACAGTTTTTTTCTCCAGCACACAGCTAGTCTGCATCTGTGTGAGGAAATGATTAGGATGTTTATATACAGTAATTAAGAGAAGTAAAAATAATTTTTCAAATAATAAAAAAACATGTTTAACAAACATCTGTTCAAAGGAACTGAAAAAGAAAAAAAATGTCTCTTGAATTCTTTGCGTCACATCAGAAGCATCTCGAAAGAACAGAACTATATTAAAGGGTCTAGTAATTTTTATGAAGCAACCCTGTGTTTTTTTTTCTAGTTTGATCTTAGCCGCTGGATAGTCGCTATGCTTTATTCAATTTTTTTTTTTACATTTGCGACTAACATAGTTTTAAATTGATTACTTGATTGATTACATTTACAGTTTTAAAGCATGTTGCCTCTTCAGCTAATCATTCACACGTCTTGATGTTTTCTGGCATTGTGCTAGAATTCAGGACCAAGCCATTTTGGATCAGAATTACATAACACTACTTTTAGTAGGCATTTAACACAGGCACTTGCCTTGTTTTAAATCATTTATTAACTTTAAAGTATTATATGACTATTAATAGCCAGTCTCAAATTACTATAAAGTATACACAGTCCCAGAATTTATTGCAATTTTTTTTTCTTCTTTTCAAAATGCTAATATCGCATTTTTTATGCATAAATGTATTATCATTCACAAGAGATTAATAAGGGTGTTAAGATACTTTCGTAGCGACCACTATGCAGTTGTCACACACAGAGGGTATTTCATTTTTATTTTGAACCACCTCTGTACTTAGGTTTACAAACCTACACGCCTTACTTTACACTCTTATCGTAATATGATAAGTGTATATTGGTGGTATGAAATATTTTGTATTGGTTTCACATTTTTCATCATCATTGGTCTGTGAAACTGCCCATTGCCGGTCTTTATTAGTGTCATCATATTACTGTACGTCAAACTGTTCTCATCTTTGTGCCTAACATCGTTTTGGGTTCAGAGCCTCGCTTTTTTTCCATTGTTCATGAGAGGTGAATATACTGAATATATTTGAATATATTTCAGTTAGAAGAGCAAATACTGACGCCTCCAAATTAATGCTGTGAATTATTTCAATAATTAATAATTAATTTTCTTTCTTGGACAATGGTTAACACTATGGTTTAGCATACTTCAAATGTACTGGAACTGTCTTTGTTTTGCCGTCAAATGTATCTGGGTGTCTTTAAACACCGGAAATATAAGAGAAATAGCCTACAAGCGATTTAAGCCTTAACCTTTGATTTGATCTAATGCTTTAAGTGAAGCTGTGACAATTGATGCAAAATAATTGAAATATTTGTGGAAATTTGGAAAAAAGTTTTAATTCTTTTTTTAATTGAATCATTTGCCAGTGCGATACCTAACTGTTATGCTGTTCATGTGTTAAGATGCACTAAAATTTTAAACTTTTTGTTCGTCATTACATTTCCTGCACACTGAATTAAATGCTGTTTTCTGAAATCAGTCATTTAAGTTCATTCACTTGTGATGGGAGCAGTGATTTCAAATAAAAAAAATGATTGATTAACAAATTCATCAGTGATGCAGTTTTATTATTGTGGGGTTTTTTTTAATCCTACACACATCATGTGCTGTAGACAGAACAAACAGCTTTGTTGGGCAGGAACCCAGCATGTGCCAATTATAAAACCAATGCTGCTCAATGATCATATACACTTTTCGTGTCTGTGTTTAAAGACAAAGCCCTCTGTTTAAGACTGAAACCAACTAAACAAAAAGAACAGAAGATTAAAAGGCATTGTTCAGCTGGTTAAGTTGAAAAGAAATTGGTAAAAAAATTAAATAAAATGCTGAAGATTCTCATTCATCCAGGTCTTGGAAGTCATAGTGTACAGTTGTGGGCAACTGGACTTATTTTGGAACTTGAAGACATTATCCAGAAAGCTTCATCAGTTCTAACTAGAATATCAGGAGCAAAGATTCTAGAGTGATGTGGCGCTCTAGAATCTTTGATCAGGAGTTTATATTTCTTTGCACACTCCTAATCATGTGACCAAAGTGTCACATGAATCACCTATTAACATAGCCAGTGTGCAAGATGGGTCTTAAAGGCCATTCAACCCCAGTGTCACTCTGAAACGCTGACATTTCCAAGTGTTTATATACTATAATGCCCCATTTACATACTTGTGTTAATTTAAAAAATGCAATTCAAAAACAAGGCAAATCAGGCAATAATTTATGTTATTTTAACAGCTTTGTAGTCACTTTGAGGGTACTGTAAATGGCTCATTACTGGTTGAATAAGTTTTTTTACTACAGTTTTTTTTACAGTTCCTACAATTGTAGGTGCAGACAAAACAACAGGAATCTGCAATCAAATCCACACGGTTTGGTGAGGATTTTTTTACACAGTGCCTTACACAATAGTCTATATATTTCGTGGTGTTTCACACAAAAACTCTTTTTTTTCTGTAATAGTCTATGATAAAAACCTTGGACAGATCCTAGGCTCAGGGGGCTTACCCAACTTCTCCTATAGCAATTAGTACATGGTGTTACTTTAGCATCATAGGATGTATTAGAGATGTAGGCCTACTGTAGTCCCATTATTTGGGACAGTCAAGCCACAAATTGCCAAAGTTCTAGACAGTGTAGTAGTAGCCTGACAAGATGCTAAAGTCAAAGAGTGAGATGAACCCCAAGGCTCAGTACTGGGTCCTCGTTTATTCTCCCTTTGGGATCTGTTATTTGAAAACCTGGCATTTCATTCCACTCCTATGCGGATGACATCCAGCTACAGCTCTTCTTGAAGCCTAATGCCTGTACACTAGTGATGGCAAGATGAGGCTTTGTTGAAGCTTTGAAGCTTTTCACCAACATGTGTTGCTAATAGGTTCATTTCACGAGGCCTCACTTAAAGGCCCACTATGCAACATTTTTCATTTAATTCATCCATTTCATACTGTTTAGGATGCTAAAATGAGTCATTACACGGCGAACGAACGGTGTAGAATGCGCCACCGTGGCCTATAGCGGTAGATACAGCACTTGCAATGTTCAGCAGCGTGGACCGCCTCCAATAGAATGCAGTGCAATACAATGCAATACAGCGGTCTTTAGAGGGAGCTCGTGAGAGAAAAAAACAGAATGTTGCTTAGCCCCTCTTTAAATTTCAAATGCTCACTAAGGCCATCTAGTGGTGAAATATAACAGGAAAAAGTTGCACCATGCTTATTAAAGGAAGTTTCAGGCACTTTACCAATTGTGGTACATTTCTATAAATACGGTAAATAATAATATATAATTAGGCTATATAGGCCTAATATATAATTATATATTTAAATTATAATTGGGAGTGAATTTGACTTTTCACCTATGGATCTATTGTATAAGTAAATGTAACATGACATTAAGCTACTGATAATATCTTTACATGTGAAGTAACACCGTCCAGCCTTTTAAACTATAACGTAATCCACCTTATTGGGGGAAATTTGATCAAAGTAGCCTACTCCCAAACAGGCGAAAACTGTCTCCAACCACTATCAAAAACCCACGAGCACATATTCTTCATGGGACATCTTTATAGTCAAGATGTCCCGCAAAAATCAACATAGATTCAACCTATGGATTCAACGTGCTAGCACGGCAAGTTCGGCAACCGAGGCCTCACACGTGATCTCTCCATTTTGACACACGCCTCGATACGGAGCGTCGGATAACAATTATGTGAAATGCTCGAGACTTCATTCAAGTCTCAATACGGCCATCAATCTGGTCATCACTACTGTACACCAATAACAAAATTTGATGCCTGTCTCCAGGATATCAAAAACTGAATGACAAATAATTTCCTGAAGTCATGATGGTGGGCCCTAAACAATTGACCAACACTGTACCCCATCCTCAGAATTACCGAGGGGTAGTGATGGCCAGATCGTATCGAGACTTCGATCGAAGTCTCAAGCATTTCACGTAAATTTTAGCCGACGCTCCGTATCGAGGCGTGTGTCAAAATGGAGAGATAACGTGACGTGATGTTTGAGGCCTCAGTTGCCCAGTGTTTGCCGTTCTAGCGCGTTGAATCTAAGTTGATTTTGGCGGGACATGTCGACTATAAAGATGTCCCATGAAAAATATGCGCTCGTGGGTTTTTGTCCGTGGTTGGAGACAGTTTTTCAGTGTGTTTGTTTGCGGTTTATTAGTTTGCATGGTGACATGCAAACTATTGTTATCCTGTTCTTCTTCCTTTTATTATTATAGATGAAGGCTATGGGATCTTTGGAACTTAATACAGCCTGAACCGCTGAACCTATCAACTTAATTCCAACTGCATTGTGTAGCTACCACTCGTGTGATTTGTGCAATGTATTTTTGAACATTTACTTACTTTTACTTTTTCAATTATTTGACTTTAAAAACCTTGGTCTAGTGTGGGAGGAATTTTGAATGGTCTTAATGAAATGTTTAGAGAACTGCAAATTAATGGTGTGATTAAGGTTGTTTCTTGTTATTAATCAAATGATACAAATGAAAGAACAAACTTTGATTGGTGAAACAGTGTAATGAACAAAGAGAAATGACTGGTGACTAAACTGATGTAACAAATAAGCTAGTGTGATTATCTGAAATGCATGACTGTGCCTGGTGGTAGAATTCTTCTGTCTGTCGAGGTCAGCTGGCTGTTGTAAAACAATTTGGGTGCAATCAAAATATCTCCAGTCCCTTGGGGCCTTTCTAGGCCAGGAAGTGCCCTTCGGACGATGGGGGAGAAATGGTGCCGTTTGAGCATATTTGGTCTGACCGATAAGCAGGGCGACAACTGCTGGTTTCGACAGGCAAAAGGAATTTATTGTTTTATGGTTGCCAGGGCATCACCAGACCTGTTGGCGGGGCGGTTATGTATTCCAACTTTCAACTGTATAAAAAGCTTGTGTTTTGTTTGTCCGGTAGACTTTGTCTCCGGGATCTCGTTAAGTTTGGTTCCTCGACTGAAAAGCCTTTCATCCACTGAATCTCTCCGGACTCTTCATTTCTTAAACACTTAGTAAATTTCTCTTACGACACTAGCTACAACTCTTTTTGGGGATCTACTTATCAAGGAACTTTACAAGAGCAATGGTAGCTCAGTGGGCAGAGAAACTAGTTTGTGATGGTTGAAGGTTGTGGGTTTCGAGTCTTGCTTTACCAGGCACTATTGTGGTGTCCTAAATTTCTCTTGGCTTCCCTTTCAATGGTGTTCTCTTCACTGGTGTGTGAGTGTTTGTGAAACTGACAATAAACAGACAACTTAACTCTTGTGTTGACTTGAGTTTTACCACTGTGACTGTCTATGTTCAGGAGTCAGCAAAACCAGCCTCTCCAGCTAATTGCCTTAATTTACGGCAGGTGCCTCGTTAAAATGTGTGGCTCACCAGGGCTATTTGTGGCCTTGTCTAAGTATGGCCTTGAATAAGACAATTATCCATAGGTTGCTGAAAAGAATCTATTGACTATTAAATACTGCAACTGCACTCGTGTGGTGTGTGCTATGCATTTTAAGAAGATATAAGATTGTTTTATTTTAGTTTTTAAATTTGTAACAATTTAACATCTACAATAACCCCGCCTACAGTACAGTGTTCTTGAACAAGGAATTTAACCCTAAGTTGAATCATTCCTTTGAATAGACTGTCTCTAAATTGGTTGACAGCTAAATTGGCTTGTTAAATTGTCGACTTGAGTTCAACTGTTCCTGCTGCAACTTCAAACTTTGTGGTTACAATGACTACAATTTTGGATGTTTTAATACAATTGTGTACACCTGGTCCCTTCAAAGTGTCCAAAGTGAAATCAATTTCTCCTGGTTCATACTGTCCGTGGTAGTCTCTGCCAATGGTTTGTGTTTTGACAGTTTTTCTGTAAACTGTTTGAAAGCCCCGCCTCCAATAGGGTACTTCACCCTGAGGCAAATGTCTGTTTCCTCAAGTAGGTAGGAGGCTTCATGCTCGCTATGGTTGTGGAAAATTAGTTAGAGGAAAACATTTTTTTTCTTTTGGCCTGGTCAACTGCCACCTGGGATACTTGTGGCTTGTCCATGAATAAGGCTGTTGACAACAACTGACAATAAACAGACACCTTAACTCTTCTGGGTTCGAATCTCGCTTAACCTGGTACTGTTGAGGTGTCCTTAATTTCTCTTGACTTCCCTTTCTATGGTGTGAGTGTGTTTGTGAAACTGACAATAAACAGACAACTTAACTCTTGTGTTGACTTCAGTTCTGCCACTGTGACTGTCTATGTTCAGGAGTCAGCAAAACCAGCCTCTCCAGCTAATTGCCTAAATTTACGACAGGGGCCTCGTTAAAATGTGTGGTTCACCTGGGCTAATGGGTTAATGGGAAAGCCCCGCCTCCACTACGGTGCTACACCCTGAGGCAAATGTCTGTTTCCGGAAGTAGGTGGGGAGGCTTCATGCTCGCTATGGTTGTGTAAAATTAATTAGAAGAAA
>JAGFZM010001738.1:30230-57093 GCA_017657215.1 Limnothrissa miodon | reverse complement strand
TCTCTCTCTCTCTCTATCTGTCTGTCTCTCTCTGACCTGACTGCCACTCTGTCACTCTGCCGGTCTCAGCACAGCTTCTCTCTGCCTCACTCAGCAGGTCACTGCCAGCGAATCACACGCTCACTTTAGGCTCCTGGACACCGCCGGGGCTCGTCATGGTTACCGTCGCCTCGGCCAATGGGATGTGACCAGGGCTGGGGCAAGCGGCCGAAGCTGGCTCTGTTGGGAGTGCTGATGAGGAGGATATCCGGGCCTTGTCTGGGCCACCATCACTACACAACTCATGTCGCTGGCACTCATTCACACTTGCGTTCATGCACAGCTGTGTGATAGCAATCTTCCTTGGCTGGGGTGTGTTTGTGTGTGTGTGTGTGTGTGTGTATTTGTGTGTGTGTGTGTGTGTGTGTATGTGATTGTGTCTATGAACTCTGCTGCAGTGCCACTAAGTGCCAGAGAAGTGTGAATCACTCGAGACTGTAGCTTGAAATGTGTGTGTGTATATGTGTGTGTCTGTGCGTAGGTTCACATTTGTGTGATCCACCCCTTCACCTACGCTGTAGAAACAACAGCAACAGAGAACCTTCATTTCTTTCACTGCTGTAAAAACAATTCTTCCATCCATCTTCCATCCATCCGATAGGCCATTACAGTACATTAAGAGATGGCTCCCACCACAGAGCCATCCCAGGACTCCTGTAGAACTGGAGAGGTTTCACAGTTGAGAGCGAGTCCAACCCCTCGGCTCTCGGGCCATACATTATACTGATAAATGCTGGGGGAGCGGGGGGCGCTGCACCCAGCCCAACCGAGGCGCTCCGCACCGGAGGACTCATTGTCACGGCGGGTCACACGCTGACGGGAAAGTGATGAGCAGCCAAATAGTGTCACTGGCAGCGCCATTAGATGAATCTCTTGTATGGCCATTAAGGGACAGAAGAAGAATGAGAATACAGGGGATAGCAGCAGGAGGAGATCCTTTGTCTGATGGTAATGACTTCTCAGCAATCAACTGCATTTAACATTTGTTCTTTTTGAGGAGATTTTCATTAATGTCATGTCTCTGTCTTAAAAAATGTTTTATGTGTGGCCAATCCTCTTCTCCTTGATGCATACTGTAGCAATGTTTGTTTTTGTTTTGTTTTTCGTTCACTGGTTTGCTTTGTGTCATCTTACCTGTCTGTTTGTGTGTGTGTGTGGGTGTATGAGTGTCTGTGTGAGCGTGTATATCCACGTCATTTACGTACTCAGCACTATCCTCCAAGTACTACCACAGAGTTGCAAGTGACTTTGTGCTTATCATCCCCTTATTTTGTTAAAGGGATTATTTTTTGCTATTTTTTGCTATGGTTTATTAATGTATATTTCCCATAACAACAAAAAAGAACCTGGAGAACAGTCAACAAGATCATCCCTAATAAAAAAGTCTTTAAAGGGATAGTTCGTTTTTAACACATTGAGCCCCTTTCACAGGTTGTCTAAAATGCAATAAAGTGGTTGACATCGAAATTTTGACGATTGCTTCTGTCTCTGCTATTTGGGAAATGTAGAATTGCCTCTGCCTGGCAAAATGGCGAGCAATGGGCATGTGTTGTTTCTATCCTTAAAACACTGGTTTTAAAAAAGTGCATCAGAATGAACTATATGGCACATATAGCTCTCTCATGCATTCAGTCCATAAATAAAGGTATGTTATTTTAATGCATGTGCATTGAGAATTTACAGTAACATTCAGCAATCCCAGTTAAGATATTGATTTTGTTAATGGTCAAGTATATTGCATATACAGTATACAGACTGTATATGATTTCACACTTGTGCCCATTGGCTATAACTCTGTACATTATATGTCTGATGATAATGCTCTTACAGAGCATCTGCTAGCTTTACAAGGCTGCTGCTTTGCTGCCCTGCACGCCAGACCTTTGTTTCTGCCTCATCTTTAAACATGTCCTGGCATGTCAAACCTATACAGCATGGAGAATTTCCCAGCCCACCTTTCAGAGCTGGGGGCAAGCCATTAGGTGCTAATTAATGACAGCAATCAGGTTAATCCATCATAGCCTCCCATGTCCCCTTTAAATGATATTATATGCTTATTAAGACCACAAGGAGCTTGTTAATCATTGACATTCAAGATTATGTTCCCCTTTTGTAATGTGTTGCACTCGCTCAAGTATTTTGCACACATGATTTACTGTTGAATATGGTTTATTGTGCGAGCAATTATGCTAAGTAATGAGCTCCGCAATGTCATTTGTGTGACAGTAGCGCGTTTGACTGGTGCTATTTGTCTCTCAAGGTCATATTTAAATTTGACTGTGTGTTGTACTGTATGAGAAATACATATTCCTTCCTCTCACTCCTTTGCGTAATTGCACTAGCACAATTATTTCCGTGTGAGGGGTATTTTGTCCGAGACACGTGTATAAAAGAGAATCGTTTCACCTAAGGAGAGGAAAATATCTTTACCTCTTTCTCATCATCAGAGCTAATCACTCGATAATAACGAAGTTATTTCAAGGTAATTAAGATGCAGTTATAAGAATGCGCTCATGATGAAATGATCACCTTTAATTATGCTGAAGCTCGCAGAAGTGATAAAGACAGATGGGGAAAAGAGAGAGATTGAGAGGAGAGGGAGAGTTAGATGGGAATCAAAGCATGCATTCCTTTTTTTTTTTTACATTTGCTGTGCGTATGTGTGCATGTGTGTATACTATATGTGTGTAAGTGCGGGTGGGGTTCTGTGCCTGTGTGGAGATGGGTGCATGTACAGGTGTGTGTGTGTGCATGCATTTTTGTGTATGCATGTGTGTGTGTGTAAGAATATCTGGGCCGCACAGGCGGATGTGGCGATAAAGTGCAGGATTCCAGATTCTGACCAGCTGTCACTGATGATCTTCTGGCCCAACAACCATCTATTTGCCAAACCACAAGAAAGAAAATGATTCATTTTCCCTCTCCCCTATCACTCACTCCTTTTCACTGTCTGTCTCCCAGTGGAAGGGTGTCCATGTTGGATGTTGTCAAGTCAAGTCAGTTTTATTGTCAATTTCTTTACACAAAAAAATATGAACATATCACACCTGTCCTTGCTTCCTTACATTGGCTTCCTGTTAAAAGCCGAATTGATTTTAAAATACTTCTCCTAACATATAAAGCCCTCAATGGCCTTGCTCCAGCATATATTAAAGACTTACTTGTTCCCTACCACCCTTCTAGACCCCTAAGGTCACAGAATGCTGGTCTCCTAGTAATTCCTAGAATATCAAAATCGACAATGGGAGGAAGAGCATTCTACCATCGTGCGCCTGTCCTGTGGAACAAACTCCCTTCTAACATTCGTCAAGCGGACACTCTCAACACCTTTAAGTCTAGACTCAAAACTTTTCTATTTACTGACCCCTTTAGTTAGGGATGGTGTATGGTAAGCCACACCTCCTCAGGGTATTATTGGAAAGGACTGCCTCTGCTGTAAGCTCCCGTCCAGGACTTGGTGGCCACTGACCATTTTCTTTGGTGGTGTTGGCTTGTTATACATCATACCTTAGTTATGCTGCTATAGTTTAATGCCGCCACAATCCTCCCATCTGTTAACCCGTACAATTCTCACTATTCTTTCTCCTCCTCTCTCTTTCCTCTCCACTTACTTCTCTCTCTGCACTTAGCCAACATCTGTATATGGTTTCACATGCAATATAACTCACATTCTCTGAAATCTGATGGAGACTGTTCTAACTCATCTCCTCTCTGATTTTCCATGCCTTTACCACCCTGCCTTGAGTCATCACTGCCTTCCACTGCCTGCGCCTGCACCTCCTGGGTTCTCCTGGGACCTTCTTCCAACGTGATCCGGCGGCACTCCTGAATGGTCCTCAACCCACTCCACTGTCCATGCCACTGCCTCCCTGCTGAGGGTCACCCCTGCCTTCCACTGCCTGATCCTGCATCTCTGGCTTCCTGGGCGGTCTGCCTTCAGCTTCACAGATGACCCTGACATGATTGTTACAGCCTCTAGCTGGACCCTGGCTTGACTGCGCCTAATGACATGGGACTATATTCTGGGATTCTAATGGGACTCCTATATTATTTTACTTACCAAAATTTTCTGGTAATGTGTATCTAATGGAATAATAGTGGACTACTCACCATCTGAGAGACTGAAAACCTGCCCTAGGCAGTTGGGTTAGCCCCTTGAGCCGTCGGAACTGCCCAAGGTTTCTTCCTCTACCATAACAAGTAAAAACAAAAAACGCTGCTAGGGAGTTTTTCCTTGCCCCTGTTGCTCATTGGGCCTCTTGTGTTAAGCGCTTTGTGACATGCCTTTTGTAAAAATGCGCTATATAAATAAAATTGAATTGAATTGAATTGAACATGTACTAGACATACAAAGGAATTGAAATTACGTTTCTCACTGCCCCTTGCGTACATTAGACAGACAATACAGGACAGAACAAACTACAAAAGTGCACAGAACAACATAAACTGTGTTCTGACAGAAAATATACTAAATACTCTAATCATTATTCTCACAACTAGAGCTGCAGTAGACAGACAAGACAGGACAGACAAAGCAAGACAGGTACAGCAGAAGACATGTTCTAACCCCTAGTAACAGCATGTGCTGTCGTGAGGAGTCTCTGGGTCTGGGACTGGATTCAGAGTCCAGATTGTATACTCGGGGGCTGGAAAGGGGAAGAGTTAAGCAGCCTAACAGCTTGGTGGACAAAGCCGTTAGTGAGTCTGGTGGTACGGGCGCAGAGACAGAAAGGCAAGTTTATTTATACAGCACATTTCATACACAAAGGAGGCAGTTCAGTGTGCTTTACAAAGATACAAATAAAAACATAGTGGATAAAATAAAGTAAGAAAAGAAACAAATTAGATTAAAAGTTACATCAAGGGTATAATTAATTAAGGACAGAATATACAATGAGTAAAAAGTGTTCACTATGCGGCTACAGGGCTGTCCTGTTGTAGTCAGTGCAGCTTCCGCCCCACACAGTGATACAGCTGAAGAGGATGCTCTCAATGGTTCCTCTGTAGAATGTGGTCATGATGGGAAGTAGAGGCACCACTGAGCTTTCTTTGCCATTGATGCAGTGTTTGTGGTCCAGGTGAGGTCCTCAAAGATGTGCCCTCCTCACAGATATGCTCTGATACGTCATGCGTTTCACAGGGTGTTTTCACTATGTATTAAATGCAAGGCTAAATGCGCCAGTCAAAATGTTCTTTAAGTCCGCATACTTGCTCGGCTCACAATGATGTTTAGCTACTCAGAGCTAAAGGTCAAGAGCCCATTCAGAGCCATACATAAAAATGGAAAGTATCTCTGTGCAGGCTCTTTAACAGGTTTTTGAATACTGCATCAATAAGCATGCGCTTTTAAAACTCTTGCTTTCATTCCCTCAGATCCTCTGTTATGCCAAATCCCTTCCCTGGCTTTGCAACACACGACTACCCACAAACAAAATCAGTCACTTTATTGACTCATTCAACTCTCTCTCAACCTCCGTCACTCAGAATGGAATCCTACCTCCTACTTCTCTTGCTCTGCCATTCTATGCATGACATTCTTTTCTTTGTTTGAAGAAAAACTCAAGTCTTTCAAAGGCAAGTGGCACTGCATTTGGCCCTTTCACTACTGCTGTTAACATCCTCTCTCTCTCTCTCGACAGTGTGTCTGAAGAGCTAGGCTAAATGGTAGAACTTCCTGAGGAAACATATGTCACTGTTGTGTTAGGGCCTGGTGACCATGCTAAGCCAAGCTAAGCATGAGTTTGCTTTCCCTGCAGAAATGTGTAAGTGTGTGTTTGTAGAGGGATGGGGTGGAGAGTGTGTGTGTAAGTATGTGTGCAGAGGGGTGGGGTGGAGTGGTGGATGCATCTTAGAGAGAAGAGGGGAGAAAAACACAGCAGAGAAGTGATTTTGTTTGGATTGCATTGTGATGAACTTTTAGCTGGAGGGTGTGCTCATGAATGATTACTGCTAATGAACTGCTTTCGGTGTGTGTGAGTGTGTGTGTGTTTGTACTTATGAGTCAGTGCCTTTGTACAGAAAGAAAGAGAAAGAAAAAAAACACCCTTGTGTGATGAGATGTTGGGTGTGTATGTGTGTGTGCGCTTACACTGCTGCTGTTGTCATTAATGTTGTTGCTGTGAGTTTGTGTGCTTGTGTGTGTGTGTGTGTGTGTGAGTACTGCATGTGTTATGAGATGTCTTGAGGTCTGTCTGTCTGTTGGATTGAGGGTCCTCAGAGCGAGTCGATGGCGCCCTGTGAAATGTGAAATTAATATCTGCATCTCGGGGCTACAGTGTGCGAGACGGTCTAATCGGCGCGCTGCGCCCGTGTCATTTATTTATCTACAAGATTTATGTCTTTAGAAAAAAGAAGCCATCTCCCCAAAGACAGAGAGAGAAAAGGAGATACGCATGCACCACCCTGTTTGAACACGTGCTGCGGCAGGCAAAATAAAACACACACACACACACACAAAAACAAAGCTGCTTTTCATTTGGCCTCGTAAATGCATAATCTTGACATGCTAAAGTTTAATGATGTGTACTTTTACTGTGTGTCTCTGTGTGTGTTTATAATATATGTGTGTGTGTGTGTGTCTTTTATTGTGATACTGGAGACTGCTGGAGACTGTTAAATCCATGCAGGCAGGCCTTAAAAGTGCCTTAAGAGGTAAAGCTTGTATGCAAGCATGTAAAGCTTCAGGTTATGACCTAAGTGATGGGTCTTTTCTTTTGCTATTTCTGTTTTAGTTTTAAAGGAAAGCAAATGACAGATGATAGAGGTGTGTACGGCGTGACTCATGTAATGATTACCATTTCAATGAGGCTCAGTGAAATGTATATTTACACCTTGCTTTTAAAAGTGAAGCTTGTTTCTGTAAGATCAAATTCCTCATTACTAGATAATACGCTGACGATAATCTCCCCTTTCCCCTCCGCCTCCCCCCAAAACATGCCCTTTCTTTGAATTATGGATGGGCCCATCACTGCCTGGCTTTTGGGGTGGGGATTGAGGGGGTGGGTACCTAAGGCTGATGTGTTGTCAACCAACCCTCACTCACACACACAGGTGCACACACATGCACCGAACACACACTATTGCACACACATACAAATCCTTGCAGTCCTGTCCTGAAGCTCCACTGACCCCTGTGAACCAAGAGACTGTCTCACACTCAAAAAAAGCACACACACACAAACATACACACACACACTCTTATTTCATAAATCCACCCCCCACCCAACGGGCATGGGCTTATCTTTAGTACAATGAGAGAGGAGGGCAAAAGGCCGACAAATACCCCTAATGCTCTCCTCTGAGGGCGCAACAGTGGCGCTCCACCTTGTGTTATAGGGTCAAATGCTCCCGTGGGCCAGCAATGAGTGTCCACACACAACAGCATCACTGAATAAGGCTGGCATCATGGCACATAGGGATATTCTGCACCAAAAATAATCCATCATCATACATACACACACACACACCACTCCTTCTCTTGTTGGGAAGCACTCTGCACACTGTATAAGTGTGTAAAGAGTCAAGACGCCGGAGTCTGTGCTGTGAATGTCTCCCGTGTAATTGTGGTCATATGTCTTAGGCAAACGCTTGCACTTTAACTCTCTAAACTCCGTTCCCAGAGGGAGCCACCATTGGCAAGCCTTCTAAGCTAGTGGGGAGACTGTTGTAAATATTAATGCTGAATGCTATTCTTTGCTAATGCATATCTATCACAATACACTATTTGAAAATTAGCCTTTAAATACAGCCTTTCTTTTGTATTATGGGCTGTGGATTAGGCATGTCTTAGATTGTGTGTTCCTTGCAGGTGCACCCACAGGCTGAAAGGTCATGACTACTTTGTATTGTCATTGTGACAATGGTGCATGCAATGACATGAAAAAAAAAAAAAACCAAAAAAAAAAAGATAATATTTATTTTAAAAAAAAAATTTTTTTTTTTTTGAAAAAAAAAAAAAATTACTTCATACTAGACCCTTCTCTTCCAATTGTGTTTTGGTCAGCACAGCACTGTCATTAATAAGCTAAAAGAGCTGACCCTGCTAGGCTACTTCCAATAGTACCAGACTTGTGCCTGTGGACAGCATCATCTCCAAATGTCCCTTGTAAGATCTCTTCAAAGCTGCTGTAAAAGCCCGCTGTACCATTGAGTTCACTCCCTAGGTGCAGCACCTTATATGGTCCTTCCATTACTTAATTTCACACAATTTAACATCAATGGATGGTCACTTCATACCCTACAGGAAAAACACACATACACTGACACACAATCATGCTCACCATTGTAAACACTAAAAGCGTGTTCATATATAAACACAAACTTAACTTATAACAGTAAACAAACGCGCACACACACACTCACAAACACTTGCACAACGTGCTTTGCTGTTCCTGCTTAGAGGGCACATTAGTAGGATGTCAATGGGAGATGAGGCTGAGAGAAAGAGAGAGAGAATCAGTGAGAGAGAGAGATAGAGAGAGAGAGAGAGAGAGAAGATAGTGAGGGAAAGAGAGGCAAAAAGAGGAAGACAGAAACACTGGCCCTGGCATCCATTTAGTGCATGTCCTTTTCTCCGTCTTTTTTCCTCAGTGAACTCTGTTATGACTCTCTGCTTCAGTTGTCAAATACAAATTATTGGCCAGTGGGATGGAGTGTTGCTGCAGCTCTAAAACCTCATTTCCGGACTTCATTTTGTTTGTGGACGCAAAAAGCAGAAAGGGAAGGGGGCCCTTTTAATGTCTGAGCCGACACACATAAGAAGAGGGGCATTCTGAGCAATAGCCATGCAAGCTACAGAGGGAAATGGTGCCTTAAATTGCAGTATTTCTGTTGAGCGTGACCAAGGGAGAAAGAGAGGAAAAAGAAGACGGTGTGTGTGTGTGTGTTGGAGGGAGGGGGGGGGGGGGGGGAGAGAGGGGGAGAGAGAAAATGAGTTTAGATAGGGATAAATAGAAAGGGAGAAAAAAAGGGAGCAAAGAGAAAGTGATAAATATATGGCATGCAATTGAAGAGAGAGTGGGAGTCATGCCGTTACAAATACATCTACTATTCTGTGATTTGATAGGGATTATTTTATAAAATAGTCTGTATTCCTATTGATGTTGCACTGGTGACATATACTAATACAATAACTTGCAAACGTGCATGTGCTTTAAAATAGTTGATATGTGATTCCTAAATATTCACCTATTTTACACATGCAATGAATAGGCTATCTGTTAATAATTTAATAATCTGAATGTCTGAAGCAGAAGTAGCCTCCAGCTGTGAATGTTGTATACGTGATGACGTATATACGAATATTATTGATGATGACATTTTGGATGGGTAGTGTGACTGTGCATGCATTCAGTAATCACACGGTGTGAAGGTTTGTCACAGAAAATCGTAGAGGGACCACTGTGGAGTAGTAGGATTCTAGGGCTGTAACATGACATTTTAGTATTTGTGGAGTGAATTAGCATACATGATATTGAGTGGTGCATTTAGTAAATTTCCATAAAAGATGGAAGTACACCTTCTTGAATTCCATACATCATTTACAGATCTACTCCACAGACTGGCCTGTGTGGGAAAAGCTTCTCATGAAAGAAGAGTGTTTTAAGAGCTGTCACATCCATGGGCACACTTCTTTTCAAATCTGTTGAAGTGTGGTAAATATCTCTCCCTTTCTCCCTCTCTCTTCTTCTCTCTAGTGTCTCTCAAATATAAAGAGAGGGAGAAAGAGGGAGAGAAGAGAGAGAGCTGAGTAATAGCTCCCGTGCCATATTCCCACAGAGAATTGATGTGTGTTCCATTAGGGTCCATCTGTCAATATGAAGCCCGACGAGCTGATGAATGGCCACTCTAGATCTTCTGCTTGCTGCTAATTGCAAAATTGCGGCTTCTTTGATGGCTATAAATATGCATAAGCATCTCTATAGCAATGGTGATAAATTGCACAAAATGGCTGCCTTGCTCTTCAACGGCACTTTGTGACTGCCATTAAAACTACTGCTGGTGAAAGAATGTGTGTGTGTACATTTGTGTGTGGTGTATAGGTCCATATGTTTACGTAAGCAAATACCTCATACCTGAATAAGTGACTAATAATGTATTTCTGGGTATGAGTGCTCCACAATGGATACTAATGGCCACGATCTTATCGTTTTGTAAGCATTCTGGTGACGTCTGTTTGTCTCAGTGTTTTGATTAGGGTAATTGGGCTCTTGTGCCTGCTCTTGACTGAGGCGACCCTGTCTGGGAAGAATTTTACAGACAAGTCCGTACCCTTCATTAGTCAATGCAGGGGTGCATACTTTAGCCTGATTTGATCAGCCTCTTTCACTTCGTTTCACTTCGTGCTAAGCGTCTGAGCCCCAGCCATAGGCATTCGTTCGCTTGACGGTGAGCGGGATACTTTCTGCTTCAACCAATTGCTACTGCTTGGTCGTGACGTATGCTTTGCGCCGAAACGCACGTAGCGGTATCATTGTAGTATTTTTGAGCATATCGAAAACATGTGTATTAACGACCGTTGTCGATTCTGCGATGTAAATCTACAAATCAAAGGGACAATATCAAATTCAAAGTTGATATTTGACAGCAAGACAAAGGATGAAAACATAAGTAGTCAGCTATCTAAACTTGTGCTGGTTCTGAGCAGTACACGCTTCGCTTAAGTAGAAGGTGCACTAAATGCTTTATAGTAGTTGTCCGATTACAGAACAAGATGGACATTATTAGCACTTGGTGAAAACAGGAGGCATTGGACACTCGAGAAAGTATATCGTCTCTTGAAAAAAGGGTCAGAGAACCGACACTGTCGAAAAAAAGTCTCGTAAGTCTACCGAAACCGTTACCGTCACGGGCCAGTGTAACCAAGGTGGGTAAAACAACTTTATGAAGTTAACTATCTTCATGGCAGCCTAAAACTATAAGCCATTACGTGTTTTCCTGCTTTTCCCCTTCAGTTTTCAGCTTGAGCGCTAGAGTTCAACGTCATCAGCCCCCAATCTGTTCGCTGATTGGCCGATACAATTTCTATTCGGAGCGAACGGAAGCTAATCATTAGTTCCCTGAATAGTTGGTGGAGGTAAATGAAATTGACTGGAAGGACTAGGCGGCGTTAGCCTGGCTATGCATACTTGGCCTAATTTAAATAAGATGTTACAATAATCACACTGTCACATATACACACACACACACACACACACACACACATATATACATACATACACTCACACAAACTCCCAGACTCCCACATACAGCTTTTTAAAGAAAAAAAAAACACTTAAGATGGAAAGCTAAATATGCAAGTATCTGTATTAAATCCATGACATCCCGATTGATCAATTAGTGTCTAACTGCACCAGCAGAAGAGTTAGTTCAATTTTGTGTAGAGTGGGATTAATCCAAAAAAATAACAATGTCTGAGACCACTGAAACAGCTTTAATTCACTAGGAGCTGCTAAATGCTGAATTGTCCATTACAGCATATTTAACCCTCAGACATATGCATTACACACACACACACACACACACACACACACAGAAAATACACAAGTCTCTCTCTGTCTCTTGAACTTTCTGTGTCTTTATCTCTCTCTCTCTCTGTCATACACACACCCACACACCAATTCTCCCCGTGGAAAAGCCAGGCTTTTTTCCCTTTCTTTCCCTTGCTTGCGACTCCCTGCTGGCTTGAGAGGCAGGTAGGCACTCGGAGTGTTTTGTTCTCGTCAGCCTCCATCTTACTGCTTGGTCAGTGGAAGCTTTGTTGTGGATAATCACCAGCTTTAGGCCTCCAGCGTCGCCGTGACGACTGCCTCCGCAGTACAGCCCATGGAAGCCTCCGCTTCGGCAACTGCAGCGACGGTGGGTTTTTTTAATTATTATTTTGGCCATGGGTCAGGACTCAACATCTAAATTGGCCGGCGGAGCACAGCAGAGGTATAAGCGGGGGTGTTTGATTGCTCCCCTTCATGTGCCGCCTCAAACCTGTCCCAAACTAGCATGCTTTCTCCTGCTTGTTCATTTCACAGGCTGTTAATTGCTATTGTTATTACTTAATTAACAGGGAGGACACCGGCGGGTGGCCAGTGTGTGCTTGTGCCTAGCTGCCTAGCTGTGGTGGGAGGTGTGTGTGCATGTATGTGTGTGTGTGTGTGTATGTGTATGGGGTGGGGTGGGGGGGTACTGTACAATAGGAGGTGTAGGGATGGGAGACTGAGACAGACACACATGCACCATGCACACTCACACACAGACACATACAGTACACACTTGCAAGCAATGCATACAAACATGCATACAAATGTCTCCAGATACACAAAGGAAGGAGCCTGTGCACATCTGCTGACGAGGACTATTGGTTACGCTCGGTGTCTTTTGATGGGTTTTGGTGTCAGGACGACCTGCAGGCATGTAGCTGGGCACTCTTTCCATCTATAAAGCCCCTTCTCTCTCTCTCTCTCTCTCTCTCTCTCTCTCCTTCTTTCCATCTGCATGACATTCCCATCAGGACAGAGACCCAAGATTGCTCTGTGACACAAAAGAACCCTACTGGCACTTATCTGCCAAGCACACCTGGCCACAGGAAAACAACAACAAACTCTCCAGTCCAGCAGCACAGGACACCGCTGACTGGGAGAGTCTTAAGCATAGCAGCCTTCAAAACCACACCACAACCTAGTTGAATGGATGCAGAGAGAAAATGCCAGAACCCTCGAGCTAACGGCCCCAGAATAACCAAGAGTAAAGACCTCTTCTTAATCCCCACCCCAAGACGTGAATTACTGAATCAGATGAATTTGTTAAATCTGCATATTTTCCAAATGGACATCGCTTTTAGGCATGTGCAGCACTAATAAGACCTTAATGTACAAACTGCTGAGGCAACTCATTACCAAATAATTACAGTAATACAGTGCGCTGCTTACACATCATGTATGGGTATTCAGATCTGTGAATGATGAGCATATAGCGTGCCTGCACATTGGCTTGCTGCCTAGACTCTTAATTGTTAGCATCAGGTCTGAAATGACATATTTAATTGAGATCCTTAGGTTTATTCTGAGGCGCTATTTGGCAAAAGAGGCCATGTTAAATTTGTCCTAGTGCGCCTCATAAAGCAAGCAGGAGGTGTTTTAGTGAGTTCTCTGGACTGTCATTGGACTAGTTTTTAATTCAGCGGCGCCGGGCGTCCTTTGGCTGGATTATTGAGCTGGAATTGGCAGGTAAACAGCCCAAAGGACTCGGGAGGTGTGCAGCATCTGATAGGGCTCCAGTCTTCTCCATTAACTCACTCCTATATGGATTGTTTAGTTTGTTTTTAGCCCTCTTTTACTTTCTTTCTTTCTTACTTTTATTCTTCCCTTGTATCTCTCTTTTTCAATCTTGGGCTCCATCTTTTCTCTTCATCTCTCTCTTACACTCTTTCTTTCTGTCTTCCTCCCTACAGTATGCCCCTTTTTTTCTTTCACTCTCACAGATCTCTCTCCTTGTCCCCGTCCCTGAGTCTTTCACTGTCTCTGTCTTTCTCTCCCACACACACTCCCCCTCTCTCTTTCTCTCAATGCCCCTCTCTCTTTTCTTAGTCAATCTATCACTCTTTTTTCCCACTTCTGTGCCCCCTTCCAATGCTTCCTGTCATTTCTTTGGTCCTCCGTGTGGTGAGTAAAGTCCAAGTGAATGTTTTCATTTCCCCATTTGTTTGAATAAAGCACTTGCCCCTATTATCAGAGTGTCACACAACGCTGGTGGCAGCGTGCTCCGAAACATGAAAAATCACCGCCTGTGACACGACCGCAGCCTCGGATGTGCATTGCTCTCTGCACTCTTGACAATGTCAGCCGCTGACAAAGGTGGAGAAAAGCAGGGCCATTTACACTCCATCCGTTAAGACGCCCTGCCAATACACACCTCGCCCTGGCCTCGCTTGCTCGCACTTGCCACATGGTTCATTTGCATTCTCAGAGCAGCTCATCTGGTAGGGCCACAAAGGTTCAAATCATCAGATATACAGAGGTGCAAATCCTCTCGAGGGTCCAACCCTGAAAAAAAAAAAACAGGGATACATTTGTCATAGTACTTGTTCTGATTGTTTGATATACATTTTGCACTGTTTACACAACCAAAATAATTACCTTATCCAGAGTAGATATTCTAATAGAGCTTAAAGAGAGTCTAGGAAAACTGGGGAAAACAGCTCATTCAAATCCTGCATTCTAAAAGAAAAATAGTAACACTTTGCTTAACTGTTGAGAACATAACATGACATCCTCAATATTTACCCTACCTTTCATGAATGTGGCAGAAAGAATGGTGAATTCTTAAACCCGTTACCTGATAATGTCTAAATATTTTATGAAGAGTACTTTAAATGATTCTTGGCGTTGTCTCTGGAGTAAATAGGAGACATCTGTATTTGCAAGCCTCTAGTGGTTGAAATGGGAATGACGGGAGAGCCTAAACACATCATGGACATGGTGAGGATGTTCAGGACAGCTGAGTGACCCAGTGTGGATACTGTGGAGGCATGTGCTGTCAGAGATCCAGATACAGTAGAAGATGACGGTGAGGTTGGATATAGTTCTTCTGTAGTTTCACTGAGCAGGTTTTAATATAGTTATTAAATGTAGTTTTTCTCTCTCTTCTTGTTTGTTCATCTCTGTCTCTCTACCTGTCTCTCTCTTTTGTATGCGTCTGTCTCTCTCTTATATCTCTCTCTCTCTCTCTTTCTCTCTCTCTCTCTCTCTCTCTCTGTGTGTGTGTGTGTGTGTGTGTGTGTGTGTGTGTGTGTGTGTGTGTGAAAAGAGTTTTGGGATCAGATGCAGCACTGCTCTAAACAACAAATTATATCTAAACTGCATTTCTCCTGAAAGGAAGACATTGTGGAGGTCAGGGCAACCCTTGTCAGTTTGCCATTCTCTCCTTCCAAGAGGGTAATTTTCCAGCTTCACAAGACAGTCACGGCAGTCAATTTGTTTGGTGTTGTTTGGGTCAGCTGGCATTGGCACATTGTAATTAAAGTCTCTGTGTGTGTGGGGGGGTGTGTGTGTACTCAAAAGAGTATGTGTGTGTGTCTGTATCAGCTTCCATTGTCACACTGTAATTAAAACCAGGTGAAGTCCAAGTTATATTTTCATTTTTGTCTAGTCGGGTGCCCAAAAGACATTTCACTTTTCAAAGGTCAAGCACACAGCCATTGGATGCTCTGACCTGTGCATTCTAGAAGTTTCTAGCAGAGCAGCTTTTATGGTCCAGAAATGTCCAGTTTGGTTCTAGATGTTTGCATAGATGTAGGTTTGGCCTGGTTTCATTCTTGAGTAGCCCGCTATCTAGGTTGTCGTGTTCCTTGTTTGTGCAGTCAACAGGTGGGGCACACAGCAGATCCTGATTCGGCCCAGGGCACTAGTTAGACTTCATTACCGAGTCCAATCAAAACAAAGCACAGGGAAAACAGCATGCAGTAATAATTTAGTATATTGCACTCATGAGTTATGTGCCCTCCCTGCACGCAACGCACGCACGCACAAACAAACACACACACATTCCACCCTGCCAACCATGCATAACAATGTCTGGCTTCTGCCCTGGTGAAATATGTAATATGTGATCTCCAAGTCTTCAAAACAACAGCTGACTTCATTTGAATTCCAGGAGAAATTTAATTTATTACTTTAGCCCTTATTAATTTCCCCCCTCCCCATAATTGTTGATACTGCCCCGAGGTGCTTTTGCCTTTGTTGTATTTCTAATTTAACTAAGTGAATGAAATTATTCACATTCTCCTCCCACCCATAGATTCCCTTTTCATTTTTTCTCTCTCTTTCGAGAAGAAGTCAGGTGTGAAGCTGTTCTTATTTCCTAAGGTGTTCCATTATGCAGGAGGAAGTCAACTGCCAGACGTCTCATCATGGTCAGTCATGGGCGAGTTACAGCTTACGAATTGCAGATCGCCCAACAAATGAAGGACAGAAAAGAAAATAATAATAAGAGAGATTTTTCCCCTTCATTAAACAGAGATAGAATTTTTGATTTCATTCAATTCTGTTGAATGAGCTAAATGTCTAAATGAGCTTCTCCTAAGTGACGTCGTTGCTCAAAAGGCAACTACCTCTCGTAATATGTGTACATCAAATCACCTCAGTAATGGCCAACATAAACATTTAGTAGGCCCTGTAAAACTCCTGAAATAAAACTTATTGCAGTTTCTTTAGCCTTAATGGGAAAATACAACTGGACAATCACTATAGGCCTGGCTAACCAGAGTCATTCCTCTATATACTGTACCTATGTTTTGAGTGTGAAGTATTAGGCGGTACCCAGTTTGTAAGAGGCACCGTCTTCATATCACTGGCGAAGGCTATGAAATGTTAATGTCCTGGCTTGAGGTGGAGGTTTTCTCTCTTGACATTTAAACTGGCATAGGATTCCCAGTGTGGTTGCAGCAAAAGATCCATCTTAAAATTAGGCTTCGAGTCTCAGAAATATGACATCACAGCAAGCCCCACCTAAATTAGTCACCTACAGTGAGAGCCTGGTGCACTCGTGAAACAAGAATACCCTGTGACCAGGGTAACATTTAGCATTATATGTCTTCCGTGTGAATTATGGAGCATTCCTCTTACGATGAGTGGCTTCGAGCTTAGTGTGGTGATGCCTGTGGGTTAACCGCTCGCTCCCACACATGGACCTAGAGCTAATGAGAGTATGAGGTCATCCATGTGGCCACTGACTTATGTCATGTAAAGAACACTGTCCACTGCAGTGCAGTGCATATGAAGTGCACATTTGTCATAATTCTACCACATTCACAATGGGTGTTTTAGAGACAAGATGGTGATTCATGTTTTCTTGCTTCCACAAAGCACCATTCAAGCTCATATTGAAGCCATATGCCTCTCATCCATCTTACCATCACCCCTTCCCATTTTTGCAGTAAAGTGCAATGATCGCTGTCACTAACTCTGTGTGCTACTTTCTTTCAACATGCTTTTAAAATATGAATGTTGCACTAATGCTAAATTTATATTTTCTGGGTGACCTCTGCGTGCTTGTAAGCTAGGAGCCTGAAGTTGGTCCAAATGTGGGGGATTACAAACTCACACCACAACATACTGTCAGCCTGGCATAACAGCATCTGGGCATCGAGCAACACAAAACCAGTCTCTCTACAGTAACCATAATTACAGCCTGCAACCATGGCATTTGTTTTTCTTCAACAGTAAAAAAAAGACAATATGTGTAGTGATCATTTGTAATAACAACACAACTTCTCCTATATCTCATGAAACAACTGCAAAAAATCTTCAGTGAATTTATGGAAAAATTTACCTAAAAAAGGCCTTTGAATATTAATAGGCAGCAAAACAAATACGGTTTTGAGAAGAATTTATTATTTCACTTACCTTTCATTTTTAAAATGGACACAGTCACTAGCAATGACTCATGCTGCTGAACGAGAAAACATACATCCAAGTCAGATTGGGTCCATATGTAACCTCCTTCGGTTCCGATAAATGACTTTAAATCATGAAAACATCAGTATTTACAATAGTACATTAACGTGTCATGTGTGGCCCCCACTTTTAAAGCGGTATTACAATACCCAGTAATACTGTACAATACAATGTCACAGGGGCAATGCCACTATCTGGCCATATTACATGTTGTAGTTTCTTATATGTATATGTGTGTGTGTGAGTAAACTGGGACAAATGTCACGTGATATTGCTGTCTTCAAGTGCCATTGAAGGTCGGCCATACATCAAACTAAATATGATAGGATATATTCAAAATGTAATATCATATACTTTAAAAAGAAAGTACGTCCTTCTCTCCTGAATGGTGATAAGGCAACAACTAAAGCTCATTCTGGGGCTTATTCGGAGTCTTTTCCTAATTAAGCGTAATCCAGATTTTTTCGCAGTATCAAATTATTGCATCTTGAATTACATAAAAGAAATATTCCTCCTTTGAAATCCTTAAAATACAGACATTCAACGTGCACTTTACAGCATTCAGGAACCACACAAGATTTTAAGACTGGCACAAGAAAGGGATAATGATGATTTACAGTTTGTAGAACAAGGCACTTTGTGTTACTCCTTTTTATCATAACAATGAACCCAGCAGGGCGAATTAGCATGGGCTAAGAATATACTTAACCTGCAAGGCCAGGGCTACACAATTACACTATGCGGGAGGCATCCACAAATAGTGCACAAACTCAACACAAACTTTAATTGCTGTGAAAAGAAAAAGGATTCAGGCAACCATTGATAACACATGGCAATAAACAAATGCTGTTCCACAAGTTTTAGATTTGACTTGTACGTTGTGAACACTTCTTGCCACGCCTGATTGAGCTGCTAAATCAAATACTAAAATTTGAACAGCATCAGGCCACACATTTCAGAATAATTCTGAACAATTATAGTTTCCAGGCCTGAGTCTGTGGCTAGCCCAACACTTAGGGACTGTACTATACTTTTACTGTCTATGCTGTGGGATGCTGTGTATGGACCATGCATGTGTGGATAGCTTGGGGCCTTAATTTCACTTTTATTATTTTTATTTTCATTTAATTGTAGTTTGTGAGACGTATTATTGTGATTCAAGTCTAAAATCCATTCTGCAAAATGTATGTGTGCGCCTGCACACACACACACACACACAGGTACACATACACACACACACACACACACATACAGGTACACACATACAAACACACACACACACACAATCCCTGCTCCGTTACTGAGGTCCAGAGACAAATGTGTTTCATTTCACTATTGGCAGATCCAAGGTAAGCCACAGGCCAAAAACTGAAATTTAAGACTCCACCGGTTTTTACCAGAAGCATGTGAAATTTAAATGTTTCCCCTTTGTAAACAAGTCCTGGGGCTTATTACTAAAAGCCAGCCTTTGGAAGCCTACGGGTTCATTCCATGAAAAGTCCAAATAACAGTTTTAGTTGTCTTTAACAGTGCTCCCAATCATGAATATATAAAAAGGGAGGAAAGACAGTGAGTCAGAGGAAGACAGAGAGACAGAAAGAAACCATATTTATGTTCTTCATGCAAGGTCATCATTTGTTAGCTTCCCTGAGGTCACTGAAAAACCTCATTCAACTCATTCACCCGGCAAAACAAGCCCAACTATGAAGTGATCACAAGCCACGCTGGGAAGGCAGTGGCATTGGCCGAGGGGCCGAGGAGCATGTGGGGCTGCCTTTGTGGGGTCGCTCAAGGGGATCCCACGATCCCCAAAGGGCATTAGAGACGGAGGCGAGGTGGGGTGTGTTGTGGTGCGGAAGCAAAGAGCTGAGGGTGGAAGGAGAGCAAAAGGACTTAAAGATTGACTTGCTGCACAAAAGAATGAGTAAGTCAAGCATATTTGCGTGCATGTGTGCTAATGTATGTTTGTGTGTGTGTGTGTGTGTGTGCGCATGTGTGTGTGAGTGTCTGTGTGGATGGACTGTCTGGAGACCTCACAATCATACTCACCAGAATGGAAAGCAACAACTCTCCAAGGGGTTGGAAAGAATGACTGTGCCGCTGCTGAGAGGGAATTTGTGAATTGGGAGTTTGGTGTACACTGACTGGTTGTGTGTGTCCTCAAGCCGCCACATGCCCACACAATGTATAAAAATCTTCAGAAAATCTGTATAAAAATCTTCCAGAACCTACGCAGTGGTCTCCAGGGACATCCAAATGTGCTGGTATTTTTCATGCAGACTTGATTCTTGATTATTTATTATTTTGTAGGAGAAAAATTAAGATAAAACAAGCACTGGGATTGGGTTTGTTCGTTAGTTGAAATTTAAGTGTAAAAGAAACACACGTCTCCATAGGGGAATTAATATGGACAATAGTTCAACTTCTCATTTGCCAACAACAAACTTATTTAACTAAACAATAACAACAAGAATAGAATCACTCTGGACTGTGCACCACTAAGTAATTAAAAAAAAATAAAAATTTAATACAAACAACAAACAAAACAAAAAAAGAATAATGCTTTTGAATAATAATAATAATAATAATAATAATAACAACAATAATAATAATTATTATTATTATTATGATTATTATTAGTTGTAGTAGTAGTATAGTAGTAGTAATAGTAGTAGCAGCCTAGTATTTTATCTCTTGAGTACTGCATGTATATATAGAATGTACATATTCCCCAACATGTTTTGTTGGAGATTAAATTGTATTACGTGTTTGTTTGTCTTGCTGGATTATCTGTCCTAGCAGACATATGAGTGTTTTCCTGATAGACAGAACAAAATGAGTACACAGGAGTCAGGGCATGCCTCTGACAGCAGACGATAGGAACAGAGGATAGAAGCAGGGGTGGAGGAGGTGAAGAGATGGGTAGTGAGAGAAATGAGGACAGAGTGATAGTAGAGTGAGCAAGAAAAAAAGACAGAACATAGATGGGGAGGTAAAGAGAAATAGGGAGGGAGAGCAAGAAAGACAGGGATAGAGAGAACAGCAAATAGACTGGCCAAGGGAAATTAAAGAAAAGAAAAGAGGGAGAGTCCAGAGGAAGGGAGAGAGAGAAGACAGCAGGTTGATTTGCAGGCAGTGAGAAACGTGTGTGGAGAGAAGAGAAAGAGGGAGGGATGGGAAGAGAGAAAAGAGACTGTTTGACACAGATAAATTCTGCTTATTCAGTGTAACTGGAGGGCTCCCAAGCCCCCAAAAATAATGGGCCCATTTTGTGCGAGGAGCACGAGGTGCGCCAGCTATCGCCTCTTTCCCAGGCAGATGCTGCAGAAGGGATTCGTTTGGGACCAACATGTTCAGACAGTTCCATTCACAAGGCCAGCAGTGATAACCTGTTGCAAATTATTTTTGTTTTTGCTAGACTTTTGGTAGTAATTATATGTATATGTATATATATATATATATATATATATATGTGTGTGTGTGTGTGTGTGAGTGTGTGTGTGTCAATCCAATCATTTGGCATTGTTTACACACAGTTCTCTGTAAGTCTATAATCTTTGACTCACAACAAACTGCATTCCGGAACTGTGGTGAAGAAAAACTTGGAGACTGCAAGATTCACAGAGCTTAATGAATCTTTTCAAAGACCTGATGCCCTTGAACAGACCTCAGGTGACCTCAGGTGCAGCAAAAACATTTCCTTTAGTGTCCCAACATGTCAAGGCAAAACTGTCAAGACTAAACTTGTCATAGATAAGTTGTGACAAGTGAATCTGAGCATCCTTCACCTTCACCATCTCTAGAAAACACCTTGGCAAAATGCTCACCCCCATCAGGACATGAAGTAAAAGGAGAAGAAGAAATATGCGAGAGAGAAGAGATGGTGAAAGAGAAAAGAGAGAGAGAGGGAGAGAGATGTACTCTGATCAATACAGCCCAGTGCTCTTTATGTTTGTTTGTGGACATTAACTCAGTCACCCAGCGACAGGGGGAAAGGCAGGTCCACACTCTTAATAGCCTTCTTCAGACAGCACTGAATGGATGAGTCTGGGTGCGGCTGGGCCAAAGTGGAACTGGGGTCATTTGGTGGTGGCCAAGCGTTTTACTGTGATTCATGTTTCAGAGACTTACAGCGCCATCTAAACATAAAAGAAAAATCATAGAAAAACAATACTGCCTGGAATAGATTATGCTTTTCCAGTATGATGGAATACAGTTTTATATTATGATTTTGTTTCTTTTTATATGTATTTTAAATATATATTATCCCCTGTGGTAAGGTTTTACAAGACTGAAATGTGACTGAGTTAAGCATTTACAGTGCCCAATTGCATTGTGGAATTCAATAATATTTGACCAGTGCCTTTAGAACAATAGAATAATCAGGTTCTTTTTTCATTTAAGAAAAAGGGAAAATACTTAAACATAGGCCATATTGCCTTATTGGCTTAAATGACTTATATATGACTATACATTTTTCAAAAATCAGTTGTAGTGTCAGAAGCACCTTTGATGACTTCAAGCAGAGAGAAGACTGTAAAGTTATTGTAAAGGGAAGATCCATTAGTAAAGGGTTACCTCCAAGGATATTTTTCTTGCATGTAGGAGCAATCTCGGATGACTGACTTTCATTGCAGAATTTTCCATCCACCCCCCACCTTCTCCTGGAATTCACCATAAAACCCATTTTCCTGGTCATGTGGGTTTTGTCTGTCCCCTGCACAACCCCTACCTGTTCATTAGCGATCGATGTGGACATGGGAAAAAAGCTGTTGAGGGAAAACCCAGGGCGCTTTAATGAATGTCAAAAAAAATCACCAAAACAAAGTGGTCTTGGGCATGAGAAGATGGGGCCTCACTAGTGGTGAATCAAAAACCAGATAGTGTAACACAGCTCATACAATTCAAATGGTTGTGGCCAAATGAGGTACAGTTGAGGGAAAGGGCACTCGATGGGAGACCTATCAGTCAACTTGGAATAACAACCAAGTACATTTACTTAATCTTAAAGTGTCCGTTTTGGGGAGTTTTTAAAGCTGAAACGCCCTTTATGTTGAGCTGGGGGGATAGGGATGTGGTAGAGGGGTGCTGCGAGTTTGAATGGTTTAGGCCTTTCTTGTCTTATCTCTTCCAACCTAAAGCTCAGTCTCTGTGTGTCAGAGGGAACGCTGTGGCAACGCGGAGGCGAATAGCAAACAGTAGTGATTTCTTCTGTCTCGTTGCTCGTACTTTTCTCTTTCTCTCTTGTGTTTTTTTTCCCTCAGTCTCTCTCTCTATCTCTCTCTGTCTTCCAAGGTCTTCAGAGACGCTGGCCAAAGTGCGAGTCTTTCTCACAACAGTGATTTCTCTCTCCTCTCCCTTTTTTCTCTTCTCTATCTTCTTATTCTTCTCTCTACAGTATCTCTCTTCTCTGAGGCCTGGTCTTCAGAAGCGGCCAAGCTCCTCTAAAGTCTGGGATCCCAGCTCCAGCTGGCCCCGGAGAGGAGCTACCACGACGGCGGGTGGAAGAGCCCAATTGCCGGGAACCCTTCGGAGGTTTCTTCACAGCGCTGCGCTCTGTTGCAGAGAAGTCTGGCACATTGCAGGGTGGTGGGTAAGAGTGTGTGTGTGTGTGCATCTATGTGTGTGTGAGTTGTCAAATTACACACACCGCAGAGCTTCTCAAAGTAAACACATTGCATACTTCTTTCTTGGATGCGGAGGCCTTTTTTCTTAACCGTATTTGTGTAATCCCAAATTCGAGAGACATTTTAAAATAAAGAGGATGAAAAAAGAGAACATTAAAAGAGTAGACAAACCAAGCACAATATAAAACATCTGAGGCATATTTAAGCAGACCAGAACCAGGTCCTGTGGTAAGGGAAAAGTTTTGCTGGGCCTGCGTAAACCAAACTTTATTAGCTAGAAGGGCATGCTCAGAGGGAGGGTGATGAGATGAGAGGCCACATCTTTATAATGTTGTTCTGTGTGTTTAAAGCAGTCATTCACTGACCATTTCACAGAACAATATGGAGTCAGCTCTCAGCCATCTCCATTACGCCCTGTCTACTCTAGGGCAACACAAGATGTGATGTCATTTTCTATTTATTATACTACTGTACTTTTTTGTCCTTCTTTTTCTCCATTCCTGGCTTAACTCTGAAAGGTTTTAAACAAATGTAAGTTGACAGTAAATAGATTGAAATGAGCCCTGAATACATCAACTGAAACCCGATTAGACTTACATCAAGTGAGCTAGATGTTCTGGCATGTGAGATGCAGAACTACTGGGCTTGTCTATTACTTTAGTAACTATCTCCTGACCTCAGTAGCATTCCAACTGTCTTTTTCCTTACACATTATATACAGTGTTGTTCATGTCTTCCCACTGGCTTCTCAAGAGACCTTGACCCCTTTCATTTGGCAAGGTTAAAACACGGCGGGGGAAGCAGACAGGCGGATGAAGACAGATCCGGTGTGACACCGAGGTCTGTACCCCGAGTCTGCCCCCTTCCGCCTGCCCTTGCACATGCAGCTCTGAGTGCTGTCTCTCCCGGCGTGCCCGCTGCTTCCCGGAATGCACCCAGGATATTTATTGGAGGAGGCAGGAAGGGTGGCAAGAGGGGCAGCAAAGGGGCAGAGTGGAGGGCAGGGGTGGGAGATGAATAGGTGCCCGGGCTGACCCTCGGCCTGCCCACCGCCAGCATTTTCCAGGCAAATGGACACATAAATGAAAGCGCCTTCGCCATCACAACGCCCCTCCTCCAGCACCACTACTCCACCACTCATCCTCGCCCCCATCCGCTGAGTATCTCCCATGAATTAGAGAGGGCCTCTTGCATAACCTGCGCTTCCACTCTGCCCGAATGGGCAAGAAAAATGAACAGCAGTGTCCATTTTTAAAAGCTGTTATGGCTGTGTATCTTGATGTGTGTGTGTGTGTGTGTGTGTGTGCCACATAGTCTAATTTGTATTCTGCCTCAAAGAATTATGGATAAGGTGATTCAGTACAAATAGTTCAGCCTGTACTTCAATCAGTACGTTCACCTGCGTGTTTGCTTATTTTTATATAAACCCACTCCCTGATGGGTTCCTGTTCACACTATTAGAACATCTGCCTCAATACTGACTGTCAGATGACTGATTTATGCTTTATGGACTTGATGTGGAGAACCCTCTATGTGTTCTTTAGTTCTTTATAGGTTAGGGCCAATGTCAGGTGTCAGATGTGACTGGTTTTGCAAACCAAATAAGACAGCGTCGGAGCTAGACGAGGCAATGACATTGAATTTGCAATTCGAGCCAACATCAGAGTCTTGCTTTCTTTGTATGATGCAAATTGTGTGATGTAAAATTAGGAACCCTTGCAATCAGTTAGGCCTGTTCAGTGATTTCACATTTGGTTGATTACAGAATTGGATCATTGGTTACGCTTGTCCAATGTTGTCAGTGTTGTCTAAGCCTAGCCTGGGCCCGCCCATACTTCCTGTGACGCTACATTCAATTTCGCGAGCAAGTCAGTATGGCCATCGTGCCGATTTAGAGGAATTATTTTTCCCAAATCTGTGGGCACCAATGACAAACGAGCTTACACATACATCATCTGAATGAGAGGTCTGATTGGCTGTAGTTTGTCAAGTAGTATACAGAGGCATCTGATGGACGCAGGTTTAGCCCTTCTCCCAGAAGACGTTTAGTAATGTAGGATGGCCAGGCTAAGGTCCTATGAGCTTTGTCGCGCAAGCCAGGGTAGTCTAAGCCTGCTTTATGTGTCAATGTTCCTTATCAGGGAAGAAATTAGTGTGTATGGTTCTCCTATGTGGCCCCACTGACTGTGAGTCCGAGGTGTGGTGCTTGTGCTTATGGTTGAGTTTGTGGAGGAGATGTGCTCTTGCATGTCCTCTGCAGGCCTTGTTAGAGGCAAATGAAAATCTCATTATAGAACAAATGGATCTTTCAACAACACTATTTTTATCCATCCAGTGGTCAGGGCTTGTTCCCTGTAACCTTTCGACTGTATTGATTTTCTTTTTTTCCCTTGTTTGCTTTTCTTTTTTTCTTATTTTCTCTTTTCTTTGTCTTGTCAGTCATAATCAAACTTAGAAAGTTCTTCTTTGTATCTTTAAGGAATCAATTCAAAGACATTCCACCCCAAACACACACAAACACTCCCACACACAGACACCAAATCTTTAAGGCATTATGTCAAACACACAATATACTGTAGACAGTAATCAGTGAGAGTAGTCTTTGCAGTGATATATACTTATATATCACTATAATATGTCTTTGATATGTCTCCCATAGAATGCATGCTGGGAGATAACCATGTTTTTATTGTTGTTGTTTTTTTGTTCTTCCTTTACCTAGCTCAATAACTGAAGTCCATCCGGAGAAGCCCTCCTGTGTGCCGGCTAAACTCAGAGGGCAGTGAAGTGGCACCTTTCCTCTCACAGTCCTCATCGATTGAGAGAGAACCTCATTAGCCCTTCGGGGCCTCGCTGGCACACACATTTGTGTGTGTGTGTGTGTGTGTGTGTTTAGCAACTGCAGCCTCTTACTACACGCACCCACCCACACACACCACCACCACCACCACCTCCTCCACTTCTGCCTAAACAAGCATAAAGACAACTGTGTTAACACCCATGGCCTGCTAGACAGACAATGCTTCCCCCGCTTTGCAGCCAGGGTGGCAGGGGAATTTGGATGGTAATTGTTGAGGAGGCGTGTCAATCAGTAGGCACTTTTGCCTCAACTACTTGTGTAGTGTGCAAGATGTGAGTGAGAAGGAATTGACTAGATGCAAGTAAGCTTGTTTACGTCCCTCGTGAAAGGTAGGCTACAGAACACTAAAGTGTTTATTATCTTGAGACATGTCGTGGTGTTTGTTGCGCATAAATGAATGTGATAGTGTAAAACACAGAAACCAAAGAACAACAGGCATCACAGAGATTAATATCTACAGATGGTGCTAGTAGGAAATGGATGGAAAAAGTCCATATGAAAGCCCTAAGCGTAAGTTCTACCAGGAAGACTCGAGAGCTTCGTCACCAACTGCTCGTCCAATCAAATCGTGCCATCTGCTTTACAGTTCCGCCTAACATGTTCGCTCTTGCTGTTTCAGGCTCTGTGCCACGAAATCCTGACAGCCAGCACACGATTCTGCATTTGCATCGTCCTATAGCAACATCCAATTAAGCCTAAGCAACGTTACAAGTGTTTACTTTGCCAACTGTGGCTAGGTGTGCTTTTGCTAAACTCAACTTTTCGTTTTACATCTTCATTCTGTAGGGTAGGCTACTGTCTTCTGATCCGGCGTCTAAATAATGCCACTTCTGACACTCTCGTTAATCCTTCAGTTTAGGTTCTTTTGTCTGCTGATTCTGGCACCAAAAAAC
>JAGFZM010001738.1:8575-25230 GCA_017657215.1 Limnothrissa miodon | reverse complement strand
TTTCCTTTGTCTGGCTAGTGTTTGTCTCTTTGTTTTACATTCATGTTTCTCTTGTCTCCTTACAGAAGGTCCCTTGCTCACTTCATCATTGGTGGGTAATCTTTTCTTTCTTTTGGGGGTAGTTATTTATTTATGGGGTAGGCTCCGCCCCCTGCTGGCTCGCACCAAGCAGGATCTGCCGGGCCAAGATTTACGATGTCCTGGACCATGGATGGGGCCTACGCCAATTACTCTGTTATTAAATATATTTGTAACCATATCTGTTCAAATTAAATACTTGTCCTTCATTTCCTTCTCTGAGTCTTAATGGGAGAACTGTATTTCTCAACTTGCCATTGTCCTAATTCTTGGTTTAACGCCATGTCTCTGTAAACTTCATTCATTCATTCATCAAGGCAAAATTCATTACACTTATTCTTAGTGTCAGTCACTTTGTTTACATGAATCTAATGGAGACATTGCTTGCAATTGTGGATGTGATGATGTTGAGCTCGCAATGCCCCTTAAGGCCAAGCTTCAGGAGCCTAGAAGCCCGTTAGCCAGCCTTTTTTTCCCCAGGCCTCTCCCCTGTGTCAGAATTGCCCTCCAGCCGTAATGAAGCACAGCCTAGCAATGAAGTCAGCATCCCGGCGAACATGTGGTGATGCTGCACTGAAACTGTGGGGAGCTGCGAGGGGTATCAAATTAGATGCACCACTTTTGAAATTATGTGCGGCCATCCATGGTAACGCTCATCGGACCGCGTGCGAGGCAGTGGCAAGGTGTGTTTTTCAGGGTTGATGTGGATTGAAGTGATTGTTTCTCTGTGTGTGTGTGTCTGTGAGGAGAGAGAGAGAGAGTGAAAGACACACACACACACACACTCACATATTCCATGCCTGAGGCCAAATCCTGCTCTTCTTGTTGAGACTTGTTCTTGACACACAATACTGATGATACAATACTGACACCCAAAACACACAGCGCTCCTCCAGTCTAACCCCAGTGGCACTCTTCCATGTTTTCACAAAGGCACATTTTGATACTTCCAGCTAGTGGTGAAATGCAATGTACAAATACTTCTGTACATTTTCCTCATATCTGTACTTTTCTGATACAAATAATAACAGAAACAAAATTATTTTACTTCACTACTAATTCCATTTCACAAACACTTTACTGCTGCTATCGGTACTTTCTACTCCACTACATTTCTAAAATTAAGTATGTTACATTTTTGGGGCTATTAGGCTTTGATGGTTTTGCTGAACTCACTTAGGCCATGTGTCTTAAACTTGAAGCCTTCCTGTTCTCAGAATTAGGGGGCATTTTATCTTTTTCCTTCAGAAAGCAGTTTAAGTCATCATGCGTGTCCATGGGAAAAAGGTGTTTTGTGCTATTTTAGAGCCTAAGTATCTAATAACAACAACAACAACAAAAAGAGACTGAAAAGACAAAAGCCACCATATTGCAACGGTACTTTTATCGAAAGGTACTTTCCGTAATCCAGGGCATATGAGATTATGGCAGACAGAACATTTAATCCTCCTATCTCATATACTGTTGAATAGTCTGTCATTGTTGACCTGATAAACTAAATCACCATATGATTATTATTTACTAGGCAGAAGGTAATACAAAGTTAGAAGTGTAGAAAAAGAATGAATAATAGGTGAAAACGTGAGGCACTAACTGTGGCTGGCTGTGTAGTGCTCTACTCTCAGCATGCTCGTGGGACCAGACGGGACCTGAGAGTGTCAAGCACTGGAATGAAGATTGACGGGGAAGCCTGTGATGATGGATGATATTTATCTCTCTCGCCATATTCCCAGTCTGTGATCAACAGAGTCCTGCAGAGGAAAAGCAGGTGCTCTTTGACCCTTACCAAATGAATTCCTCAGTTACACCAGGCCTCTGGAGGGAAGGATTCTAGAGGAAGTCATCTGTTCAGTTCACAATGGGCACCTTAACTGGTTGACTAAATATAGTAGCCTAAATCCTAACCCAATCACCCCATCCTTAACTGCGAACCCATCAAATGTTTTTTTTTTTTTTTGCCAATTACTCAGCTAATTATGAATAGATTAATGCAAGGCAAGTCTTTGAGGGTTTAGGATTTTTGGGGGCGTTAGGCTGGATTCAGTTTGTCACTTTGTAGCCACCCATCTCAGGCAATACCCAACTCTTCAGTGTACCATTCTGTTTGTCTAAAAAAATATGAAATGTTTCTTTAATTATTTTGTAACTTTGTGTTAACAGTTTGTAGTAACTTTGTAGTAACACAAATAATGCAAATAGTTTAAAAATAGACTATAAATGTCTATACTGCTCAATTTTCAATCAAGTTCTCATAAAATTAAAGTAGTTATCAAACAATCTTTGTCGCAGGAAAATTCACATGAAATTATTATGTTATCATATTAAAATAGTTGAAGAAAATAGTGGAGTAAAGGGGATAAACAGGGAATATTGGTTTAAGATTGCACCCTGGATAATGGATAAGGATGTATGGAGAGTCAGTAAAGTACTTTTAGTAGGAAGTACTTGTTATGTATTACAAATGCTTATTATTTCAAAATATGAATGCACTGACAGCAAATTGTACCGATTTGACAACGGTTAAAACAAGTGTTTCATTCAAACTGACAGTGGCTACTCACAGCAAAAAGCGAAACAACATTTGTACAACATTTGTACATGCAAAAGCACACAGACTTGCATACACCTGGATCTTAATTTGTGGTGACTGAAAAAAATTGACTTGCAGTTTTCATAGGCCATACAACTCCCCAAAGGTAGGGCACAGGGTTGGACTGGGACTTTTGCCAATATAAGACTTGCCTGCTACCTTTCTCCCGGAACGGAAGCATCGGAGGTACACACACACACACACCTGCAGTTGCACCTGCAGTGGCAGGGAATAAATCTGTACATCTGTATGGGTTTGACCGGGTGTTTTTTTTTTTTTAACCTGAAAGCATTCCTTGTTCTAAGCTTCCCCAGACAAAAAAAAAGAAACACTGAGTGAACAGCTTGGGGCGTTTTCGCCTGCACAGCCAGCCTAGGCGCCATCTGCGAAACAAACGTCCAAGTGAATGGGAGTGATGTCATTTTAATGCACAGGGCTATTAACTTTCTCCCATCAGACCCTGGTGCCTCCTAGCCTGTAGCACAGAACAGCAGGGAGCTCAGCACTCATCCATGGACTCCATTTTCACAATGCCATGGAGAAGAGAGAAAATAATAAAAAATTGAATATATAAAATGGCTCCCCTGGGTGTCCATGGTGACGATTCATATGCCTTTGGCTCCATCTCAAGGTCACTGTCCAGGATTTTGTCGACTGCTAGTCTGATTTTTATATTCTTTTTACTTTCTTTCTCTCTTTTTATCATTACCCTACTCTCTCTTCTGTTTCCTTGTATCATCTTGGGAGACTTTTTTTTGGATCTGCATTGAATAGTCAAAGGTTAATGGTTCATGTCCTATGCCATTACCTATGCAAGAGACTGAGGATATCTGGAGCTCCCAGATGGCAAAATGTGAAGCACTCAAAAAGTGCCTTCGGTTTCGTCAGGTTCAGTCATGACTGTCACATAAGCCAATCCCTTACGATGGGGAACCCAGGGCCCTTTTTTACAAGGTCAACCAATAACTTAAGCTGAACTGACTGACGGCTGATGGACAGCCATGCCAAACTGATACAATAAAGCCTGAGAGAGGCGTGTTTGGTTTCACTCTGGTCTGTGCAATATATCATGTAGCATTGAGGTTATTATATCCAATTTGTGGGCGCATGTGAATCAGAGCTTGTAAAATGTAAATTGCCATGGGTTAGGTCACAGCATAAGCGTGTCTGATGTTGACTCATGGAGTCATCCCTGAGAGCAGACTTTAATAGTATGCTTCTCTGAGACACTGACTGAAAGCTTGGACTCTGCTGTGAGGTCTTTAGAGATCCAGCGTCGTGGTTAGGGCTGTGGACAACTCTAAAATAAATCAAATGAATATACTCAGAGAGATTAATGCATGCACACAGATACACACACATCATACATCATTATTATTATTAATAATAATAATTCTCAGTATACCAGACTGTCTACCAACTTCCATCTCATGTTTCTGAATTAGTTCTATCCACCAGCTCATAGCTTTGCATGGCCTCTCCCCACCTACACCCATGTATAGACAAATACACACACGGTCTTTAGAGAGGGTGAGGGAGGGAGAGAGAGATCTTTGGCCTGGCTGGGCTGTCTCCCTCCATCTCTCCCTCTCCCTAACATCCTCTCTCTCTCCTCCCTCCAACCCCCCACCCCCTCCAACCATGCATCCCCCAAGAGTGACAGAACAAGTTAGCAGCGCAATAAATCAAACCTGGCCTGCCCAATTTGGCTTCCTAATGTAATTAATAGGTGCTAAAAGCATTTAACGGGCAATAATTTGCAGATGCCATTTCCTGGGGCCTTGTGAGGGGAAGATTCACTTTTATGAGTTGCGGGGAACTTGTTGCTTAACAACATCAGAAAACACAAATGACAGTTGTATGTTACTGGAACATTTTATCAAGCTGCAGAAGAATCTACTCTGTCTTTCTGTGCATGTCTTTTAGATTTAGCCTACATTTAAGCTTATTAGTATTAGTGACTACTCAGATTTTACAGGGTCTTCCACAGTATCATGCTAAAACAACACATAAAAATGCCCACACACAAACACACACACACACACACAAACACCAGTAGTCCACCAGATGCTGAGATTTCAGCTTTCAAACAATTGATCAATCTGTTAATTGTGCAGTAGTCTGCAGACACCATCTAATCGTAAACCACTTGCCTCAGAGTGCTTTCAGAGAAAGATAAGTAAATGAACAGATGGACAGAGATAGAGAGGAATGCAGAGAAAGATAAGTAGAAACATGGGATTGAGAAAGATAGAGGGATGGATGGAGCAATGGAGCAGAGTAGGATAAGGAAGACCTTTAATAGGGAATGAGAGGACATGAGGCAGGAGCAAGGAAAGGAGAGTGAAGATGAGGGGAAGGGAAGAGAACGAAGCTGTGACCATTGGAATGACGGGACGAAAGACAAGGAGACAGATGAGTGGAGTGGGGAGAATGGGTGGAGAGTAGGAATGAGAAAAGAAGGAAAGAAAAGGTAGAAAAAAGGAAAGAAAAGGTAGAGCAGACAAAAGTGGGAGAACTGTGTTAACTATTGCTTAAATAGGAAGTTAAAGGGCAAATAGAGGAGTGGAGAGAGGGATAGAGAGCAGAAGGTGGAGAGAAGTGGTCATAGTTTGGGTGGAGAAGCATGCAATTACAGCCTGTTCCCAAGAATGACTCCACAAGACAGCGGCACAAGTCAACACGCTAATGCTATGACCTTAACCAACGCCAATTTGCATTTTACAAGCTCTGATTCACAAGCGCCCACAAATTGGATATAATAACCTTAATGCCACATGATATATTGCACAGGTCAGAGCGAAACTAAACATGGTGATAGGAAGAGAGACGGAGAAGAAAAAATAGTTGGGATAATAAGAGCATAAAGTGGATGGGGAAGGGCTGTGATAAAATGATAGAGAAACAAGAAAAGAAAGACAAGTTAAGCAAGATGGAAAAGTGGGGAGTTATAATGTGAAGGAGTGGGGGATGTGATGAAATGATGACGAAGCAAATGTGAAGAAAAGAGATGCAAAATGGGGTAAAGAACTAGACTAGGTACATGGAAATGTGGAGCAACCCAAGGATAGAAAAGCAAACTGAAGGAGCTGTGAATGGGGGGGGCTGGGGTAGGTGATAATGGGACAATGGGAAAGCAAGGAAAAGACAGAGAAGAAAAGGGGAATGGGAAGACAGTAATGTTGTGATACAGGGGGCCATAGAAAGGAGCCAGGAAAGTAAGAAAAGGGAGAGAAACAAAGATAAGTAAAGTGGGGAAAAGGGATGAAGGGCTGATGGGGAGGAGGGTATGAATGGGGTGATAAGACAAGTAGGAAAAAGGAAGAGAGGCAATCTGTGATGATGAAGGAGAGGATAGCAATAGGCTGCGAGGGCTAGAAGCGAGGGAGGAAAAGACGGGTGGGGTGTGTGGGAGGACGAGAGGAAAGGAGAGGAGTGAACGAAGGAGGAATGAGGGAAAGAAAGATGAGCGTACAGGAGTGGGGGAGAGAGAAGAGGAGTGTTGCAATGACAGGGGGGGAGTCCAACTTGTCAGAAGTGGATTTATAGCTCAGGAGACAGTGGCACGACTTGGGAGAATTGATGGCTGACACATAATCAGGCTCTTATCTCGCCCCCAAGAAGACACGTGTGAAGAATGACTAAATAAATAAATAAATAAATAAATAAATAAGTAAACAAAATAAATAAACAATCAGAGGTGAGAGTAAATAATTAAATAAATAAACAAACACGATAAAGCTGGACCGCATCCAGGGGCTTGCTGATGATCCGGCTGGATTTAGCCAGCATCCTCCTCCTCCTCCTCCTCCTCCTCCTCTCAACAGTTTCCCTTTCAGCCACAGCTCTGCTCCCTCATGCCAACGCCCTCACCCTCCCAACTCCCCCGCTCCGCCACACCTCCACCTTGATGGTCAGGTGCAGCCAACAGACACAGTCAGGCTCTCTGACCAGCCCACGCCCCATCCTCCTCTCCCTTCACCTCCCCCTCTGCCTCTGTAGCCAACACTTCCCTCTCCACCTTCTCTTCTTCCCTCTCTCTGTGAACACAGTCACTCTTAAAGGGATAGTTCGGTTTTTAACACATTGAGCCCCTTTCACAGGTTGTCTAAAATGCAATAAAGTGGTTGACATCGAAATTTTGACGATTGCTTCTGTCTCGGCTATTTGGGAAATGTAGAATCGCCTCTGCCTGCCCTCAAAATAGCAAGCAATGGGCATATGTTGTTTCTATCCTTAAAACATTGGTTTTAAAAAAGTGCTTCACCTTCACCTCTACCTGTCTGTCTCCCTCCTGCTGCCCACCACTGCACCGCCCCGCCCTGCCCATCTCCTTCTCTTCATCCTTCCTCCTGCCCTCTCCTCCTCCCTCTCTCTATGGCCACAATTATCCATCTCCTCCTGTCTCCCTCTCTGTCTCCTTGTCTGTCTTTGTGGGATCTCTTGGAGGGATCAGGGCTGCAGTAGGCTGCTAAGCGCGATAGGGCCCGTGGTTCTCACCATAGGTGGATGGACTCTCCTGGATAAGAGTCAGATAAGCCCAGCACTCCACAGCACTCCCTTAAGCAAGCCTCACAAACGAGTGGTCAGAAGTGCACTGGAATATTCAGCTGCTTAAGAGGCGTTTTGCCTTAAATGAAAGGCTGTCTTCAACAAAAAAGCTAATTTGAAAATCAATGCATTTTACTGGGTGGCAAGACATAAAACATAAATGATATTTAGAGAAAAAAATAAAGACAAATGTTTGGTTTTATTGTGATGAACTAGATTGTTATAGTATATAAAATTGAATATAAAGTATATTTAATATACTTTTTTATTGGCCTAAAAGATACAATAATTATTTATTAATCAGAGCATCCCATTGTTAGTGCAACCAGAACTGTCTGTCAAATCAGACAAAACAGCTGGCATTCAATTGTCTCAATACAGTCATGTTTCACAGCTGCATTGGCTAGGTTGTAGATTTGTTTATAGCTAGGGGAAAAAGATTCTGTTATTCTGTGTGCAAAATGTGTTGTTGTTCAGCTATTTAATACTGCACTTTAATTATTTTTGGTATCTTCCCTGCACTGTACTCCCCTACCGTCCACAGCCAATGTCCTTATCTGACCTGACATGGCACAACACTTCCCCTGGCCTTGCTCTTGGGCTGCTGGCTCCATTGCTTTACCTTGGCTGTGTACGCATCTCCTTTGAGGCATTGTTGTTGGAGAGACTTGGGCCTAATGAGTCCAGTGGAAATAAATAACAATGCCTACTAAAATAAAGTTAGACAGCTCAGTCTTTAATTGCTAAACAGTTTTGAAGAAAAAATATATTGTTAAGGGACTGGGGGAAGTACACTGTTGTTTGTATCAACTTTACCTAATTTTACAACAAAACTGCTTCCCTAGTGTTAAGTAGTTTTATATGGTGGAGTTGTGAGTTGTGGTTGTTTCTTTACACACAACAGCAGTTTCAATTATGATGATGTTTGAAATAAGAAGGCGGCAGTTAGGAGGCATCTGATGCTCCACACTGAATGCGCCAGAGAAGGCCTGATGAGGCTCAAATATAATGGCTCTCTCTTCTAGCATCATTTGTGGGCTTACCATCTCTGTCACTGTCATCGCCTTGGCACTGGTCAGACCTCAACATGACTGATGCCCAGGGACATTGCGCTAGTGGAAAAGGGCCTGATATGCTCCTATTTCAGTGCATTTTCTGGGAAATACATTTGTGGCTAGCACGCCTGCAGCTGAGTTCATTTCCAAAGGATACCTCATAAATTAAAAGAAGTGATAGAATTGCACAAGCTGGCCTTGGGAGCTTCATAATAGCTTAAACATAGCAAATAAAATGTGACTGGAAGGTCAGGGCAGGCATTAAATGTATGCATCTCATTGCTGGGCACCTGAGGATATCACATACACTTTAAGTAAATTCATTGAGGTGTGCACTACAGTGGTTGAAGTGAGGAGGAGGACATGGTTCAGTCCATCATAACCTACGTTTACATGTGTTTTTCCTTCCAAAATGGCTACAATGTTGTGTGTTTTTAGCTCAAGTTATTGTCAAAAGTCTGCTGACTGTCAGATATAGTTTGATTTCAAGTAATGTGACGATTAAATCATTGTTTAAGTTTAAATGAAAACAATGATTGCATTTACTTTTGAGTGACATTTCACAGCAGTCCCGCACAGTGCTCATTTCAGCACCTATTGTGTTCCCTACATCATCTCCATACACTTACTAAACGCACTATGATTACCATCAGTGGGATAATCACACTCTGCACTCTCTGTACTGAGAAGGTCTACAGACAGGAAACATAACACATCCACAATAGAATTAAATCCAGCAGATGTGTGAAATATCTTGGCTGAAGGGATGTCAGAACTGAACTGTTCATTTTAGTGAAGGATGCTAATGCAACATACACACACACACACACACACACACATACACACACAAGGGTGCCCATGTTAATGTGTGCTAAGTTGCTAATTGCTAAGTGCGTTCTGTAGCTGTTGTCAGACCATTCTATTCTTCATATAACCACCCCTATCTCTACACAGCTCCCGTCACCAGCACCACCCCCACTTTATACTGCATCTTATATGACATATAAGTATATGACAATAAAATACCTTGATTCCTCGACAATTGTTATTGTGCATGCAGCAGTGTCCCAGCAGAATCCCACGCAGCTCAAGTGGACTTTTGAAATGAAAAGCACATGTTTATAGAAGAAGGTAAAGCACACACGCACACACACACTCACACCACAGCTGTTGCAAAACATTCTGTGGAAATGTTGGCTCCTCTTCACTTCCTTTTGTATTGTGCTGCATGATGAGGTCGTTGTGAGTGTGTATTGTGTGTGTTTCTCGGTTGAGGGCCGTAGTTGATTGCCCCAAAAAAAAAAACGCTTGGAGTGTGTGATTTTTGCACGCAGAAGCAGATTGCGTCTTCTCTGAACTACGCCACAGTGTTTTGGGTATGGATCCAAACGATACCACCGCATTTAGAACTGTGCTGTTTGCGAGGTCGTTCTCGTCTCTACTCTCTGCATAAAAGCCCCTGACAAACTCTGGAAAATACAGCACAATAAACCACATAATTATTTCTTTTGTACAGTTTCTTGGCCTCAAATTTCTCAATGTGGAAGTGCCATGACAAACACAACAGCAGGGCCTCCAAAAATGACTTTTCTCAGAAAGGCTTGCTCCATTTGAGTGTAATTTGATGGCCCTAAATCTCTCAACGCACTGCGCAATAACACATGCGATACAAACCGACAATGACGACAGAACTCGCCTAACAGAGGGGGAAATGCTGCACAAGCAAACAAGAGGAGGCCACGTGTTGCTTTACGGAAACTCGAGCGTTACCTTGAGAATTGAGAGAAGAAACTGGGCCAGGCTTTCTTCTTGCCGTTCCATCCTTCTTTCCTTGTTTCTACAGGTTCCTCCCTCTTGTCTGTCAATCCCGACACCTTGTCACGGAAGAAGAGAAAAAACACAGACTTTTTTCAAAGTAATCATGTGCTGGCTTCCACCTGCTTATGAAACGCTCAGCTCTGTCTAATTCAGAAGCAGTGTTTGCAAAGCCACTGTCATTGTCGGTTTTCTCGGAAAACATTCTGAAAACAGAATCCATTTATCTATTAAATGAGTTAAATGCTCAAAGAACAAAGGCTAATGGTGCTATTACTCCAACTGGTTCTGCTGCTGTGGCGACTGTTACTACCACTTGTAGTTCTACTGCTAGTAATAATAATAATAATAATAATAGTAATAATAAATACTATGACAAGAAAAATAATTATTTTTCCACAGTACCTTGCCTCTGGGACAATGGTGCTGTGTTAGAGTGTTACAATTAAAATAAGCGTTATTGATATGCTCCATCCTGGTGAGAAAAGGTATTTTCCAAACGCCAACTTTGATGAATGGCGTTCGCTCACAGGCAGCAATGAGCAGAGGCCGTGGAGGCAGTGAAATTCACAGGGTGAGGATGAGGTAAGGATGGGGATGGGGATGAGGAGTGGGGTGTTAAGCAGGCAGGGGGCTGGCGAGGAATGCGCTGGGAAGCTGTGGCAACAAGGCCTCAGTGTAGGAGTCTAACCGAGAGACATCAAACTAAATGTTGCTCTTACATTGGCATAGGAATACAACCCTACTCCCCCCACACGCATGCAAGCATAGCCCACATATACACTAAAAACTCTCAATTTCAGTCACACACACACACACACGCACACACACACACAAACAGATTTTACAGTAATGTGAATCCTCTCTTCTCCGCCTGTGCGGGTTTCATCACTGTTGAATATGTTCAATTTGTGACAGTTTAGCCAACTTCAGAATCGTATATGTGGTGTGACAGAGTGATTTCTGCCACCCTACAGGATGTTTGAGGCAGAGCTTACACAACTTCACCTCACCTACCAAGTCACACATCAGTTTATATTTGAAAGAATGGAGGGAAAGAGAGAGAGACGAAGAGAGAGATATTTGTGGTGCTAAAATGAGATGCCAAAGACCTTTCTCCTATTCAATGTAGTTAGCCCTGTCACAAATTGTGTTTCTTAATGTACAAAATCACTGATGCTTCGCTGTGAAGCTTCCAGTAAAACCTCTTCTCTTTGTAAGCTGTTGTTCATGTTGTTTCTCTTCTTCCATCTATACTCCACCACACACACACACACACACACATGCACAAACTTCCAATTCCTATTTCCGAATGTGCCAATTGCCCTGGTAATTCTAAGCTGTGAACCCCTTAGAAGCATCATGCTTCTGTTCCTGTACTGTGATTCCTGTTTCCTGCACACACACACACAAACACACACACACACACACACACACACTCACAAAGAAAAAGCTCAATACACAAAAATCTCCATGTTTTCTCTGCGTCTTCCTTCCCCATTCTACTGAGGTGACCCAGAGATTGCACTCAGAGCTGGGCTGTGTGGCGCCGTGTGCTGGCAGGCTTAGAGTGGATTTAGTAACAAGTCTAATTGCCTTCCTCTCCTACTAACCTGGTGCTTTGTGATATGTTGCGTTCCACATATGCCTGTGGATTAACAGAAAATGCCATTTTTCACTTGTCTTACCTCTCTGCATTTCTCTTCTTTCTTGCAATCAAGTTGTTTGGATTGAAAATGTCTTATCTGCTTTAGTGTTTTTTGGCAGAGATCCTCATTCAGCAGAATGGACAGCTACAGTACACATTAGTTATATGCTGAAGTAGCAATCTTTTCACTTTTTAACAAGATTTTTTACGTTTTAACAGTATTCCATCGTGAAATGCATATTTTGTTTTGAACTGTGCAGATACGCTATAGAGTTTCTGTGACCAGATGAAAGTTGACTTGGCAATTACCAATTAAGTAACACCAACTATAATTGTCCCATAATTGTCCTATTGGTTTTCTGCGTTTTGATCACTCAAATGCTAATTTCTTTTTTGTAAATAGTATGTTGCTCTTTACAAAATGTACAGATGAATGTAAATATACTGCTTTTTAGCAGATAAACGTACATACAATGAGAAACAAAATAATCCTAAAACAAGAGTAAATAAAGAAATGAAACAGAACCACAAGAGTGACAGAGAGATGGACAGACAGACAAAGAGAGACAGAGAGATGGACAGACAGAGAAAGAGAGTCTGAGAGAGAGGTTAGAACAGAAGCCAGAGGTGGCTTAAGAATGTAATGAGAAAAATTGAAAAAGAGCTCTCAAACAACAGAGTTTGAAACTTTATTCATCTCCATTTGGTCCGTTCCCAGAAGCCAATAGCGCTGATTCTCGATTGCAAATTTATGGTGGATGTGCTGCATAAAACTTTGCTTCATAACACACACAGTCTAATAAATGCATTTAGAGCAAGGCTATAACTGTAAATTAAGGGATAACAACACAGCTACTACTTGCTACTTGAATATTTGGAGATATTTGCTGCTTCCCTGATGAGGTCTGACAGGTTGAGAGGTTATGAAAATTAAAATGGTATAATAATGTTATATTTTACATAGTGTTAATCAATGTTAATATTTTAGTGTAGTCAACAACCATAACTTATGATTAAATTAGTGACTGTAAAAAAAAACTGACCCCTCATATCAAGATTGACTTGATTGCCTGACCTTGATTGCCTGAAGGGTTATGTCTGCTGAGTCTCTGTTTGGCCTGATAAACAAGAGGACTCCAATGTATACTTCCCCAAATCCGGTTCAAGCCATTGGCCTATTTGGTTGCAGTTTTAGACCATGTTTTTTTGCCAATGAGGTGCTACTCAAAAACATTCTTCAATGTTGGCAGAAATGCATTTCAAATTTGGTAACAAGTGTTAAAAAAATACGAGTGACATTCCCTGTGTATCGGGGAAATGGCAGCAAATGTACAATTGATTGGACACCTACCTGATGTTTGTGTCCATTGTGTTGTGACCTTTTTCCAAGATGATTTGTGAAAAAGGCCTAGTGAACAACAACAACAACAACAACAACAACAAATCGGGTTCAAATTCTCCTTTGGCTGTGTCCTGCTTTTCCATATGAGGCTTGCAAAGAAACTCCATCTCCAACTCCATGTTCTCTAGAGCTTCCACCCTCTATTCGTCTTTCTCTCTATCTCTCTCTCTCTCTCTCTTTCTTTATCTCTCTCACTCACACTTTCACACACGTTCTTCTTGTCTGCATTGTCTGGCTAACATCCCGTAAAGTGCTGACTTGCGCTCTTAGTGAGCCAGGCCATGGGCCATTGCCTTATTGCACAATGATGCATGTGTATGTGTGTGTGCTTTGTGACTCTGCAGAACTCCAATTAAAATCAAGGGGCCTCAACACAACACATTCAACTCATTCACATGCTTCTCCTTCAGCACAGTACAGTATTGCAGCCTGGTCAGCACCCAGTGTACAAGAGAACAAAATGGATGAATAGAACAATCGTCAACTCACTGCATCCCAGCTGATCTAGTTGACTGTAGCTCTTCCAGCAACATTGTTAGTCTACTTAGGCTGCCACACAAAGCCATCTTGACGGCTGTTGATTGAAGAAAGAGGCATAAGAGGTGCAAATTGATACAATCGTGCTTTGTGTGGAATCCAACACTATTGTCTGCTTTTTAGCTGTCGTTGTACTCAGCCAAGCAAAGCTGAACAACTGAATAAGCTATGCAAATCTGTCAGTGTAACAGAAAACAGGAAAATGAGAGAGACAGAGAGAGAAAAAGATGAAAAAAATCAGGTAATGTCATTGATTGCTGTTACAATCTCGGAGATGCAAACAAAGACGAGCACATGTGTGCAGACATGACACAGCAAGCTCATTATGTTTCAAATATTACATTTACATATCAATTGAGTTAAAAAGCATTGCCTCCACTGCTGTGTTACGATTACAGCATCTTATCAGTAAACAAGTAATGCAGCCTTTGTAGTTAGAGAGCCCTATTGTCTGGCTGCTTTTGAATTTGGGTAAAACGCAGCAAAGTGGGTTTTTTAAAGAGTCTGAATTGTCACTGTTGATGGTTTAGTGTGTTGGCACGGGGACTGGCTTCTTTCTCTGGACCTGTGAGGAAGCAGACAGACTCCCCCTGGGAAGTGGGTACACTGCCAGTTGACTTTATTTCACGTGTGTGACCCCAGACTAGCTAAGTACAGCCACAGTACATAAGGGATCTGTTTACGTCCTTTAATTGATTTTGCTTGTGTGTGTGGAGGATTCCCTGCGCATATTGCGCAAATTTCCGAACTGGATTGTGAATGACTTGAATTTTGTTCAATAATATGATCTTATGATATTTGCAAATTGCATTTTAGATGGACAGATTAAATTTAATAAACAGTTCAATTCTTTGTGATCTTGATGGCCTGTTAATTTTCATGTTATATTTTTGAGAATGAAGCTTCAATTGTATTAAAGATAGTTTTCCTAGTTTTCAAAATAAGATTGTTCTACTTTACAGGTCAGAGGTCAATGTTAAATATAAATGTATCAATATACCCCCCACTCAACTGATTATTTATTTTTTTATTATTTTATTAGTAACTTACACCAGCTTAACTGTCACCATTTCAAGAGTATTTATTTGTAAACCATAGGAAGCAGTGATGAAACCTTTTGAAGAATTGAAACTGACTGCCAGTTTGATAAAGCTCACATGTAAGTCACTGCAGCCAGCAACGCACATCTTTCACATGCTGCAAATTCCTGAGAGGCCCTACTGTGGGGAAGCATTAACATAGTGGCAACATAAACACAACCAACTTTCACCTGGTATTTTGTAAATGGGCATGTTTTAAAATATTACCATATTTGTCTTAAAAAAAGAAAGTGTGGGAGAAAATTGTTCTCCTTCCGGCGGTGCTATTTCGAACTCAAATCAGTGTACGAATTAGTTTCAATGTAACACAATAATATAAAGAAGTTTCAATTTAAACCACATAAGTGACAAAGATTTCAGTTTTATTTCAACATGTCAGCGCAAGATATACAATCCAACAGTCAAATTGACATCCAATGCATGACACTCAGAAGATAAAACTCTGCAAGATCATTACCTGTTGCTGAGAGCTTCTCGAGAAGTCTGAGAGTTGGATTGTAAAATCCCTACTATTTATACCCCTACTGGGAGGCGTTTCTTATACCCTTATCTTTTCTTTAACCAATCATGTTTCAGCAATACTGCTGAGTCTGATTATATTGGTGGCAAAATTCCCCTTACTCTGCAAAAAATATCATTTGATGTTTATATTGGTGGCAGAATTTCCCGGATTCTGTATAAAAAAAACATCATGTGATGCATGATTCATACGACTGTTTCTCGCAATTGAGGCAAATTTTCCCTCAACAACAACAGGTGTTGTTTTGTCTCCCTCAGCAGATTTTGAGTCTGTTCTTAAGCAATCATTAAACCAAACTCATTTGTATATGAACCTTTTACATTGATTCTTATAATTACTTTTCATGGGTAAACATACCTAATCACAACTTCACCTGCATTTTTCAGAGAGAGAGAGCGAGAGAGAGAGAGAGTGAGAGCTCTCAGTTCAATCTCATGTGTTGCAATTGGCATACCAAATCATAATGCAGACACATTCATATCTCATTATGGTCACTTTCATATGAGTCTAACTATAATAGATGTCAGAAACTATATTTTATGAGACAAAATACTTTAAAGTAGTCTGCCTGTCATTTTAGCTGTGTGTGTATGTGTGTGAGTGAGGCCTATAAACAAGAGAAGAAGATGTTACTGGACATCTTATGCAGCACATTCCTGTGTGTGTGAGTGTGCGTCTGGGGCAGCTTGACCCAAGTAGGGAGTGAGCTCCGCGTGTGTGTGTGTGTAGGTGAGACTCCCCTTCTTTTCTGCTTATGAGTGCATCTTATTTTGTTAGTGTGTGCACATCTATTAAAACTTATTATGTTAGTGTATTAAAACCCTATATGCCATTAGTGTATTAAAACTCTATATGCCATTAGTGTATTAAAACTCTATATGCCATTTTATGTTTGTATTCAAATATCTCCCACAAAAGAAAGGAAAGAAAAGGGCATTTTAAATGCGGAACAGAGGTGAGCATAGATGGCCATGCCTCTATTTCACGCAGGTGCCGACAACCTGGGGAGACAGTGAGGAATTTCACTGAGGTTGATAAATCTCTGACTTTTTCTTTCAGCTCTCTCCCTCATAAGGTTTTCCTAGTGTGCTTCAACACCCAATAAATCAACACAAACATGTTCACAAATAGCCCTCGCAGCCCCAGCCTCCACCTCTCCCTCTCTCTTCCTGCCTCAATCTTTCTTTGCACTCTCTTCACGGCCTCTCTCACTCACCCGGTGTACAGTAATCCTCTTAGAATGCTCTTTAAGCATCAATTTGTCATCTGGGTGTTTGCTGCACAGTCTTGAACCTCTGGGCACTCTGAATGGAAGCAGAATGTGTGTGTGTGGTGTGTGTGTGTGTGTGTGTGTGTGTG